>OY723392.1:27286674-27604760 GCA_963210295.1 Ophion ellenae
TCGTATGTGCTTCGCTCTCTCTCTCTCTCTCTCTCTCTCTCGCTGGCACGATCTTCGATCTCTAGAGGAATTAAGTTCACAACCGGAAGTTATCTTGATGCGACATTACCCAGTAGATCATTCATGTGGATGTTTCAATAATTTATCAACGGATCGCTAACCACTTCGAAACTCTGTATCATTATTAGATAATTATACCGTACGTAACATCATGAATTGGCCGATTGTTCATGATCGTATAATTAATCGCTAAAAAATTATATGCAACTAGTAGATTATTATGAGGCCAGTAATTTTACAGAAAACAAGATGGTCTCGTCATTTTTTTCGGGTTTCATCATATTGGTGACATAACCTATTGTTTATTGACCTATCATTCATAACTAAAAAAAAGTATCTAATTTTAATTGAATAATTGCGTCGCCAATTATATAACATTGGTGGAATTTTCGGAACTGACAATCCCTAGATATATAATTATTACGCAATGACCAAAAATCCCGATTTCAAGAACATCCCCAGACTGATACAAAAACGGGCCCACAGGGGGTGCAGTGATCATTTTCGAAAAATTGGGTCATTGACAGTCCCTATGTTGTAGATCCTTTTTTTTTTTGTTAACGGTTGTTAAACCGCATCGTCCAATATATATGATAGCAGCCTCGACGTGAGATACCAGGGCCGTGGTATTAAATAATAAGGTGGAAAGGCGGCTACGAGGTGTTCTCCCGACGGTTTTATGCGGGGGCTTATCTTATCGCCCGGTGGCGAGAGAAAACGACAGCGACGACGACGCGGGAACATTTACGAACCGGCCCTCATCTCTCCGCCAAGTCCGGCTGCAAAACGAGAGGTGTACGAGGCTACAACATACGTATTGTATGTGACCACGTGAACGTCCGATGTGCCGAAACAACCGCCACGGAAGTTTTCGCAAGACGATTCAATCCCCGCACGATAACGCTTATCCTTAACTCGCGCATTGAGCGAATATCAATTGAGGACGATGCTCGTCGCTGCCTCGCCATAGATTAACACCATTTGTACTTTGCGACTTGGAGATCCATGAAGTGCCGGAAGATATAGAAAAGTAAAGAAAGAACTGGAAAACCAGCCACCTTCTGTATTGTGAATAAGCGAGTTATTCGCTGTTATGTTTTCTGTCACTCCGTTTTCTAACGAAGCCCGCATTATTGCCGGGTGCACACAATGAGGTCCGACGTCTCTGCTTTTTGGAGCCAGGGTCCCCGCGTGTGTGAGACGAGGTGAAGGGAGAGGAAGGGATTAAAAAATACCGGGCGCGGATCGTTACAACGCGCTTCAGCCTCCCCTGTTCTCCTGCCTTGACGCGAACGTCGCTGAATTCGTTCACCGATTGTATCACCGTGTGTGCAATCCAGCCGGAAAAATCCACCCGTGGTTGACGCCATTTCGTCGACAATCACCAACGCCCGAAGAAAGGCTTTTGCGAATTAACGGCCGACGTGAAAATACAGCTCTCCCGACGGCTCGATGTTTAACAAACGTGAGGCTATGTAAACTCACAATGACGTGCAACAGCACCACCTGGCCAACGACGATTGTACCAAGAGCGTGTGCGCACGAGCCTCTTTGACGAACTGCAGCAACGACTCATACGAGGATGTCGTTGTCAGCGTGAATGAAGTCGTTGGTCCTTGATTTTCCTGGAGTAACGGTTAATCGTGGAGACACGACAGCCTAATGAGGATTTCAGCTTTTCGTGCACCGAGCTCTCTAGAGGCGAGAAACACCGTCCGTTGTTCATCAATGACCAGAAATTAAGGAGTAAGATGCAGTCAGAGGGCGAAAAGACGAGCATTTTCGATTATTTTTTTTTATAGTAATTAAGTTTGTTTTACAAAAGTGGTTACACAGACTTTTTATGTTATATTTCAACTTAACTTGTACAAATTTTCAAAGAAAAATATTGATTATTTATAACAATATCGCCATCTTTGTCGGACCCCCTTCGGCGTGTAGTGCTTTGCGTACCATCATAAAATTTTACTGGATCATCTGAAATTAAAAAAAAAAACTAAAAAAATCGTTAGTTTAATAATGAATCTAGTCCTTAATCAAAGCTTTTTTTTTTAATTAACAAAATGGCGGCTTCCGACAGATAACTTTCGATTTTCGACGGAAAATCGCTCGTTTATTGTTTAAAAAGAAATAAATGTTCAACAAAAATGAAAATCCTTCGAATAAGGACTAGTTTTTAATGCTTGATTTTTAAGATTGAAAAAATCAAGCATTAAAAAGTTTTTAAGACCTGAAAAATATAGTTTCGAGAAAAACGCGTTTAAAGTTTTTCGATGTGGATACGGTATTATATGTTCGTAAAATGTTGAGCTCGATGGATGAAGCTCAACTTTTTTATGTACTTTGATCCGCTAAATCCGAATATCACAATTTTTCGCCGAAAAGTCGAGCATTCAATTGTTTATAGCCATTTAGTAAAATAATTTTTCAAAAAATTAAAGTTTTTGGGAATGAATTTTTGGGCAATTTTAGAACGAATGTATTCTTTATAAAATTTCGCTAAAGTTCATAGTTTTTGAGAAATACATTTTTGAAAATATCTGAGAGTTTTCCATTTTTACACTTGATTTATATATAGAAATACTAATTAAAAAATTACTTACGTCGAATCATCAATTCCTGGCCCATACAATAGGGCTTCTGCCGATGTGGAAGCTTCCAAAATATCAATTTGTTGTTGTCTTTGAAGCATTCTGCCTTCCCGGGTATCTTCGTTTGCGCGGTTGTCAGCCGCGACCTGCCAGGGGACCCGACGCCCCTTGACTAATTGTGGAATATCTCGGAAACTATTCATCGGATTGATTTGACATTTTCAGGGAATATTTACGAAACATCATACTTCAAGAAAATGTTTAAAGAATCGATTTTTTGAAAATTCTGACTGCATCTCACCCCTTAAGGAGACCCTGAGTACACCAACTCGCGTTAATAACAGTCGGCAAGTGCCGGTTCACGAAAATTTACTAGTAACGGATAATCGCGCTAAGCTCAGCTTATCAGTGAATAGAATGGGCAATTGAAACCTCCAAAACCGATATATTCGATTGGGTTTTGATGAAGCCGCTGTGGAAGTAACTACGCGATGATTCCTACTGCGAAATGAAACCTACCCTATTCCTCCAGAGCTTACCTAGGAATTTAGTCACTAGATAAGCTTCCGTCGATTACCATAGGCCCCGGTACCGCTTCCCCCATGAGTATTCTCCAAATGCCAATAACCCACCCGACCTCGGTTTGTCAGCGAATAAAGCTTGGTAATAGAACTCCACAACTCCATATCTTTGATTGGCTATTGATGAAAGCACTACGGAAGTAACTAGGCGATGATTCCTACTGCGAAATTGAACCTACCCCGTTCTTCCAGGATTTACACAGTTATTCAGTCACTGAGGAAGCTTCCGGCAATCATCCCCATGCTGCTGACCCCCTTCCCATCAACTTATCCGCCGTTTTACCCATTCACCGTGACATCCTTATGAGCCGAGTATCAAGGCGCGTTGCTCTTGACGTTCCCACTCGTGCCGGCTCGTGCCACGTTGTCCAATTCAATTGGAATCGCTTCGAGTCGTTCGTCAACGGAAACAGTTAGCCCGTCCAAGCCATAAACGAGCCTGGAACGCGGCTTATCTCGAGATCCGATGGAGACATAAACCATTAAAATTCCCACTGTGGTATCTTCGCCACTGATCAACCAGTATTGCGACGGACTCGTAGTTTCGGTGATTCCGTCGTATCGTTCAACGTGATCGCAGCCCGCTTTGACGAAACCCCTCGTTAAGACACCTAAACCACCGGTGGAAGGACCTTGTTTCATAAACCTGAGAGAGGACGATCCGTACCAATGGCCACTGACATTAAATTAAAAAGAACCCTATCCAAATGGTTCCCGATCCGACTTCTGCAGTTGACCTCGATTGGGTTTAGGTTCAGTTGGACTATTCGGAAGCTTTCGCTTTATTCTAGTAATCGTTTTATAGACAATACGCTGTCGCGAACATTCGTTTCAGCATTATTGGAAACGACGGTGGCAGAGTGGATGGCCCTTGTAATGTAAAATATAGCACACATATTTATGTGAATGCATACCCACACACACGTGTGTTCGTGCGTGCGCACGTGGGTTGAGTGAAAGAGGCTCGATGTACACTGAAAGAGAACTCTGCTTCTTCGGTGGACTTGGCACTTCATTTTCTCCTTCCCTCCGTCACTCGAGATTTCCCCTGGCCATTCCCCATTCCCAACTAGTTCTCAATCACGTGGCCCTTGTCAATCGTTATACCTGCAGGGTAATGTCGGATGGGCTGTGGGTGGACCAGTTTTGGCAAAACCTTCATCGGACCCCCTGCCTCATTAACATTGTATTCTTCCGTGGCTGTATAGTTGGACGGGTGTTCGCGCCTTCCCTCCTCTTTCTTCTCTCTCTCTCTCTCTCTCTCTCTCTCTCTCTCTCTCTCTCTCTCTCTCTCTCTCTCTCTCTCCCTCTCTCTCTTTGAAAACAATCTCTGTTTTCAAATCTAGAATATACGAGTACTTATTTGAACTCGACAGAATTTCTTCGCAAACTACAACATGATCTTGGCATATTATTTGATAGTACAGGGCCCGTCCCTATGACTTGTCTAGGCTTAGGCTTAGATCTTACTTGTCTAGGCTTAGGCTTAGATAGGATCTTCTCTCCTCTCAATCAATTTATATTGCGTACCATTATTGTTCTCACCGCGCTTCTGTTTTCTTTCTATTATTCTATTTTTCTTTATATTGTACTCATTAACTCTGTATCCACCGTATTTTCATTTAACCTAGGTAGTATAGACCGTAAAAAAAAAGTTTTCATCACACCTGGTGCTGTTCGATTGTCTCTAAACCGCTCTGAGAGCATCAGTTTGATTTTATTATTTAGTTGTGAGTTTAGATGTAAGTAGTCTGTTCACGATTTCTATTGCAATTCTCATAATAATTCCACATTGTCCCATGGTTTTTTACCAGGGCATCAAATAAACCAATCAATCAATCAATCTCACTTTTGTTGCGTTATCTCCATTCTGTTTTTGAGCACTGTCGCTTCGGGCTCGAAAGTTTCAGCGAACAAATTTGTACAGAAATGGCCATTTGGAAATTCCTTCTGCAACGTTTGACTTCAGTGTTTATTGATGTCCACGAACCAATTAACTTATCTGACGACAACACAAGTCATCGACGGTCCTTGTCAAGACTGCCGGTCTTACAAACGCCACTAAGATTGCCATTGAAACTAGCAAACCACGGAAGGCAAATATCGGTAAACGCGCTACTTCGTTCACTAATGACTGCAACAAAGAAAACTTCTGTTTGCAAACTGGAAAAAAGAAAATTAAATTGAAAAATAAAAGGCAGACACGAATTCGTTCGTGCAAGGACTGATGTGTATGGCGCGCCTCCGTGGCTCCGTGTTGGACGGCTCGATAAAATAAGACGCTCGTATTCAACATGGACGTCAGGATGGAATCGATCGTCGCGCAAACGAAGAAACGAGCCAACTCCTCGTCCCTGTCTGTAGCAGCCCCTGTATCTATTTTCCAAGCGGCACACTACATTGTATATATATACTCACTGGATTCTCCCTTTGCGCATGTATCGACCCGCTTCCCCGCCCCCTCCGCAACCTTCGCCCCTCTCTTTATTTCTCTCTCTCTCTCGCTCTCTCTGTACGAGCAGCTTCCCTCGGGGCCAATATTGCCATCGTAACCACACTGAAATTTCGATCCCGAATGAAAACGGCTCCCAATTTTTGCGCATTTCTGTTGGCACGGTTTTTTCTTTTCCTAGTATTTCCAAGAAAAAGTACCGCAGTGTCGAAAATACATATCGTTATATTGTATCTCTTAATCGACATTCATTAACAAATTGCTTAAATCTAATTTAACTCCTAAGTTGAACGCCTACAAGTAAGGGAAAGAGAGAAGGACGAGAGTTGAAACATCTGACAAGGAGGAGCAGAAGAAGATGGAGAACGCAAATAAAAGTAGGAAAAACGGTCGAAGGCCACGCGAGACTACCGAGACTCGTTAATATATGATAAATTAATCAGTTGTATCTCTGTATAAGACTCGTGTAAATATATATTGATGTATATATGTGCGTAGTTATTGGACGAGTCGCGTGCTGCGGATGTTGAAAACGAGGTTTCTTCGGTATTCAGCTTCGGCTCGTAAAGCAGACATGTATTTAAATGTATACACACACACACCGCATGATCTTTCTCATTCCTACGATTCCCCACGGAACTTGTAACCGTGCATTTTCACGTCAGCTCATTCCCTCGTTTGTAAACGCAGAGCTGCTTTTTCCCTTGCAGCGGGAATAATTTTTTTAGCAAAAAGTTTGAGTATATTGAATAGTGTTGCGATGCTTCTAGACCCGAGCTGGGAGAACCCTTTTTTCCTTTACTGCCAATGATTGGTATATTTTGGCAATATATCACGTATTTATTTTATATTATTCAAATGTATTATATTTTATTCGTTTTTCAGCTATAGTAATCGCATTTGAAATGGACTCCCGGTTCTTTTGAACACCAAAATCCCCGATGGTCCACCATGTCGGCATGAGTTTCTAGACTCGCCTTTGTCGGTGTGCCTTCAGCTCCGCTAAGAAAAAAAAAGATAGGCCCTGAGAAGGAAGAAAGAGAAAGATACTACCTTAAGCGTCTTCCGATAAACGGGGGAGAAACTTTTAGGGCACCGACGCGGGACTGTACGAGCTGTCGGTGGGATTACAGGAAATCTCGCACGTGAGGTGCACCTGAGCTTACGAGTATGGAAGTCGTGACCTAGGACAAGATCGATCGATCATTATGGAATTGGCGATACTCGAGTCGTGGCACGCACCTGCGCTTACCTGCCCCCCCCCCCCCCCCCCCGACAAATAGGAAGGGCGAGGCGGTCTCTTTAATCACTGCGATCGGTTCGAGCGCCAAGTTCACCATTCTTGACTCCCCATACGTCTTTATTGAAAGTTCAAGGAACAGAAAGTCGCTTTGGCTTTGAGCAAAAAGCCAGGCCAGCCGCGCTCGAATAAGTTTAGCATGGGGTGAAAAAAAAGCCTAAGAAGTTTCGTCAGCTTCAGCCTATAGGGAGCACAGCTCCAGCATCCTCCAGATTGCAGTAACGCGACGACACCCCCATTACAGTGTTGCCAGGTGGTTCTGGCGGCTTCCCCCTAGACCATCGCTGGTTCCCCCTAAAAATCTCCTAAATAGCCCCCACCGAGCCACTGGCCTGAACAGTCCTGTAAATGGAGGGTAATTCTCGCGATCGGTCAAATTTCGTCAGATAGCTGATATTCAAAATGCATTTCCTACTTGTGTATTGAGTGTTTTGTTTTGAAACTTGATTCCTGCGATCTGTGCGAATTATAGATGAAGATGAATACTTTTTTTTACGGAAATAATTGTCGTAGTTAGGTGAAACGTACGGTCGGTAAAAACATTGATCGTGGTATGGTAATCTGTCTTCGAGCCTTGGAGGGGATTTACTTTTTTTTGAATTTGCATATTACACGAAATCCGCTTTTATATTTGTCTATACATTTGTTTATTATTACAATTTTTTTACTCATTAGCCGAGTATATACTTTGAACTATTCTATAGTGTAACTTATACTTATTGACGACGGTCCATTCCAAGTCCATTTCACGTATTTTTGCCCCCGGAATACAAATTCACTATTAATTCCTGAAACCGTCAATTTTTATTGAAAGTGGGGGAAAAATTGCCAAAATCGATGGTCCCTCTTTGGGAGAAATTCTTGTTTTAGCGGTTTGGCTCATGGATATTCGGAGAGCACATAAAAAGCACAAAAATGTGGACTGCTTTGATTTTGCGATATCGCAAAAATAACCAATACTCGTATTGGCGGGTAGCTTGGGTCTTGTAGGGGTGGTTTTGGGAGAAATTTGCGTTTTAGCTGTTTGACTCTTGGATATTCGTAGAGCACATAAAAAGCACATAAATATGATACCGTCTCATTTAAGAATATCCAAAAAATGGTATAAGTTCTTATTGGAGGGTTTTTGAGGGTCTATATCGGGCGAAAAAAATAGGGGTTTGGCTGTTCGATATTCGCAAAGCACATAAAAAGCACATAAATATCACGTAGTTTGTAGCTTGATGGTAAGCCAACAAAGCACTTTTGATTTCTAATTACCCGCTGAACGACGAGGGCACAAATTTTTTTAATGGAGCACAAAATTAGCACACAAAAAGCACAAAATTTTGATACCAATTAAATCCACTTTGGGGACTTTGGTCTGCTAGCTTTATGGAGGTTGGACAAAGCAGCATTTTCAAGCGAAAACGATATCGAACAGAATGAGCACAGAGTGGATTCCCCATCGGATTGATACTTATTGCAATGAAGAATTCACTGATGCATGATACTAAATTTCAGCCCTAATTATCAGGAAATACATCGAGGGTTCCAACATCGTTGTCATTTATATTATTATAAATATTCTCAAAGCTGAAACGCTTCAACATGCGAGCTGTCGGCTTAAAGTCACAGCAATCAACGCTGAGCGTGAGTCGAACGTGTATTATAGCCTCGACCATTGTGACCGACATTTTGATTCGCAGCTTGTATCGGTTGGGGTTGAATGATTGTTTTCGTTTCTTTGGGCTTACTTGTTTGTTTGTGTTCAGTCGGAATTGGTGCACTTGTGGTTGGTTTTTTTTTACTTTTTTTGAGAAAAAAAAACCTCGGAATTTTATAATCCCCTAAAAATACCCTCACGCTTCAGAATTCTGCTAGAATATCTACAACTTTTTGTCCCCCTATTTCTGTCCTAACCCAGGTAAAATACTCCTAAATCTAGGAAGAAATCTCTTAACCTGGCAACACTGCTTCATTAGGATCTGGATCAAACCCAACTGGAAAATCCTAGCGACCCCCTTGGAGAAACCCAAACAAGCTCAAGAAGTTTCGTCAGCTTCAGCCTATAGGAAACATAGCAACTTCAGCTTCCTCCAGATTGCAGTATCGCCACGACACCACGTGCATTTGGAAACTGCAAGCTGCCGTACCCTCGCAGTAGCGCAGAAGGCGCTCAAAATTCCATGCAATTTAATCTAGAGTCAATATTGAACAAGCGTGCCCGGTAGTGCTTGGCTATCTCTCCTCTATCGCCCGTTGCTTCATTCGCTTATCGACAAACAGTGCAACGTTTTTGCCTACTTAGGAGGGAGAGGTGCACCGTATGGAATCACTCCCGGAGCTCTAAGTACACAGTAACCTAACCTCACTCCCGGCCACCTAACGATATCAGCAGATACATCGGTTCGTGACACGAGACTCAGCGTGAATTACTATAGCTTAGGGTCTAGTCATCCCTGGGGCCTGGTAGCCTGGAACATGACGTGGGTCGACGACGACAGATCAAACGAAGCGATAAGGGGCCGTATGCTTCTTTGCTGCATGGTGAGCAGCTGCGGTGCGGTCCAATTTCACGGAATACATTGCCCGATAGGTTTTCGGCATTGAGAAAGATCCCAAGCCGCCATCGTTAAGTCGATTGGCCAGGCTATAAAGTGTAGACCATTGAGAAGAAGAAAGCCGTTAACGCAGGTGCACATCGCGAACGATTTACGATTCCAATGTGGCGGTCTAAAATCGCGTGTGGTTCCAATATGGCGCTCACAAATAACGCATGATTCCAATATCGCGTTCGTATACGATGTGCGATTCGAACTCGGTGAAGATAAAAGACGTGTGATTTCAATATGGTGCCCATAATTGAAGCGTGATTCTAACATGACGTCGAACAATGGCGTATGATTCCAATATGGCGACCATGAATGCCACAAAATTCCAAAATATCGCCTACAAGTGCCATGTTATTGCATTATGGCGGCCATATATGCGATTCGATTCCAATATGGCGTATGGAAATTTTTCACGGAAGGAGGATGATTGAAGTAACATTAAAAAAAGTATTGAAGGTCACGAACTGCCGTGACTCTTTACTTTCTTTGTGTTTTTCTTTTCTTGCTCGTCCCGCGTCATGAAAAATGACCTTCAATGACCCGACGCGGCTCTCGGAGATGGAATAAAACACAGTCGAGCCGGACCGAGGCGCGAAGCGACAATCGAATCGTGTCCAATTAAACGAAGTCAAGCCTTAAGGCATATCGCTCCTCACTCTCTCTGCCTCTCCCTCTCTCACTCACTAGGGCATTGCGCACGAGCGCAAATCCATAATTCATTCGTAATTAATTAGCGGCTGGGCGGGGCGTTGCTTCTTCCACTGAGGAATCGAGATTGTCCGCAATTCTGTGGGCAGTTCCGCGTCGAATTGACAAACCCTTGGACACACTCGCATTTCGGATTTTTATCTTTAAATCCTCTTCGTCATCTTCGTCATTGTTTTAAAAGTACTTGCTGCTTAATAATCTTTCGAACATCATTTTGATAAAAAAAAAATTAAGACTAGCTGATACATTTTTTTTGGAAGAGGACAATCGTCGCGATCATTTTGAAACACTGAAAAAACAGATGAACAGATAAAATTTACTTCATTCATGATAATTCACTGATTACTCTTTGTACAATGACGAGTCGATTTGGTTTTCTGTTATCAATCTTAATGGCAATTTGAAGATTAATAGAATGAATACGAAACAAATTAATTCAAACGCTTCCCGCTGCGATCCTTGTTCTTTCGCTCAATTGTTTTAATTTTTTTTCCGTAAACAATCTGCACCCCGCTCAGCTATGTACGGAGCGCGAAAAAAAAGATACGTGCCACACCGTTCAATTTCCGCGTCATTGCGTCACCGTTTTCGCTTCAATTCGCTCCAACAATGCTTCGAAGGATGTAAAAAAAAATGAATGGTAATACGAGAGAAAAAAATTACCGCGCTGTAGAGGGACGAGGATCGAAGAGCGGAGAACCTTTTATAGTTGTGGCGAGTGGAACGTTCGCTACTTTACACGGTACACTATGCTGCTGTAATCTTTCGCCCAGCCGTGTAAAAGCCCAGGCGGATACAAACTGAACCAAGCAATGTGTGTGT
The DNA here is from genome assembly GCA_963210295.1 of Ophion ellenae. Classification (NCBI taxonomy): domain Eukaryota; kingdom Metazoa; phylum Arthropoda; class Insecta; order Hymenoptera; family Ichneumonidae; genus Ophion; species Ophion ellenae. The sequence goes on from OY723392.1 coordinate 27,297,783, forward strand.
ACATGCGTGTATATATACACACACACACACACACACACACACACACACACGTATGTATGTACAGATAAAACGAGCGAACAGGGAGAAAAGCGGTTGGGAGAAGCAAAGAGATATTAAGATCGAGAAAACAAGAGATATAAAATAACAAACACGGATTTCTATTCACCCAGGTGGCATGCTGCTTACACAGCTGTCGACCGCGACGCCAAAGTTCACATAGCGGGGCCGCCAATGCGAGGGAAAAGGAATCTCGCACCCCCGAGCGTTTTGCTCGCTCCGACAGAAAATTATTTAGAAGCACAATGGCTTAGTCTTTTTCGACTTTCAATTAATTTTGTTTCATTTTGGTAAAACATGGACACACACACACACATATATTTATGTATATATCGAAAATTGTGCTCATGATAGCGGTGAGATGGTAATATCGCGAAGAAATCTGCGAAAACGTTGTTTGGGGATAGTAGAATCGATACGAATGCAATACCCGAAAAAAGGGAGAAAATCATCCACCAGACAAACAAGCTCCTGAAAGCATACTTTCATTGTTTCTCCCTCTTAAGTCCGTCTCCACCACCACTACCAAAAATGAGAGTGGGTTCCGAAAGTTTGAATTCTTCGCCAATTTTTTAATGCCGTTTTTTAGGCACTAGGAATATATATATGTAATGGAAATAAAAAAGATGAGAATTCCTTTACCGCTGGAGATACTAATTTTTTTCTCTTTCAACCCCCTCCTCAGTGAGGGTGGATTCTTGCTCACCAAATATTTTTTAACGTTTCTTATGGGCTCCACCAATATTCCGGAGTCGAAATATTCACAAAAATGACGAATAAAAAAGATATTCAGACCCGTAGCTATCTATGGAACGCGTTAGACCCTTGAGTGAGGGCTCGCAAAAATTGCTCTAATTCTAATCGTGCCTTGGCCCGGCAACTCCTAGACGAACTATACGACCAAACGCGTCATTGAAAAAATTCATAGTAATGGAGTTTGATTCGTTGGAGTGCAGGGAAAATCATTTTTCACTTTTGCATTTCTTTGATTTTATTACTATCGAAAATATTTATTTGTAGTTGTAAGTTATGGATCTTTAAAAATATTTCAGTGATATTTTTAGTGAAAATGTGGGAAAAAAAATTGGCCACTACGGAAAAAAAACTTATTTCGTTGCATGCCAACGCTGCAAACTTCAATATCATGAAAATTGTAAGTAAGGTTTAATTTATTGTTTTACTAGTACTACTACTACCACTACTATTATCATCATCATTATTATTATTTTATTATCAATAGTAGTATTATTGTTGGTAGTATTAGCATTGTTATTTTTAAATAGTTAACGTAGTTAATAGTTCATAGTCACCTATGGTTGGGTCTACTGTTATGACATTTATGGTTAACACTTCAGTGCCTATGCACCGTACTATTAGAGAGCACTTGTTGCAGAGTACGACATAAATAACCTTTCTCTCTCTCTCTCTCTAGTTTTGCATGATTTGGTACGATTTTTTACAATCTTCATAAGATCTTGTGTACCTTCCCGAAAGCCAGTACGATTGTATATTATCGATATTTTTATAATTTTCTTTGTCAATTTTTCGTCTGTTGAGTTGTGTTGGAAAGCCGATTTTTTTTTCAGTATGTTCCTACCAACTTTGGCCTAAAGATATCTGACTACGGCATAAGTAATGAATCAATCGATCATTCAATCTCTCTCGCTCCCGCCCCTTCTCTCTCTCTCGCTCGCTCTCCCTCTCTCTTTATGTATTGTCAACTAGTTTCACGATTTTCAGGTTATAGCCTGGCTCTTCTACGTTACTTTATTTGGATTTAATGTTTTTATATTTAAATTAAAATTTTTATAATCATTTCAACTTTAATTTTTTCTTAATCTTATCTCTATTATGTAAATTGATATGAGTCGTCTCATTACGACTATTTGTAGAATTTTCAACATAGCGTGCGAGGGCATGAAAATAATTCAATTTCTCTCTTACTCTACCCCTCCCCCCCTCTCTCTCTCTCCACTCACAAGCTTCCAGACCACAAAAGCAAACGTGCTCGTCTGTAGACAGCACTGCCCAATGCAAAACCCGTTTCTTTTTCATTCGCACTGACCGGCAGCCTCGTTTACGTTTTTTTTTTATGTTACATGTATTCTTCGTGCTTTTGCTACTTTTATTTTTTTTTCAAGTTTAACCAGGCCTCGTCCCTCCCTCGCTGACAATGGCGCTCATTCTCGTGTGTGACGCCGAGATCAACGAGACGGAAAGAGAGGAAGAGAGAGAAGAGTGCGAGAGTACAGGCGCGAAAGTCCGACACCCCCGGGGGGCACACTAATAAATAGTTCCGGTCATCGGGTCCGTTCGCGAAGCGACGCAGACCCCGGATCTGCCGATACTTCTTCCGGAATATTTTTTAAATGTTCTCGTTGTGTTCAAAAAAGTATTATTCCTGACCAAAAATAATAATAATAATCATAATATTCTCGATGAGTTAAAAAAATGACGATGTTGAAGTTTGCATAGTTGCATCGCAAAAAATGAATTCTTTTTAATTGTTCAAATTGTTGGGACCGTTTTATATTGTAGAATCCCTCAAACGTTTTTACGTATTCTTATTAGAGATTTACGTCCTCAATTGGCAAAGAAAAGGTGTTGGATAATGATAAAAATAAAGAAATGTAAAATGAACAAGAAAACCGTTGCATTCCAACGATGCAAACTTCAATCTTATTCTTTATACTAATGTAGGAATATTTCAAAGATATTCCTACTTAAGGTTAACGAACTTTCGTTTTGGTTTAATATTTCCCATAATTGTTTTAAATCTATTTCCATCTAATTTTTCAGTTATATATTATCTCATTTTATTGCAAAAATTGATACTATTTTAGATTATTGCTCTTAACAAAATAGGATAATATTTCGGGAATGAGAAAATGATTAGCACTCATATTCACGTATATTTTTATACATATTTTCCTTATTTTTTTGCACAATATGAGGATATTAAAAATATTTGTATTTGAATATATTTGGAAACAATTTTACACGTTTAAAAGATGTTGCCACATAATATTAATGAACTTTCGTTTCAATTTAATTTTTCCCATATTTTTTTGAATCTTATTCCATATGATTTAGTTAAATATTATTTTATCTTATATTTTTGCACTTATTTTTTTAAATTATTTTCAACAATGCATGCATATTTTAGGCATAATGAGCGTTTTTTATTAATAATGATAATAATAATAATAATCGAAGCCACGAGAATAATTGTAAGTAAGGAGGAAGTCGTGTTTCTTGCCCACCCCGCTCACCATAAAACAGTATATACAGCCGTAAAGTTGTTTTATAGAGTCTAGAAAGGGACAGAGAGAGAGTGTGAGAGAGAGAGAGAGAGAGAAAGGGCGCTTTTTCTTTCCTTTTTCTTCTCTATATTATACACAATATGAGAGGGGCGCTTCGCGGGATATTCGATCGTCGGCGATTCTGATTAAAAGAGTAACCCAATCGACTTTGCTCAACGACGGAGCTTACCTCTTCACTCCCCTCTCCGCCCCCCTCTTTATATCATCTCAAAAATTTTATTTACCGGGCGTTCGCACCAAATTGCCTCATAAATAAAAGAGCAGGCCTACTTGTATGTATATGTTTTGGTGAAAACTTCATCTCGTGTGTCGTTTCATGGTCGCGCGCGTTGCTGCGGGTTACGAATTTTTTATCGTCATCGTCTCTCTCCCTCTCTCTCTCTCTCTCTCACACACACACACACAGACACACACACACACACACACACACACACACACACACACACACACACTCAACCCCTCACTCTTCGTGCGGACACACGACTTTGATCGAGAGCCTCGCGAGAATTATCGTCCATGTTATATGCCGAAAGTGGTCCTCGTTAATTCAAAAGACGAAATTTATTCGAGCTGTCGTTTACGATAAGTTTTTAGTCATTTCCATATATGTATATATGATTTGTGACATTTGATTAATAATACACGCAAATATATATACATATACATTTAAATACCCACCGACACACACACACACACACACACAAACATTTGTTTTGTGTGTGTGTGTGTGTGTGCGTATGTATGTATGAGTAGAAAAGCATTATCGACATATCTGTACACCTATATATTAATGATGTTTTCCCGAAGAAATACATCGAGACACACGCAACTTAGCAATCGCGCACTCCATAAACGAGAGAAAATGCGATAGACGAGATAAGGGGGGGGGGGGGGCAGAGCGGACAGGAGGTAAAAAGGAAGAGACCAAAAAAGGATGAAACAAAAAATATCCAAGCAGAAAGATGTTCGGAAAGAGAAGATATTTTATCTACCAACGACGACAACAACGACGCCGAGGAGAGGAGCAGCAGCTCGTTTCTCTTCCTCCTCTCGAGAATCTCTCTTGCTCGAAGGTAATCCAAGCCACTCTGACGATATCCAGTGACTCTCAAACTCAATCTCTGGTAGTTTTAATTTGAATATTGAGTGAAACAATTCGTTGTATAATAATAACTCTGTGCGGTCGCACTGTGATTTCGCTGCTTCCGCAAAAGCACTGGGACGAAAACGTCCGCGTGTAGTTTTCAACGCGCTAAATCGCCTTAAAAGATCTCAAGAAATTCCCGAATACTCTTGAATCCTTCTACACTAAAGGAATGAATTCTGCACACTTTTAATAGAAATTGGTTTTATAAAATGTCAATTCTGCTACGCCTACTATACTACGGAATGATACTGTACTTTGTGTATTATAATCTATAATGTTCTTACTTAATGTTTGTCTTAATAAGTCTAGTCTTACTAAGCCTTTGATGAGAATATAAAATATAAGTGATTATAATGTAAAAATGATGGATAAATACGAAATTAAAAAAAAAGTAGAAGTGTCCAGAATTAATTCCACTAGTGTAGAATGTGAATCCACGATTGTTTAAGTACATAAGCAGCAAACTACATTTAAGTACAATAGCAACAAATTAATTTTTTTAATTGGTTCGTTTCCAGCCGTACAGGGCTTACCCTTTTTACGAGCCCCTATCCGCCTCCACTTCGTTCTTACCTCCCATTCAACATCCATACCCCCTCTATCAACTATTCCACAACTCTCCCCTACCTCCCATTGCACCACCCCCTCCCACACCTTACGGCCGCAGCCGGCTTCCCCCTCTGTATCGATTCACCATGGCATATCTACTATGGCCATAAGGAAACTGCGGAAAACCTATACCGATACAGCCGGTCACAAGTTCGCTTCCCAGTCACGGAAATAGTCGTCTTTGGCCGAAAAATGTCGAAGAAAAACTTTTCCCGACGAAAGTACGCGACTGGGTTTCGAACCCGCGACCTCCCGATCCGCTGGTCAGCACGCTAACCACTAGACCAACGCACCGGGTCAGCAAATTACATTTGTTGCTATACATTGCTAATAATTGCCAGGAATTTCAAAGTGAAATTCCGCTTGGGTTAAAATTATTCCAATGCGACCTCGCCAGGATAGTAACGTTCAGTATTCATGATAAACTAATATTGGGTTGTAAAAACCCGAAGAATCGGCAAAACCGACGGTCCCTTTTTCTTTTATTTTTTCCGATGGTTACCAGCAACACAAATTCACGACACTGACGTTCGCATCAGGTCGAACGTCAGATTCTTATCTGTAATTGGTCCTTGGGATATAACGAAGTTTCAGGTCCTGAGGGAGGCGAGAGTCTATGCTCGTCGAGCTGTCTCTCATAGCACTTAAGTCTCTTCTCCAGCAGAGCTCACGGATGATTCCCCACTTCGCGGCCGCTTGCTATGGTTCCCCTGCTCGGGCTCCCTTCTCTCGTCTCGATCGTTCACCATCGGCCCTTTCCCTGACCCGCACCTTTTCCCCAGGTGTGGGTACGTCGGATCGTTGTTTTCTTAGCTCTCACAGTGGCCGAGTAAATCTCTCGCGGCTTGTTGCAGCGAGAGAATCGATCGCGATGAAAATACGAAAGAAGGCGGGCCAGCAGGATAGATGTTATGAGTCTACATTGTTCGAGGATGTGTGGGGAGTGGGAAAAAAGGTGGCAAACAAACACACACGGGAAGATGAGGATAGGAGGAAGAGGGGCCTGGGGAGGTGATTCGAAGAGGGAACGGGCGGGAGGTGGAGAGCGCGAAGGATCAGGGTCGTGACTCCATACGCCGAGGGGATATCGCGCCGACCTGTAGTTTATTTAACAGACGCTGCGGGATACCTAGCACAGTCCGTGGCACCGCATTAACCAACGAGATGAAGGAGTTACTCCGTGGTGTACGCATACACACGTATGCTCCACCGGGTTCGCAAGCCTCGCGTATCTCACCAAGAAACACAGCGGGGAAGTTCCTGGGAGACTGGGATTATCCGGTATTTGGGTTTTTTAAGGAGCGCCGTGATTGGACCGTGTAAAGAGATTGGCTGGTTAGTCGCGCAGGGATGATAAGAGCGAGAATTTGCCATCCGCAGGCAGCTGCACTCGACACTCTGGGCGAGGCAGGAGACGTGGGTGATCGCTCATATAGCCTGTGCCGTGTCTCCCAAGTGCCGAACTACCCATGCTGTCCTGAAAGAAACATGAGCGACCACTTTTATAGCCTGTACCATGTCCCCTGGGTGTTCATCTAGTCTTCCTGCCCTGCAGGAAAGTTAGATGATCGCTTGCACAGCTTGGCCTCCATGTCCTCCAAGTGACCAACTAGCCATACTGTCCAGCAGGTGACATGGGTGATCACTTCCATTGCCTGTGGCATATCCCTCAAGTGCCCGAGTACACATACCATCCTGTAGGAGACGTTGTGATGACTTCCGGGTGCTCCAACCAAGAACTACAAAGAGGCTTGATGATATGAATTTCCGACTAGAAATGTTGATCCGGCAGCCTGAAGACTGACCAGGCCGCCATCAAGCTGCGGTCCGTAATACCGTAGTACGGCACGTCTGATCAGTGCCGGAAGTCTCCCGAACCAGTGGAAACTTAGTCCGGGCGCGAGTAGGCACCCTGAACAGGGCCAAATACGGTAGCATGTATGCCGCCGTAATATAGCGTCCATCGATGCCGTGTTACACCACGCCTGCTCTGTGCCAAATGTCGACCGGATCAGTAGAGCCTTAGTACGGGTGCGAGAAGGCACCCTGAACAGGGCCCAGTACGGTAGCCTGTATGTCGCCGTAATATGGCCTCCATAGACGCCGTGTTACAGCACGACTGATCTGCGCCGGATGTCGGCCGGATCAGTGCAGCTGTAGTTGGCGAATTAAGATTTTGAGGTTGGTTTCATTGACGTCTGCGATATGAACCGCGTGAATTCGAATAATCTACACCCTGCGAGCAGGTAATAAACATGGACTAATTGTTTATATGCAGACGAACTGAAGCGATATTATTTAATAATACATAATTCAAACTATTCTTAATGGCAGAACTTAAGATGACTGATTAATATATGTGCGTGTGCGTGCGTGCGCGCGCGCGTGTGTGTGTGAATGTATATAATATATAAATAAGAATAAAAGTGAATTTACTATTTTTGGCGAAATTACATGCGTGTGAGTTGTTTTCACAGCCTAAGGGCCTTTGCACACGGCATATTTTCTACGCGCAGACGGTACAATACAAACGCGATACACACATGATCCCTCTCTCTCTCACACGGTGACACTCAATGAACACTACATCTGGTGGGGCAGTCAAGACGTGATCCACGAGGACTCCTCCATAGCCTAGCCCCAGCCGTGCCACGACGGTTCCGCGATCAAAGGTGCCCCCAGCAAATAGATGACACATTCAACCTGGAGGACTCGTAGCAAGATGGCGGCTAGTTGGCAATTGTCGTAAAGGAATGGATGTTCGAAAAAAAAAGCCGAGCAGGAGGTGTGTATGGGTGGAAGGTGGATGGGTAGCTGAGAGTAGGCGCATGGTGAGAGGAGGACCACCTTCGGTGAGATGGTAATTTATGTAAAGAAAAACGTCGGGTCGCACCGTGGAGCGGGATGGTATCGGTGATGAGCTACGTCGAGTTTATATTCGCCGGTTCGAGGGGTTTTCGTCCCTTTATATATATATATATATATAAAGGGACGAAAACCCCTCGAACCCCTCGAACGAAATAATATATATATGTAAGTCTCCGAGTCCGTTTGCGCGGCTCTGACGATGCTATACCGCTGTTGCCACTGCTTTCTAATTAGCAAAGTTCATTCGCCAACATTGGCTGCTGCATAACAGGGTAGCTCGACCCACCGGGAGGCTGCAATACCCTCCCATCAGACTTCAACCGAATACTCGATTTTATATACAAAGAATCTCCGAGTTACCAGTCTGGCCACAAGATTGTCAATTTGCACCTCTTATGCAACGGTAAAGTGATCCCCAGAGAGAGCTAAAGCGAGTTAGCAAGAATAAGGAACGAGAAGAGAACGATGGAGAAAAATGGATGTAATGCGGGGAGGGGGAGGGGAGGACGACAAGCGTCCAGACCAACGAAGACGAAGATGCTCTTTATCACATGAAAAGCAGTGCAAGCGCAGTTATGGACTTCACATAGTGCACATTACATCTGCCATTGTTAGATTGGTTTGCTTCCAAATGTGTCTAAGGACACATGCACATAAAGGATGCGTCTAAGAGCATTCTAAAAGTGGTATGCATCTAAAAGTATCCTCAACCAGGATGCGTCCAGATGAATTCTAAAACTGGAATGTATCCAAATGGATTCTAGAATAGGATACTCTAGTATCCTATTCCAATAGAATCCATTTGGATAGGATGTAGAATAGGATACTCTAGTAGGATCTAAAATAGGATAGTCTAGTATCCTATTCCAATAGAATGCATTTGGATACATGATAGTAGCTCGTCGAGCTACTATTCCGAGTATAGTAGCTTTGGATCCATCCAAAGAATCCTAAAATGGGATGCAAATCCAAATGAACCGTCGGAGAAGATACATCCCGATGGATTCTAGAATAGGATGCATACAAATTCATCCTAGACTAGGATGCACACAAACGCAGTCTTATCATCCTTTTTCGTCTTCCGATGGCAGCTCTGATCTTTTCAGAAAGGAACAACTTAAAATGACAAAACCGGAGCGTTCTCTAACACAGGAAGGGAAAACGTAAAAATAGTTTTTACTTACACGAGGGGGAGTATATCATAACCCAAACAACGGAGAAATATGGGTCCGCTCCGCGGATGTTTCGCAGTTTATTTTCTGGCGAAGCGGCCAAATGCCTCGGAGCCCCAAAGCTGATTTATTGCCGAGAGTGCAACTCCCTGCTGAGCTTCCTTTTTTTTATCCTTCTCTCGGCCCCACGATATTCGATCAACCGACACAATCTGTAGGCCAATGAACGGTGAACGGCAATTTCGTTGTAAAATTCTATGAAGTGATTTCGATAGAAGTATTGGATTTTTATTATTCGTCAAGTTAATGATTGTCAAAATTATTCAAGCATCAACCATTTCTTAAATATGTGCAAGCAATACGAGTATTAATTTTTTCAATATAAATATTTATATATACATTAATAACAATTGGAGTTCGACCATTTTTGTATATTATGATCGATATAAAGAATAAATGAATTATAAGTTTCAAATTTACAACAATAGAAAAAATGATAATTATAATTTTATACATTTTTTAAATAACCCGGTGCGTTGGTCTAGTGGTTAGCGTGCTGGCCAGCGGATCGGGAGGTCGCGGGTTCGAAACCCAGTCGCATACTTTCGTCAGGAAATGTTTTTCTTCGACATTTCTCAGCGAAAGACGACTAGTTCCGTGACTGGGAAACGAACTTGTGACCGGCTGTCGCGGTTTAGGTTTTCCGCAGTTTCCCTGTGCCCATGGCAGATATGCCATGGTGAATACGGTACAGAGGAGGAAGTCGGCTGCGGCCGCAAGGTGGGGGGGGGTGTAATGGGAGGTAGGGGAGAGTTGTGGAATAGGTGATGGAGGGGGTATGGATGTGGAATGAGAGGTAAGAACGAAGTTGAGGCGGATTGGGGCTCGTAAAAAGGGGAAGACCCTATACGGCTGGAAAACGAACCAATAAAGAAATTAATACATTTTTTAAATATGAATAATTATATTTTTTTTAATTGATTAAATTGTCAATTAGTTCCTGAGTTCCAACGTATACCCTTGCGGGTTTTTACGTATTACCCTTCCCAATTAAACCCTTTCCTATCACTCCCTACCCCCACTTCGCTAATCTAACCCAACTTCTATTGTGTCCACAGCCGTTTTGAGCTAGGCTATACCGCATTTACCAAGGGCACGGGGAAACTGGAAAACACGTCCCGCTATAGACGGCCCTAAATTCTTCTGATTCTCTGGTGCACAGACTTTAACTCAAGAATTTACGCCAAGGTATCACAAGTATAGGCCTTCCGCTCACTGGTTGATGCGCCAGTCGATGCACGGCTAAGCGGTCACCGCTCCATGTAGTGGACATGCACAATGCTGCTTAACTCGGAGTACCGCCGGAGCCAAACCCCGACCGCCCATTCACCGGTGTCGGTCTTTATAAATATTTAGATTTAAAAAAAGTATATGATAATAATAATAGTGATAATTTTCACGATTATTGTAAATATAATATTGGCAATTTCTCTCTCATTCCACCTCGCCCTTCACTGTATCATGTTTGCAATCGATAAGTTGTGTGGTTAGATGTTCGGCTGTAAATTTTCATTTCAACGATTATCGACCGACAAAAAATTTGCGTATAATCCCCTCCGTAGAACGAACAGAAAAAACCCTTGAACGAACCCACTCCCTAATGGGAAGTTATTGCACGACCGAAATATCCCGGGGGATGGAGAAAAAAGAGTAAGTAGGACCATCTTCATGTGGGTGCGCGGTTTCACGTCGAATCCTTTTGGGCGCACCGACCTCGTTCCACGGACTCGTATCTCAATTTTTTTCACGTTTTTTATTCCCTTCACTAAGATCTCTAGGCAAGTATATGAGATCTTGCCATAAATCTTGCTATCCACGAGGTCGGTCCAATACGGTATTTTTCGTTTGCTTCTTTCTTTTTTTTCCTTATATTCGAATAAATTATCCGCACCATATTAATGTGAAGAATCGAACAATTTCGTCTATAAACATTTTTTTTCTCCTTTACGATCTTTTGCCAAGTGCTTTGAAGAGAAATTTTATCGCTGTTCCATTAGCGCACCGGCCATTAAATTTCAATCGACGATAATTATTCTCAGCATTTCTATTATTTATTTCAATTATCTTTTTTATTTTCTGTTCTTTGCTAAACGAATTGAGAATGATACCTCCACTGGGGCTTTGCTTTAAAGCCTTGTTATTATAATTTTCTACTTTTCTTTTGAATAGATTTTATAGCGCTTGGCAACGCACTTCCTCGGTTTGCACTGGGAAACATTCACCTACCCCGGGGGTTAGGCTCGCTTTAAATCTAGACCGGAACAATAATCTAGACCAGAACTGGTGGGCACTCAAGGGCTCCGACACTACCACGGGTATCACCCAGTAAAAAAAACGCCATAACAAAATGTTGAAAACCGCTGCCTCAGGCCAGAGGGTGAGAGGTTACCGCAGTCCACAATCGTGTTGTCTGAGTAAACGGAGGGATCCAAAGATGATCGCCTTCTGCACCCGACCTGCTAGAGACCGGGCACTGGATTTGCAAACCGGTAGACCGGCATGGCCTGATACGAAAGAAACCTTTATCCCCCCGAGCACCCTGATGATGAGAACAACGAAAGTTACCCTGCATCCCCGGTGCAGTCGACACAGCTCGGCCAGAAGAACGGCACTTGAGCCGTTCATCCTCTTCTTTTCGCGACATGTTTGTCTCGGCCGGGGCCGAGATCTCAATGACGTATATCATTTTGTTGTCGAAATCAAATAGGGCAACATCAAGCTTAGTCACTTAAAGCGGCCTCATAGTCGCAAACGAGAAGATCCAATAAATCTTGCACCTCTCGCCCACAACAACGGACTCAATATGTCCTGGTGAATAAAGCGGTACGTGCTCCCGATCTATCCCATAAGAGTGCCGTAGATGGTAATACAACACCCTCAGAGCCGCGTTATGGCGATGGATATAGCCGGAGACTGCATATGCCGGTCAGGCCGACAGTAGAGATCGTAGTCCCTCCGGCGATTGTTTGCATGCACGACACAAAATGGTCGGCAGGGGCTGACCCATAACGCGGCTGCCATAGACCAGGATATTGACAACTCTGTCTTGGCAGACACAGATGAACCCTTCGGTCTCGGACATCTGTCCAGCTGACAGCAAGAAGGTAAAGGTCAGCTGGGCGGACAGCCCTTGCTCTTCGATGTGTTGGGAAAATACCCCGTGCATGGGTATGCCCACGTGCTGCCGAGTCAGGACATTTATTGTAATGGTCGTCATCCGAAGACGGTCGGCCTGTGCTTTCTCGCCGCAACAAGCATGCGCAACGGACTACTATCTACAATTCAGAAGTCCCGTGTCATGTCTCTAGAACGGGCAATGGAAAAATCCTTTAGCTATCCCTGGTCCGTCAAGCGAAAAGAGCAGTTTGGCCACGTGACCTCCCGGTTCTGAGTCAGGATATTTATTGTCGAGGCTGCCGCTACACACGGACAGCCTGTGCTTCATCGCCTAAACAGGCACACGCTATAGGCTTCCATCTAGATCCCGAAATCCTGGTCCAAGTTTCTAAAACGGGCGATGGAAACATCCTTCGACCACCGCTGCACGTGTTAGCGATCTGAGCAGTTTCATTAGGGCTTGCTTACACTGGGTCGACTTCCGAAGTCACCGTGCTTTCGGCATTGCCATGTCAACTGCTGCCTTCGGCAGTCGACCTAGTGTAAGCGAGCCCTTGCATTTGCCGATCCCTCCATCCTATGGTGAGGAGTCGCAAGCTTCACAAGGATAGAGTCAAATACTATCCACGGGGAACCATGGGAAGGCCTGCTCCTATGTCCCGCCCGGACATGGTCCAGAAAAGGAAGGAGCGTGAAGGGGTCGGGTAGTCGTCCTCCTACCCGACTCGGAATCGGAGTCTATTGGCAAGGCGCCACGCCGGCACCGGCGGAACTCCAGGCCAAGGGTCCATGAAGCTCTTCCATGGCTCGTGCATTGCATGTTGGCGCACGATCTCTAGGATTGGGTCCGAGCTCGTTATTACGTCGCTTGCTATCCCGAGAACAATGCGGTCATGAAGACACTTCAATCCCAAGAGTCCACGGCCTCCGCCCTGACGCAGCATATACAGGCGTGGCGTAGGATATCGAGTGTGCAGACTCCGCTGGATGTTCATTATCTTGCGTGTGCCGATGTCCAGCTGCTTAAGCTCGTCTCTACGCCATTTCATGACACCTAATGCGGTGTTCTGTTTGAGCGGGAGATGTTTTCCAGATCCGTCTGAGACGCTGCCTATACTCGATGCGGAAGGCCCCTTTGACAACCTCGTCAGTTTGTGACTGACAGTGTCAAACGCCTTGTGGTAATCTATCCAAGCGACAATGAGACGCTTGGGCTGGACCCCGTCTTGCGTGATGCAGCGGTCGACCAGGAGGTTCTTCGTACAACCTCCCTGTCCCCTCTTGGATCCCCTTTGTACCTATATGTCCCACCGCGCAGGCTCGATCTCGCGCAGAACACCCTCATAAAGTATCTTCTTGAAGATCTTGCAAAGCACATTCAGACACGTTATCGGGCGGTAGTTCTCCGGACAACATAGATCCCCTTTTTAGAGAGTAACACCGTCCTTCCTTCTATCAGCCACGCAGGGATTGGTACCGTCTCATCGATGAACGACGAGAAGATGCGGGCCAGATGGGTATAAGTGCACGTGAATTTCTTCCACCAGAAGATGGTAATCCTATCCGGCTCGGGAGCGACGTGATTCTTCATGCTACTCAGGGCCCTCTCCGCCTCACTCCGCGTGACTCGAAGACAGTCGCCATACTGACTCGGCTGTTGCCGCCTAAACACGTCGAACTGCCGCAGAGGTAGAGTGCTCTCATCAAAATGACCCTCCTCACTATACAGTTCTCGCCAAAACCATTCAGACCATTGTCTGATACCCGACCCGTCTAGGGATTGCTTCGCAGCACCTTGGTTCCACACCTTTTCCACGCAGCGTTCCTTCGCAATAAGAAGGATAGCTTTGTTCAATGTGTGGTGACGGCATTTCAGGTCCAAGCTGATTTTTTGGATTTTCGGGTTGAATGCCCTACCCGCCATAAGGAAGTCTATCACACACAACACGGGATGCCTGCGCGCTTTATTAATCTTATTCTGAGGCTGTGCAATGTACCGCCGAGTCTTGACCACGAACGCCGCTTTGTCGTCGCGTGTTCGAGGTCTCGCCTCAACAGCAAGCGTGATACACAGCTCAGTTCAAGCTAAGGATATCAGCAGTCTCAGGAATTGCTGCTGCAAGCAACTCATTTGCTGCTTCCAGGCGACTGGAGAGAAAATTTCCTAGTAAATTTCTCTCTCCTTGTTCCCCAGTCCTCTGTCAAATCTCTGTAATAAGAGATCGTAGCGTTGTCGTCGCAAGCGGACGGCCGGGTCTCGCAGATGGTGTTGAGAGATGTGTGCAAGCTCTGGGTCCACTTGGCTCTACATGGCCTACAACCATGCCATGTATCCCCGCCGCCACGGCCCGCTATCCCTTTAGCAGCGGAAGAGGTCCTCCTTGAGTACTTCCGTCCACTAGAGGCGCCGATTTTTAGCCGTAGTCGTTGCCGTGGATCCTATCTGGCTGCCCGTCCCAACTGATCCTTGGTCCCCATCCCAGAAGGACCGGTTCTAGTCAGGCCCCCTGACTAGGCCTATCCGGAACCTAGTTTTCGGCGTGCGAGATGGTTGGCCTGGCACGCTGTTTGCTATTGTGAGGGACTGCTCTATTGCGCTCCCCCGAGCGATGGGCACGCCGGCTTTGAATATCCAAGAGTCAAACCGGCGGACCGGCGTGGTTCTACATGCCACTCTGCGCCCTCTCTACCTTACCCCGCGTGACTGGAAAACAGTCGCTATGCTGACTCGCCTGTTGCCGGCAAAACGCTCTACGCCTTTTATTATTATTATCGTTACTACTATTAATGTTTGCTGTAAATGATTTCTTTCTATCCTTTCCTCTGGTTTTTAAATTTCATTTTAAATTTCGAATGTCCCATATTTCTAATAAAAAAAACACATACCCAACTCTCGTCTATTTTGCCGCCAGCTATTTTGCACCGTCGGCTATTGTGCGAAAAGGCGACCAGCTATTTGTTTGACGCGGCCTTCCCCTAACCCCACCCTATAGAGAGACGCCACTCACTTCGCAAAATAAACGGACTTTTCGGTCCCAGCTCGGCAAAATAGGTGAGAGTTGAGTGTACGTACATACAATCGGGGAAAAACCAAAGCTGGCTGTTTTGAGGACGGTTCCCTAAGCCGAATGTCTTTAAAATCGCCCTTCTCCATATACACACAAATCGTCTAATACTGATTCTTGCTCCTTGTAGTTTGGCTGTCAGTGCATCAAGGCTTACTCGTTGGACGTATTGTTTACACAGAGATTTGTGGTACGAGCAGTCAGTTTTGACGGAGAAAGGAAAACGTTTTTTTTTCTGTCCCTTTGCCTCGATAACTCGCTTGTGAACGAGAAAAGTTTTAGTAGAAGAAAAAGTGCTGCTGTTTAACAAGACCGGCTTTTAAGGGAAAAACATGTTTAAAATGTAAACAGTTATATTCATAAAATAATTAAGGAACGGGATGATCCTTCGTTCATACATCGAGCATAATCTACCTTTTTCATCTTAGTGAAGTTTTTTTTCATCTCTGTCGAGTTTGTTATTATAATAATTCATTGAATAAGCGAAGGGTGCGTGAGTCGCTGGCGTCGGATCCCCAATGTGTGCTGAACTGACAAGTGGAAGAGGAAACGAGAACCAACGGAGACAGATGGAACTAGAGAGAGAGAGAGACAGACGGATAAGCGAGGCGAATGTTGGGACGCGAAAAAAGAGAGGAAGAGAGAAGAAAGCAAAAAGAGAATGGCGATGAAGGATGAGAGAGGATGGCAGGACGAGTATATATGCGCTTCGGGGAGCGAGAAAGACATGGCTGACATGCGATGTGACCACGAACTTTAGGCCGAACTAGCATTGAATAAAGGGCTATTGTTTTGCTCCTTGAACGGGATATGTCGTGTTTTTTTGCTGCAATATTTTCTATGTATTTTTTTAAGACACCTCAAGCGTTTTCCTGTCGCAAAGTCTTTGACAATTCTGCAAGGACCACCGTTTTTCCCCTATTGAGAAACCCAAAAATCGTTCCTCGTCTTTCCCTGGTTCTCAACGGATCGTACCGTGACGGTGCAAAACTTTAATCGCCACACTGTTCATTCGTTTTCCCATTCGGCGAAGTGGACACTCGACATGAGGCTTCGAACACTGTTAGTGCCCGCTAAGTCTGTCCGGAGGTTGCGCGAGAAAAGAGTGGTTGGTGAGAGAGTCAGTTGGAAAGTCCGCGAATGCGACGCGAACGCCTTGAGACCTCTTCGAGGTGCTTGAGAAAAAAGAAAACAAGAAAAAGCCAGAACCATCCGGAGACGTTTGCCCGGGGATAATGTAGGCAGAAGTACTCGATGTCAGAGGAGTAGTGGAGAGGTAGCGCGGTGGTCCCCCACAAATCTCATACTTCGCATTGAACAGACTTCCAGACAGAGAGAGAGAGAGAGAGAGAGAGAGAGAGAGAGAGAGAGAGAGAGAATGAAAAAAAGAAATCCATTCCCGGCAATTCGTCTCAAAAATACTCCAGAGAGTATGTTCGTATTATCCCTTTCCGAAGCACGGATTTAATTGACGGTATAAAAATAACATTCTGGAGATACCCGAATCCAAATAAAATTAGGATATGATCGAATGAATAGAGCAACACCCCGGTAAACTAGAGATAAAAGTGAATAAAGACCCAAACCCAACGAAAGAATCGAAACAAACCCAAACGAAGTTGGGGTAACATCAAATGAAGACACAAATCCAGTGGGGAAGCTAAAAGCCAAACAAATCTGCAAAGGAATCAAATGGAAACCAAAACTCAATAGAAGAGCGGAAACAGGCAAAAGCAACTATAAAATTAAACTAAACGCGGGCTCAAATTCGAATGCAAAACCGAAAGAAATGCGAACGAACTGCGGATAGTATGCAATGGCGATACAAAACGAATAGAAAAACCGAAATAACTCGAAACAAATTTGCAATAACATCAAATGGAGAGCCGAAAAAAATTGGGATAAAATTTCATGAAGATCCAAACCCATACGAGCATGTGATAAGGTTGGATAGAGAGAAAAGCCAATGTCATGTTATCGGTTTGACGTACAGTTGGAACTATGAAAAAAATGCCACACACGTGGACGTCGAACGGATCTCGCTTGCGAGGAGTGAAAGGGTAAATTCTCAGGAGATTTTACCAGTCGTACATTTACGTACGACGTTGTATGTCGAGTAGCCTGGGCATACCCCTCGCTCCTCCGCACCTCACATGTGCATGTGTTTTTCCCTATAAATAGTTTCCGTTCAATCTTGGGGTGATGCCCGAGTGAGAGGCCAGTTACTAAACGTTAAAACTAACACAGGACCTCGTACAATAACATTTCGCCTCGGTCACGTGTTATTCGCTCTAAATCTCGAATGCCTATTATAAGATACGTGTAAGTCACCCACCGAACTCCCTAGCCCCGATATCTGCAGGAGAAACACGCACGCACACGAAGAGCTGAATGTGTCTCGCCCCGGATAGAGGCGAGTTCTCCCTGACTCGACGACCAGATGTGTAAATCCAGTTTGAGCTGAAAATCAGTGTTGCCAGATCCGACAGTTCTTCCTAAATTTGAGATTTTTTCCCTCGAGCCCGAAGGCAAGGGACCATGTTTTAAGGCTTTCTGAGTGTCAGCTAGTTTTTTGTTTAAACGATACGATCGCTTATCTGGAAGCACTCAGTTTGAAAAACGCAATTAGTCTAGGACTATTTAGAGTTTTTTGAATCGGAAAACGGCATTAGTCTAGGACTATTTAGGGTTTTAGGAGAAAGCGGAGTTAATCTAGGACTATCTCGGGTTCTTTCAGGGGAAACTGCAACTCCATAAGGGCTTTTTAGGTTTTTTAGGGGGAAACGGAAGTATCCTACGGCTGCGGCGTATAGACTAACTGGCAACCCTAACTGGAATACATACCACGTGCGTACCTAAACCACGTAAACTACGTGACAGCTCGCGCAGCGATGCTGTCCTCCCAAATGCTCGCTAAAAAGACCCTGCGGCCGCGCAAAGAAGCGGTGGAAGACATGCCAGAGTCGCAACATCGCAACCGGATGAGTTCCGAACGTCTCGGTCTACACTGAGCATTTGCTTGGTGATCACCATCAATGAATCTTAAGAACTCCATCTCTTTCCTCTTTCTTTTGCACCACCAACCTCTTCCTCTTCTGTAGCTCTGTCGGTCTCGACGGGCCTAATTGATCCGAAAATTCCTCTTGCACAATACAGTATGATAAAATCTTCTTTAATCAATGCCATTCCTTGTGTGTCTGATTACAGATTACAGAAGTGATGCAATCAGGCCGGGCGTAAGTTCATTACCAATGAGGTCCTCAAGGATGGGGCTAACAAGACGGGGCTCCTACGCGATGGTGGCCATCTTGCCAATTGTGATAATATTGGTGAACGAATGCCTCCTGACATGGGCGGTGCCGAACGTCCGTTCGGATTCAGCGGTCGGTCCTGCCAACAGCGTAGGTCCGCTGTCAAGTGGTAGCGGTTCATCCGTCTCGTCGTCATCCTCATCCGCCGCCTCATCATCATCATCGTCGTCCTCGTCCGCACCTTCGTCATCATCGGCAATTGGGGCTATGGCACCAGGTGGTGCAGGAAGTACCGGAAATCTTGGTGGTAACGGGGGTGGTGGTGGTATCGGCAGCAGCGGGAGCGGTCATTCGGTGATGGGTGGCTCAATAATGGGAACGAACAGCAGGTGCGAGGAGATAAAGATCCCAATGTGCCACGGTATCGGTTACAATCTTACGGCAATGCCGAACGAGCTCAATCACGATACCCAAGACGAAGCCGGCCTCGAGGTGCATCAGTTTTGGCCCCTGGTCGAGATCAAGTGTTCCCCCGATCTCAAATTCTTCCTGTGCTCCATGTACACGCCCATCTGCCTGCCGGAGTACAGCAAGCCTCTGCCCGCGTGCAGAAGCGTTTGCGAACGCGCTCGCGCGGGATGTTCACCTCTGATGAGGCAATACGGGTTCGCGTGGCCGGAGCGGATGGTCTGCGAGCGGTTGCCGGTCCAGGGTGACCCGGAGAATCTCTGCATGGAGCAGGACAACCACGCGGCGAACAGTGGTAGCGGAACCGCAGGTGGTGGACCGGCCAGCAGCGCGCCGATTCCAGCGCCAGGTCCACCGCGGGCGACGAGGCCGCCGAAGAGTTCGCAGCCGGCGCGCTGCAAGCCCGGCAAGAATCAAAAAAACTGCCAGCACCCCCCAGGGGAAAGGACGAGGGACTGCGCGTGCAGGTGCCGGGCTCCCCTCGTGCCTCTGGGGGCGGTGGGAAACGGGGCCACTCTAGTAGGGGGCATGCAGCAGGTCGTCGCGGGTCTCCACGGGGGCGGGCTGGGGGTGTCGGAAACCCTCGCAGGAATCGCACCGAGTCAGGACATTGCCGGGGTCCCGGATTGCGCTCTGCCGTGCCGCGGGGCCTTCCTAACCGCCGAGGAACGAGGCTTCGTGGCCGTATGGCTGGCGATGTGGAGCGGCCTATGCGCCGCAAGCACCCTCACAACCGTCACCACCTTCCTCATCGACACCCAGCGCTTCAAGTATCCTGAGAGGCCGATAGTCTTTCTGTCGGCCTGTTACTTCGTCGTGTCGCTCGGTTATCTCGCGAGAAGTGTCCTCGGCCACGAGGAGATTGCCTGCGAAGGTCCAGCGCTGCGCTCGGGGGCTCAAGGTCCCGGAACATGCGTCACGGTCTTCCTAATGATCTATTTTTTCGGCATGGCCTCGTCGGTCTGGTGGGTGATACTGGCGTTCACGTGGTTCCTGGCGGCCGGCCTCAAATGGGGCAACGAGGCGATAGCCTCGTATTCCCAGTACTTCCATCTGGCCGCGTGGCTGGCCCCAACGGCGCAAACGGTGTGGGCTCTACTGGCCGGTGGTGTAGCCGGAGATCCGGTTGCAGGCGTATGCACGGTCGCTCCCGAAGGAGTGCGAACCTTCATACTGGTGCCGTTACTCGTTTATCTGTTGCTCGGGACAAGTTTCCTGCTCGCCGGCTTCGTCAGCCTCTTCAGGATACGTTCGGTGATAAAGAGGCAACCGGGCGCGAAAGCGGACAAGCTCGAGAAGTTGATGATAAGGATAGGGGTGTTCTCGGTACTGTATACGGTGCCGGCAAGCGCGGTACTGGGCTGTCATCTTTACGAGTCGACGTTGAGGGAGGAGTGGCTTGGATCCCTCGCGTGCCCGTGCCGGCCGCGATCGCGCCCGCTCTACGCCGTTCTCATGTTGAAGTACTTTATGGCACTCGCGGTCGGCATAACATCCGGGGTGTGGATATGGAGCGGCAAGACCCTGGACTCCTGGCGAAGACTGTGGAGACGCCTGTTCGGCGGTGGCGTAAGCGCCGCAGGTGGAAATGGCGCCGGTATGGCTGGGGTGACAGGCGTGAGCGGGATCGGAAGCGCAAGCATAAAGGGAGTCGTAGGACGTGCCGTGATGCCGCAGTATCAGACACCCTCGGGGCCGGGGAGCGCCCTTTTGCCGCCTGGTAGCGTCGCGAGCGCTTCCCAGCATCATCTTCATCATCACGTACTCAAACAACCGCCCCTCTCGCACGTATGACGTCACCAGTCGGCGGGTGGCGACATGAGCACCGCTGGTTGCGAGGGGCAGCAACAACAGCAGCAATCGCAGCTGCAACAGGAGAGGCCCTCGGCCCTCAGCAACTACGGGCCCATTTAGCCCTTCGCCTCAGCCTCACGAAGGCACACGCCGCACACAGCGCCTCACACACCTCACTCGACAGCGACCATATACTCGAGGCGCTCACTGGCTTCGACCACTGGGCCGCTGACACCGGCCCATGGCCTAGCACCGTCCTACACTCAGGCAACCGACGTATGAAGATCGTCCCACGTAGTTCAACGGACACCAAGAGCAATACCCGGCATCGGCGATAATCGGACTTTTCAAATGCGCTGTAACATCCGAATGATGAGCTGATATTGTAAGCCAAAGCGATTGGGGGGGACTTCGATTTCGTTTCGAACCAGTTTGCAATAATAATCCACCCGGTAGGAACCCCAGAATTGATACGCAGGTTTTCTTTTTTTTTGTAAAATATCGAAATTTTTGCCCGGTTTGCCCGGTGAGCGCCGTATTAGCTTCTTTCGTCCAATTCCACTCAACCAGCTAGCTGTGCTCAGGCTACGGATGAATCCGCGAAGGATGATCTACCCCAAACGATCAATTGATCAATCAACCGCAGCTAGCAGTACTAAGGCTAGGGATGAATCAGCCAAGAATGATCCAGACTAGATGATTCATAAATAAAACAACTGCGGGTAACTGCCCTGAAGGTAGGAAGAATGCAGCTAGCTGCCCTCAGGCTAGGAATGAAACAGTTAATTGTCTAGTCCAAGTGATCACTTAATGAACGACCTCGGCTAGCTGTACTGAAGTTATTAATGGAACAGCCAAGAATGATCTAGGCCAGATGATCAATTGATTACCCAACCGCAGCTAGAAGTAACAGTTCGATTAAACAAATCAGCCAAATTTCGACCCCCGAGAGTTGGCCGGTCACGGCAGTTCCGCGGTTGAGTTCACCACCAGGAGAATTAACCCAAAAAAGTGCGAAAGCGGCCGATAGCTCGAAACACTCACATCGAAGTGCCGCCCGCTCCTCCGGGCTCACCTAACCTAATTTTTGTTTTGTCACTGATACTTTGAAGCTCGATACTCGTGCGCAACATGGGCCGAAACGAATACCGCTGATGGTTCATTGGTTAAAGCGATCAGGCTCCGACGATGCATTGTGGCAGAGATGGAAACAACCTTTTTAGCGACACCTTACGTCTATATATACACATACGTATTTAGAATAACCAAGGAAGAGAAACGGGCGGAGATTTGTGACACGTGACCGGGAGGATTCTGGTTTTGTTTTCCTCAATTTCACCATCGGTGAAGGACTCTGAACCTCTGTGCGTTTGCGCTGATTCTCGGCCTCTAACGCGCGGCCTCGCAATGGCGAGACCAAAAAAAGAATCGTGCGTGCGTGTCTTCTTTTTTCTACATGTACGGGCTGTACGTGCAATTGTGAGAACGTGTGAGTGTTGAACGTCGGAGGAATACACAAAAAGGGAGTAAATGTGAAAAAATCAAGACTAAAGGATCGGGGTACTGCGAACGTGCACTTTACTCGAAAATTCAAGACGGCGTCTTGAATTTTCTCCGACTCTCGGCGTCGTGTAAATCTAAACAGAAAATTTGTAGGGAACATCGCGAAGTTATTTTTTTTCTTCTTTGAATACTTTTTTCACAATGATTTCGATTAGTTTATCAACAATCATACCTTTTTTCAATGGAGTTGCTTACTTTTCTGTTCTCCTTTGCCGCTCGAATGTCTCAAGCCTCCTCGCGGATCGAATGTAACCACGGGAGTTCGGCGTTTTCGCAATTTCGTGGTGCGTGCGCGCGCGTGTTTCTGTGTGCGTGCGTGCGTGTATGTCTGTGTGTGTGCTCGCGCGCGCGTTTCTCGCCTTTTATATACGTTTTAAGGGGGTAGCGGGAGGCTGGACGATATTGTCGCATGTTTTCGCGATTGCTCTAGGGTCTCGCGTTACGTGTCTTCGATAATAACTTCCTCCGATCTTCTTGATTACCTTGAGGGCTAAACTTTAAGGGGGTTGGCGAAAAATATATTATGATAGCGGGAAAAAAATGTTTCTTTTCTTCCAAGTTACCCCGTCTTAAAGTATCGCAAACGCCAAAAAATGCATTCGCGTGCTCTTAAGAGTTTGTTATCTGAAACGAAATTCTTAAAAAATAGGGGTCATCTGTTTTTCTTTCAATTTTTAATTGAACTTTTACTTCAGACGCGAAGCACGAGATTCAAGTTGAACGAATAAATGCTAAAAAATAACAACAATAATATTATTATTAACAACAATAATTATAATAAACGAAAAATCAATGTGAACCGATCACTCTGTAAATATGACAAAAGTATAACACGAAGTAGATGATATTGTTAGTTCATCGTTGTAAATAAAAGTGTTGTGGGGAGTTTTGGGGAAGCGTCTTTGGGGATTGAGTTGACGAAAGGAAAACGAAAATGAAGGAACGAAAAACGAATATATGGCGCCACGTCATTCGTATGTGTATAGTTACGTCGTGGGATCCAAGTGTACAGAATTTCCATTTCCAATGTTTCAATCATCATTTTTTGTTTCATGTCCCAACATTATTATCATTTTCCAAGAAAAAAAATAATGAAAAAAAAACGGGATTAAAAAAACGAGGAGTTTGAGATGGTCGAATGAGCCAGGTGCGCGCGAGAGGGAGGTATATCGAGCGAGGATTAAAAAATTAGATCGAAAACATTGAAATGACAGTATAATTTTTTGGTTTTTGTTATATCGCAAAGCGAATCATGGGTAACGGACACACGCACTTTCGTATTCCATAGGAATCGATCGACATTCAAAATATAATAATACTTATCGAAGAGTGAGCGGATATATATATATATATATATATATATATATATATATATATATATGCCTATACATGCGTGTGTATATATATATCTCTACATGTAGACGCGTGTAGGATCGTGACACGGGTGTTTTACAACAATACTGCGAAGAAAATGAAAAATATCAAATTTTTCAATATTATTATCATATAATACCATTAATAAAAATAAGAATAATAATAATAATGATAATCATCATAAACATAATAATAAATCACGATATCCCGTGTTCCGAAACCGCCCAGTCGAAAGTAGCTGTATAGAAAATCCGCGAATAGAGAAAAACGAACAAAAGTAAAAACACCTCCAAAATATGTACAGAAAAGACCGAGAGCAAGCGCGAAAGGTGTTTTTGTCATCCTAATTAACGACACATTGATTCTGCCATTAATGTTTTTTTATATTTTTCTACTCTACGTGTTTTTTTTTATTTTACTTTTCCCGATCCATCCAACACACTTTGCCATTTTATTCGCATCGGGCAAAAAACGTACATTACATGGTCATATACTCGCCTTACGCTATTTTATATTTTTTGGATTTTTTTGCTATCTCTGTCTGAGATTTTTTTTCGATAAACGAGAAAATGCACCGATGCTAAAAAATAAAAAGAATTTACACTGCCTCAAAAGATAGAAAAAAGTCTTCTTTGATAACTACCAAAAAAGCAGGGAAACATTAACTAGTGAAAAAATATCCCAAACGGACCCAACAACAAAACGCATATATATATATATATATATATATATATATATTGCTACCGGTGAGAAAAAAAGCAAAAAAAAACAACAACCGTAAAGTAGAAGAGGTAGAAAAGATTTTGTACCCCCTTCCCTTTCATTCCGTCTCTCAATTCTCTCTCTCTCTCTCCCTCTCTCTCTCCCTCTCTCTCTCCCTCTCTCTCTCCCTCTCTCTCTCCCTCTCTCTCTCCCTCTCTCTCTCTCTCTCTCTTTCTGTCTCCCTCTCTCTCTCTCTCTCTATCTCTATCTCTCTGTCTCTCTTACATATCACGTAAGTTCGTAAATACGTAACGACGATTGGCGATTCGTCCAACACGATCGTCGAGCCATATAAATTATATATATATATACACACACACACACACACACACACACACACACACATACATACAGGGTGCCCCTCTTATCTCTGACACCCGGAATAACTCAGTAATTATCGACGTCACAAAAAAATGTTCCAGACAAAAGTTGTACGGTGTGAAGGGGGCCATCAATGTGACCGATTTTTTTTTGGTGGAGGCGCTCGCGAAGGTGTCGCACAGTGAAGGTCACCTCCTCTTTTTTAAATGGAATGGTACATTTTTTTCAACCACCTTGTGGAGCACCTCAAGCTGCATAAAAAACATTAGGCGGTCAAAGTCGTTCAAGGTCAGTATCGATTATACAAATCTAAGTATCTCGGATCACTACCAAATATTCGGTAGTGATCCGAGATATTTAGATTTGTATTTCATTTTAATAGGTGACCTTGAATGACCTTGAACCCTCTTGACCCTTTAATGTTTTTTATGCGGCTTGAGGTGCTCCACAAGATGGTTGAAAAAAATGCACCATTCCATTTAAAAAAGTGGAGGTGACCTTCACTGTGCGTCAGCGCCTCCACTAAAATAAAAAAATTCCTCGCATTTGATGGCCCCCTTCCGTACACACAGTATAACGTTTGTCTGGAATATTTTTTTGTGACGTCGATAATTACAGAGTTATTTCGGATGGCAGAGATAAGAGGGACACCCTGTGTGTGTGTGTGTGTGTGTGTGTGTGTGTGTGTATACACACACACACACACACACACACACACACACACACACATATATATATATATATATATATATATATACATATATATATATATATATATTAACGAAATGAACAAATTAATCGTAGTCGAAAAGAACGACAGGAAAGAATAAATAATTAACCAGATCAATGGTGAAGCATTTTTGTTTCAGTCGAATGAATGAATGAAAAGCGATGTGAAAGATGATAAATAAATTTTAATAAGGAGAGAAAAAAACAAAGTAGCACCGACAAATTAAAAAAATTAAAATAAAAGTCGAACCCGAGACGAGGAATTTATATGCGATTAGTTTTAAGTAACTTTTTGTCACGATGATTGTCAATAAAAGTAAAAAATATCGTAAAACTATAAGTAGTAATGTGTATACCCGATGAAAAGGCTTTTTTCATTGTCGTCGTCGTCGTCGTTTTATACTGTATATTGTATTTAAAAAATATATATAGGTATACATATATATGCGTAAGTCTACACGGACGGGAAGTTAAAAAGAGGTGCCAAAATACGACAGAGCCAAAATATCGCGCCTCCTCACTTCCCAAAGTATCGCTCTTGAGACTTTTAAATATTTTTTTGTTCTTGAAAGAATCGTGTGGGAATAGACGAAAGATTTATCGATGCCACACATGGAAATACTTAAAACTCGTGGCGGAAGAGTCGGCTGAAAGGAAAAGATGATACAGAAATCAAAATTGTATACGATTTTTTAATACACTTTATTAACTATTATTATTTAATTGGCAAGCGTTTTATTTATTTATTTTGAAAACCTGAAAAATCATGCTTTTCGTCTGGAGAACGCGCGTCCCACCTTCATGAAAATCTTTATTCAGTGTCCCGAAATGAGCAATTGTTGTTCCATTCCCATCCCCTACGTTTCTTAAGATCCCTGCGCTCCATGGAAGCACCACTTCAACCGAGCCACGGATCCAATTGCAGCGCGCCGATAAGCACCGCTCAGCAGACGCCGATTAACTCGTGTGGGAGAATACACACATCACCGGGTGCAGCCGTTCTCAGCTGCGAGGCGAACGATCGCTGACTCGAAACTGCACTGGGCAGCTGATTAGCTCACTCGCTGCCCCCTCCCAAGACACCGGGTGCAGTGGTTCTCAATCCCGAAGTGAAGACGATTATTGTCTCGGTACCTTTAGCTCGATCGGTTTTCCTTGACATTTGAGACACCCTGTAAATGCGAGGGGCGGCGGCAGAGCTTTGCTAACTCTATGCGTGTCTCTCGCTCGTATGACCGTCATAAACAACTCGTCGGACCGCCTAGCCAAGGCATTTGCCCCGGTTGCCACAGATAAGTATCTCTCAATCTTTTTTATACCGCTCGTTAAGTTAAACCGTCGTATATATAATCTTTCTAACCGTACACGAGTAATTTCCCACAAACCACGAAAACCGAGAGAATTTGTATTAAATGGTTTGAATTCATGCTATCACAGTTGCCGACGATCGGTAGAGTCGATCGCGCCAGCTGTTTTAGCGACCCAGAGTGGTTAAGAGCGGCTGAACTGAATACTATAAAATGAATTTGAGGAACACAAAAGCTGAAGGAATGACG
Organism: Ophion ellenae; assembly: GCA_963210295.1. Taxonomy (NCBI): domain Eukaryota; kingdom Metazoa; phylum Arthropoda; class Insecta; order Hymenoptera; family Ichneumonidae; genus Ophion; species Ophion ellenae. The sequence goes on from OY723392.1 coordinate 27,325,019, forward strand.
CAATTTGCCGATCAGTCGAAAAACTCGCTTGGAAAATGAAGTCTTCATTCTTTACGGTATAATTGGTCGACTGTAAACTCAATAGAGAATTTTTTATCTACGTTACCGTCCCGGGGATATTTCACTATACAGTTGGAAATGGGGCACTCTGTAGACACAGATATAAACATATACCGAGTGTGACACTAGAAATTGGACAATGAAAAACTCTTATAAATATTCGTTTTAAACAATAAAGTCAAAAACAAAATCTGAAGGATTTGTCAAGATCTGCATTTCCATCAATGCATTTTTTAAAAGTTATGACGTCAACCCTACTCTAAGGTTAATCTTAGTTTTCAAAAGTTTCTCGTGACCCACGCGGTATATTTTTAGTACTATTGACCACCCTAGTAACGCCATAGTCATGCCGCGTCGGCTAATTAGTAGTCACACACGACAAAAGTTCGCTGCCTCGAAGAGCAAACACGCCTCGAGCTGTTCGAAGTACACGAAGCAACAAAGAAAAAAAAGCAATAAGAACGACGAGAGAATAGGTTGAGAAAAAAAGATTTTTTTACAAACCAGAGGGAACGCGACGAGAGTCATTCAATAAATGATGTACCCCCGAATGGCTGCTGTGATGCTTGTATCCAACCTTTGGATGACGATAGTTGCTCGTTACTTTTCGACCCCTCAGTATTCACCAACACTTTTGCGAGTACCACCCCTCCCCCCGGCACAAGTAGCCCTAATCGCTGTATTACACCCGGATCTGGGAATTGTAGCGATAGAGGCGACGGAGTTGGTGGGGTATGGTCCCGATTTCGATAGATTAAATGTCGGCTGCGTGATGCGCTCGATACGCAAAATATAATCCGGGCAAATCTTAAATTTTCGCCAAGTAGGGGAGAGTGGAGCACAATGTGCATGGAGACTACCGGCAAGGAGTACGACCACAGTGTCGTCGGAACGTCCGCAAAAGTGAGGACGAGAAGGGCGGCGCTGCTGTCCTAGCGAACCGAAGTAAAGTCAGCAGCAAACCAGTGCCGTACGATATGCAGAATGCACCCTTTGCTACTCCATATGGAGCGATAATTTGATAGAATGAATTGTAAAACCAGTGCCGTATGATGTGCAAAAAGCACCCTTTGCTACTTCATATAAATTAATTGTAAAACCAGTTGGTGAAGGAAATTTCTATATAGATAGATAGAATTCTTGTAAGATATAGATTGTTTTAGAGAATAATAACGAAAGACAGAAATTAAGTTAATAGTTTTTTTTTTCGTTATGGAAGCAGTGGCAAACAAAATTTATTTATAAAATTAAGCATTGTGAATCCAAACAAAAGTTTTACAAATTATCACACATTATACCGGGGCACAATTATTTTTTATTAAATCTAACACAATTCGCAAAATTCGTTAGTCCGCACGGTCTGCACACACTCGATTCCAACATGAACGACAAGAGCGTACCTTGTGTACGCTCCATGACAAGGGGGCGTACACAAATTACGTAACGCCAAATTTGCCTATTTTTACACCCCCCCCCCCCCCCCCCCCCACCCACGCAACAGGACCGTGACGCCTGGCCTGACCCTCCCCCCACTCCTCTATTCCGTTACGCAACGTGTGCTTTGTCGTCAATAATTGGGATTTCTATCAAAGAAATAACTGATTATAAAAGGATGGGGTTTATACTCATTTTATGAAGTATATATTCGTCTAGTTTTATACCAATTTTTATTTAAAATTTTTTCATTAAAGTTAAAAATTAACCGAGCTATATGCTATGACTTGACGAGGAAAAAAGAACTTTCTCTTCATTGTCCCATCGATATCTTTATGAAAGGTTATCTGTAAGTAAAAAGTCAACAATTTATCGATATTTTAGTGTTAAGGCTTTCACGGCTCTTTATGTAATTAAAAGAGTATGTGGCTTCCGGACCAGAAATTCCGACCAGAGAAAACATCAGCCAGGTGGAAACTGCTATATATGGCCTCCCACTGGATACTGGCAACGACATCAGGAAACGCAACCACGCAAACCAATATTCTACACAAGGCAAAATCTCATAAGCAGAATATCACGAAGGAAGAACGCCTTGCTCTTCACAATTTGAAGAAAAACAAGGACATCTTAATACTGCCAGCTGACAAAGGGAATGCAACTGTCATCATGGACTACTGCAGTAAAATTATGAACCTACTCGCGGACACTAAGACGTACAAGAAATTATCACGTTACCCAACATCATGTGTGGAAAGGAAACAACACATCTAAACAAGACTGGTCTATTGGAGAACTTAACCAAAGCCCTGAGTTAGTTTAAGGTTAAAGATTAAGCCAAAGCCCAAGGAATCCCTACCTAACAAACCCAAGGAATCCCTACCACCCAGGCTTTACAATCTGCCAAAAATACACAAAAACAATATCCCACTAAGGCCCATTGTCAGCAACATAGGCAGCCCTACATATCATTTGGCACGTTTTCTCTGTAAACCTTCGCAGGAACTCGTAGGCCTCAACAACTCCAATATCCAAAACTTCCGGGATTTCGTGAACAAGATCCAGTCCATCAAGGTACAACCAGAAGACATTGTAGTAAGTTTCGATGTTGTATCGCTGTTTTCAAACATCCCAACCAATGAAACCCTAAGCATAGTTAAAAAATTCAAAAAAGTTACCCCTAACCTACTACCCCTCATAGAACATTGCCTAATTTCTACATACTTCCAATTTCAATCTTATTTTTTGAACAAACATCAGTCGTAACCATGGGTTCCCCTATTTCCCCTATCATCGCCAACATCTTTATGGAGAACTTCGAGAACAGAATTCTGCAAGAAGCTCTCCTCAAACCCTCTACCTGGTTCCGATGTGTCGATGACACCTTCGTCATTTGGAGTCACGGTAAAGAAAACCTCAATCATTCCTTAACCTTCCTCAACTCCTAGCACCCCAATATTCAATTCACGATGGAGATAGAACAAAACAATCAAATCCCTTTTCTGGATGTACTGGTTTAACGGAAAAACGATGGCACTTTGGGCCACAAAAGTTTACCGGAAGCTACCGCATACGGATAGATACCTCCACGCTACGTCCCATCACCACCTTTCCCAAAAACAGTAGGTCATAAGCTCTCTGGTCTACAGAGTTCTAGCGAACTTCGCACCAGACTCCCTGGAGGTTGAACTAGATCACCTACGAAAAGCTTTAGGAGATAATGGCTACAAGCCAGGCAACATCGAAAGAACGATCAAAAATCTAAAAGGAAAAATAGCTGATCCAAAAACGGTAACAGCACCTGAAGGAGAGAATAAAGGACAAATAACAGCAACAACTTCCCTTCCATATCTTCAGGGCATAACCGATCTCACAGGCACGGTCCTTGGAAAACACAACGTGCGAGTCATCTTCAAAGCCCAGAAGACGCTAACACAAGTGGTTCCCAGTGCAAAATACCAAAAACCACCGTTAAGTGCACCAGGAGTGTATAAGATACCCTGCTCATACGGTAAAGTGTACATAGGAGAAACCGCGAGGAAGATTAGTATACGGATCAAAGAACACCAACGGTGTTGTATAAAATATGGCCATATTGTCATACAACCAGCGCTAGCCGAACATTGGATGGAGACTGGTCATGCCATTCAGTTCGACAAAGCCCAAAGTCTGGCCCCATCAAACCGCTATTTTTCCAGGAAACGCCGAAAAGGCCTGGGAATCCAAAAACATCCGGACAATCTAAACAGAGATGGAGGATATCACGTCAATCCTATTTGGCACACCGTCCTTCCGGTTTTTTAATTGAACAGCTGATCACTCAAAACATCTGATTGGCTAGTGCAGTGATCTGGACCGGAAAATCCGTTGATAAGTTTTTGAGTATGCGCTGGGACAAGGTCGAAAAAGTTGTTACGAGAAAAACGCGTTCTAAGTTTTCGTTCCGTTCTTCTTGATATAAAGTTGTTTTTTCTAGAATATTGATACTTACATTAAAGTATCAAGGCGCGGGCGATGTGACGGCCTTTCATCTTCATTATATTTCATAAAGTAATAAGACCCTGCACTTCATTTTTGCGTACGCAAATTACGCAACCCCACCCCCCGCCCCCCAATGTGTCAGGGAAACGGTCTTACATACAGGTCTTACAGGTCTAGTGGTGAAGGATGCAAGGTCGTCGCCAAGGGAGGTCGGTCGATTGCGGCTCATGGCATAGACCTGCGACTTCAAGAAACCTCACAAGAAAAAGTCTAGCGGGGTCAAATCGCACGATCTTGGTGGCCTGTTCACGTCCACCTCTGCGAGAAATAACCATACCCTCAGATGGTTCATGCAGAATGTGCATCGTGGCATCCGCTGTGCGGCACGTAGCGCCGTCCTGCTGGAACCACATGTCGTCTACGTCCATATCGTTCAATTTGGGCCAAAAGAAATCGGTTATCATCGTTCTGTAGCGTTCGCCGTTGACAGTGACGGCCTCACCAACGTTGTTTTCTAAAAAGTACGGACCAATGACGCCGCCGGCCCTAAATCCGCACCAAACAGAAACTTTTCGTGGATGCATTGCCACCTGGTGAACCTCGTGTCGGTTGGCGTCGTCCCACATATGGCAATTTTGCTTGTTAACATAGCCATTCATCCAAAAATGCGCCTCGTCGCTAAATATGATTTTTCGGCCAAAATTGGGGTCCTAACGAACCCTGATTTTGATAATAAAGTTTTATCATTGGAACGTGCTGTTCAATCGTGTAACTTGCCATGGTGATTTGGCATCAGTGACTGAATAATAAACAACATATTAGACAGACGCCACCAAAACAACATGGCCGCCCCAGGCCGCCAACACCTACCCGCGCCAATTGGAAAAACCCTATATATGAGGGTCAAAAATGTCTAAAACACACATATTCAAAGAGTTATAAAAAATTAAAAATTGATCTGAGACTTCGAAATGAAAATTTCGTTTGCCGGGAAAACGTCAAATGTGACCACCCTTTCTGTAGCGGCTCGGGTTGTCGGTGCTAATCGATAGTGTTATTATTCATAACGCACTCAATGACTTGCGTTTTCTATTCGTGATTTATTTAGTAATTGATTTTATCAACAATCAAATATTTTACTAGTGAGTACAATGTGTCACCGAGTTGTGTGGCACGAGTAGACTCCCAATGTTGTTGGCAAATCATATGAACACGACGTTGAGGTACAAACGCGAAAAATTATTTTTTTCACTTTAGTCATACAGGAAGAAGAAAATGACACGAAACCGAAAAGGTAAAACTATGAGAGGCACAATGGAGGAGAGCAAACTGAAAGAAGCGGTACGGCAAGTAATCACCGAGGGCTTCAGTTCTAGAAGAGTAGCTGCAAAATTCAACATAAATCGGACAACGCTTCAATGTTACGTGGACAAATACAAAGAAGCTTCAGAAGAACAGCGTTCAACAATGCGGTTTGCACCGAACTGCAGAGTGCTTTCAGTTCTCTCTGCGGTCATAAAGTTCGAGCCGAAAAATATCTCGTAGAATCTGCAAATATGCATCATGGGCTAACATGGTAAGAAGCGATGGGGCTCGCTTAAGAAATGGCTGTCGTGAATAAAATCAAAGGTCCACCAACGTGGCACGCTAAGCAGCAAGCTGGTATCGACTGGTACTACGATTTCATGAGACGATGGCCGGAATTGTCACTCCGCAAGCCCGAAGGAACCAGTTTGGCTCGAACTAGTTTCAACCGTCACACCGTAAGTCTCTTCTTCAATAACTTGGAAAAAGCTCACAAGCAACTCGGAGAAAAATTATTACTAGCAGGGTTTTGCAATTTCCACGAAAGACCCTTGATAACAGTCCATAATCCACCAAAAATCATTGCGCCTAAAGGACAAAAACAAGTGAAGCAAATTACCTGGGGAGAACGCGGAATTTTGGCTACAACTCGCTGTTTCATTTTCGCTGTAGGAAATTCTATTCCCCCGTATTATATTTTTCCGAGAGACAGCTTCAAAAATTACATGCTTGCGGTGCTCTAGTGGGATCTGCAGGAAACGCAAACCTGTCGGGCTGAATAAATGAAAGCATCTTTCTCGATGTGGTGCGGCATTTTCAACGACTCAAACGCATCGGTAAACGACGAAGTTCTTCTTATTTTCGATAATCACGAGTCTCACATCACGAATTGTCTTGTTACTCTGCTACCGCACACGTCGCACAAGCTGCACCCACTAGACAGGACTGCATACGGCTCATAACAAATGTCGTTGAGTCAGGCGTGCAACAGTTAGATGATTTCGCACCCCGGGAAAACAAAATGAATTACGGACTTTCTTCTCTCTTTGCCCAAGTGTATCCAACAGCCTATACGATGATTGATATAACTAGTCGCTGTCGGGTGTGAGGTATTTGGTCTATGAATAGAAATATCTTTGGCGAGAATGAATATATTTGCTCTTCTGTAACTGATCAATCTCAAGTTCAAGCTTCCAATTTATCTAATAACGAGCTCAGAGCGGAAACTGCAGCTTCAGTGAATTCGAATAACGTAAGTAAATTCAAAGTGTTGTCCGATCCAGAAACGGAAACAGAGGTTCAGATCTTGGATCTAATAGATCTTCCAGTCGATTTCGAAGGCGCAGCGACTTGAGCTATGAAGCCATTGCTCAAGATCTAGCAGTACTAATAGAGATTCCATTTAACAGTCGGCCGGCTGATCCTGAGCTTCCAGATCAATTGAGCTCAAGAAAGCATTTCGACTCCGGTACTAGCAACGTCGAGGAGATTGCTCCGAAAAATACGAAGATTATTAGCACAGCTTGTGGAGACTTCAACGAAAATTTGTGACGCTGTCGAAAATACTATACGTTCGCTCCCGAAAGCTGGTCAGAAACAAGTCAATGGTCGACCGAGAAAACAAAAAGTCAGTGCGAGTCTTGCAGACAATTCTGTAAAAATCGCAGAATCTAGGAACAATTATTAACAAAAGCTCTCCAAAGCAAAGGAGGAAATCGTCCAAAAGGGACGAAAAGGAGGAAACAAAATAGGGACGACGCTCCGAAGAAAGGCACACGTGGAGAAAAAAATAATAATAAATAGAAAGCGGAGGAATAAAAAGCAAACCGTTTGGCACAGAGCACTGATTAAACGTTGGAAAATAATCAAAAACAAGCCAAAGGATATGGAGAATATTGTACCAAAGACGGTCAAGTCGAAAGACAGATCAGCTAAGAATAAGATAAAACGACGTTCAACGTTCCTGTGATACGTAAATAAAAAAAGACTTTTAAGAAACAAGCTTTTATTGAAAAGGTATTCTACTTAAGAGTAAAATATAATGTTCGGTAAAACTGAAAATCAAAACTGCATAACTACAATAAAAGTCCTTTCCTTGGTCAGTCACCATAGGTGCAAGTACTTAAAAGGTACATGAGTGTAGATATTTTCAAAGTCGGAAATATATATTTTAAACGGGTTGAGACTTTTAAAGAACTTGAGACTTTTCTTCAGAAATTTTAAAGTAGCGTTAGTACTTATGACGTTTGCTGCCTCAAGCTTTTCAAATTTATATTTCATATTTTTAAAATATCTACGTTTATGTGCCTTGCACCTATGATGAGGGACCAAGGACGGGTCTTTTTTGTAGTTATACTGTTTTGATTTTCAATTTTACTGAACATTATTTTTTACTTTTTCGTGCAGTACCTTTTGATAAAAGCTTGTTTTTAAAAGGTTTTCTTACGTTCATTTTATTTTATATTTTCTAGTATTAGAATTTGGTCTTTTATTTGCCATGCCAGACCGCCATACCATTCAGACATCGGCGTGATAAAAGACCTTGCCTTAGGTTATAAAGGTTTCGCGAGAAACTTTATAATAGTGTAATTATAAATAGTGCTCAAGTCAACAAAGTTCATGAGTCCAAACTCGATTGTCGTACCATTTGCCGTTAAGAAATTTCAGTTCCCACCTCACATCATCATTATCAGACTCTCGGTATCATGAGTAATGAAAAGTGCTCATGATAACAAAACAAATTAGCACAAACTCATTTGTTATAGTATATGCTATTAAGAAACTGTATTGGCGACCTCCCACCTCTACCATCAGACCAGCTCCATGGTACGGAAAATGTACCATGGATGTACATTTGCAAGCTTCGATGTATGTACGATTTTTGGATGTACATGCAAAAGTCCATGTATGGAAATTTGTTGTCTATGTTATGAAAATATAACAGAGTTCCAATAGGCTTATTGTACCGTATGCTCCGCAGTATCAGTACCCAACTTGATACACTGTACCCACCTATCTGACACATTGTACTGCACCGTGGGGTACAACAAGCCAATCGGCAAATTTTGTTCGCTCCTTTGTTTAGCATTTAAAATCTTTTTTCAAAAAAATGATAGCTACAGTATACGCCCAAAGCCCTATAAAAATCGGTTATTAACATCTTTTTTCTAATCAGACTACTTTGGTAGGAGTAAAGATTCGTGTAAAAAAGTGACATTTTGTGCTCCACCTTCCCCTACATAGGCAAATTTGACATCTGCGGTGAATTTTACGTCGGACGGTAGCTTCAAGAAAGAAAAAACGAACAAAAAAGAGTTTTATTTTTTAAATTATTCCGCATTGGGAAGTCGTTCTTTCACTTCATCACATTCACGTCCAAGGGTAAATGTAGTTTTGTCGATTCGCGGTAGACAAATATTAATCTGTCAGTTGCGCGGGCAGCTGGTGCCGCTTGAGACAACATTATCACAAGTGATCCCACATGCCACAAAAAAAATATCACATATATATATCCTTGCCATGTGAAATTTCATTCGTTTTAACGTTGCTGTTAAACCGTTTACGTGACGTACTATTTTTTCGCTGTTTTGTTTTACTTTCATGCAGTTCCTATTGATTGATCTCTTTGAAATAAAATGTTTACCAACCTACCAATATTGAATGCGTATGTATACCAATAACTGACAACAATGATTTTCGGCCTTTTATTCCGATTACAATAATTACTACTGCGTTTATACTATTATAATTCTATTAACTATCGTATGATTTTTAGTGAAATATTATAACAGTAGCAACTATTATATTACTTGTAGGGCTATTATTACTGTTCCTAATATACTATAATATTATTTTATTCCGTTTATTTTGATGACGAGTGGTACGACTATTATTATACACGGAAATATTATAATAATATTGGAAAAATCATTACAATCCCACTAGCACACTAGTAAGCCTGCTACTCTTGATCCACTATTATATTCTCACCTATTATACTATTATTGCTACTATTATTCTACCATTATACTATTATATTACATCAGTTTATTATAATTCTGTCAACTATCATATTATCATTGCTACTATTATACAATTATTAAGAGGCAACGTTATTCTTATTGTTGCTGCTATTACCCTACCATAAAATGCATAATTAATACTATTAAACTATTATCCCTACTACTCTCGAACTACTATTACACTACCATTCTTTTACTATTATTACTGCTACTCTTGAATAACTATTTTCCTACTATTGCTACTATTATTCAACTACTATTTCATAACGCAAGTTTCTATACCACATTTTTATTCGTTGCAGTTCAAAGTCGATTTTTCTTCGTTATCGCTTTAATCGATAAATATCGTACGCGAAGAGGTAAAAAAATATGGAACCGCAACGCCAAAAAATATTTCGAATGCAGAAGCGAGCGAGATGAGAGTCACAATGCTTGGACTTTAACACGCAGACCTCGAAAGTTGGAACTTAATCGCGACATTCGTTGCAAAACGGCAGCGTGTACGCGCGAGCTACTCACTTCAAAACGATGAAATACAAGACTGGAAATGCTCTCGCGCGGAGCGTGCGGCACGGGTCATAACACACGTACCCCTTATTTCCTTACTTGCTTTGCGCGCAGTACACAACACACACGCGCACGGCGCTCGCTTCGCAAACCCTCGACGACACAACTTTCGTCTGCGTATGTGGCACGTACGGCACGGCAGTACGTGCGGGAAACGAGAAGTACACACCGCCGAGCGCTTTATTCACGCTCTAACGAAAATATATAACTAAGTTTAGAGACCGAAAGAGCTTTTAGGCTCGAATCGATTCGCTCCGGTCTCGCTTTTTGCACGAAATATTATTTCACGTATTTACCAAGCCTTGTGAAACTCGGCGTCTTGGGTTTATAACCTCTTTGCGCGGACTGCCTCTCGTTTAGCCGCTTTCGAATGAAAGTGCACCTCATTCCTGCAAAAGAAACTAATTCCCGATGTTTTCTCGTTTTTTTATTGCACTTGGGCACTTTTCTTCGTGACTCCGGAATAAATTCTAGTTAATATATGTACCTTGGTTATTCACATCGGACATCGGGCATTTCTACATTACGATTCTCAGTTTGGGTAGGAATGAAAAGTGCAGCTCACTTGCTTACAGTTCGTTTCACCTTGTGAAAATGTGAGATTATTCGCGCGAGCTTACTCGACACAAAATTTCATGCCGAAAATCGTGGTGCGCGTGCGTGAGTGTCGTTTCTTAAAATAGCGACAATATTTTAATATCATACTAAATTTACCAGTATTTTTTTAGAACTACTGTACCGCCATCCGCCTCGTCCATAATCTTCATGTTATTTCGTTAAATTTAATAACACTTTGTTCGTTTTTCTGTAACGTTTATGTTGCAACGTTATATTTTCATGTTTTTTATTCGCAGCGAAAAGCTTCTTTTTCGTTTCTTAGTGTGGCGCCATCTGTGGAAAGTGTGGTGTTCGCAAATACGAGCAGAAATGCGTCAGTGGGCGTGGTGAAAGGTGCGGCGCTGCGCGAAGCGAGTATCGGGCCAATGGCCGCGGGCTCTGTGTCCAGTAGTAGCTCTGGGCGGCCGTAAAGGTTCGTGGTTCAGTCGCTGGCGTGGGGCTGACACTGGTAGATAAATGCTGTTCGCTAAATGTCCTTGCCGCACCGTGGCGCTAGTAGTGGTGTGACAGGCGTGCATATATATGTAACTTGCACCGGTCTTTCGAATATTTTACATGAATAAAAGCCTAGTGTAGATCACTTTATGAAAACCATTATTCGCGAATTCATGACGGATTCTGTTATCGCTGTAACAGTTCGTGCTGTTATCGCAATAACAATAACAGCACGAAACGAAAGTATCGAATCGTTCAGCTGATCGGAGTATTTAGGTTCCAAGGCTGTCACATAACAGTCAACGCTAGGCGGTGGCGTTTTCAAGAACTAAAAAGCCGGAACAAAACGCGTTTTCGTTTATCGTATAGGAATAGTAGGCCAGTGTCAGGGGGCTGGTCGCCGGCAGCGCGCAGTACCTCCAGATGGCGCGGCGTTGTGACAGTGAAAATCGTGGCCACGAGATGGCACGCTGTCTTGGGCATTCGAGAAAAACTATTTAACGAGAGAATTCAGTATCTCCGAGAGGTGGCTTCACCATACGTATAACGACGTCATGTCCCCTGTGTAATCACTAGCCAAAGATATTCCGATCAATCCAATGGCAGGTATTCCGCCGCCCGAAGCTCGCGGATCTCATATTTCTGCGCGGGAAGTCTCGAGGCGTATACGATTCGCACGCATGCGAATGCTGCATAAGGGCACATCGATGATGTGTAACGGTGTACGCATTTATGTGTCTGTTGAGAACTGCGACCACGCGGGGATCATGAAATCCCGAGTATATGGATAAACAGCAATACGACTAAGAGTCGGCAAGGTAGCAGGGGGCAGGCGAGGACTAGGGAAAAGCCAAAGAAAAAACAAGCAGGATGAAACCTGAGTGGAACCGGAGCTCAGAAATGAACATAACCGAAAGGAATAATCTGTTAGTAATATAGTAGTATCATAATATGTGATAGGTTTATAATATTTTACTAATAGTCTTATAACTAAGAGTATAATAGAAGTTTAACAATAGTAGCCTTATGGTAGCGATAATAACAATACAAAAGTAAAAGTAAAAATAGTTTTTTAAAACTAGTAGTACTATTCAAACCCGGGTAATAGTAGTATAATAGTTGACGAAATTACCATATTATGCTGATAATAGTACCATAGTAGTATAAAATTAGTAATTATATTTGTATGTAAATAGGAGAAGGAATATCAGTAATATAATAGTAAGTAATGAATAATAGTAGCAGCAATGAACATCTAATAGTACAAATTAAGATGTTAGTAATAGTAACAAAAGCAGTCGCGTTTTTTATATACAATAGTCGACGGGATTGTACTGATGATAGTGTAATTGATAAGAATGCCATACCAGTTTTCAAGCAGTAGTAATACTTGTCATTGGAATAACAGCGATAGAACGGCTGCGGCGATAATACAAAAACTGCTAATAAGACTAGTAGGTAATAGTACCAACTATGCTATGATACCGAATATGCTAAAAGGAATAAGACAATAATAGTAAAATAGTGATAATCATTAAAATGAATGTAATCAAAGCCAGGTTAGGTTAGGCTCACCCTCCTGTAACTCCCGTCACCGGAGCTTTGTTCGTTGGAAGCGTCAAGCACACACGAATGGTTAGAGAGAGAAAGGAAGAGAGAGAAAAAGAACAGTAAGCTCAGTGGCTGATGGATGCAGAGGTGACGAAGTAGCCTGGGGCTTGCGAGACTCCACCATCATCCCCCGCGACTCTCGAGTACACAGATCAGGATGAGAGCTTCACAATTGATATGGAACGATTTTTCTCACCCCACCCCCCTGCTCCTATTTCCAGGGTCGCATAACACCCTCCCATCTTCCCTTCCCGCTCCTCGCTACTCTCTCTCTTCCCCACGTCCTTCAGGGAGGGTGCGAAAAAATCGCGGACTTAATTGACCGCCGTTTCCAAGACCGTATATTCGCATCTCCGTAACTGTATACGGAGGGTAGGACGAGGGGGCGGGGGAGTACTGCAAAGTCGATAGCTCATACCGGCTGACTGACATGCCTGAATGATAGACAAAGGAAATTGGTTCGATCGTCGATACGAGGGGTTTTCATAAAAAATAACTGAAAAAAGCTCTGCTACCACTATTATACTCCCAACTATAATACCGCTATTAATGACTACTATTATCATAGTTTCTACTATTTTTAATGTGATTACTATTATTATTACTATCTTTATCATGACGCTACTACTGCACTACTCCATAAAATTAAAGAAACAGAAAATTTCTTCATTTTTTAGTGTTGTTTGAAGCGATGTATTTATGTGAAAAATGGTCCTATCAAGATGAAAAAAAGCATTTTTAAGCCTTAATTTTCTAGTTTCGAAATCTTTTGGCAAAATTTTTTTGTGAGCTACGATTATGGCGCAATCATAAAAAATAGCGGAAGAACAAATATTTCCAATTTTTTTTCTTCTTTTTTTCAAGGGTCCGCAGGCTCGGTAATTTTTTTTCAGTTAATTTAACGTATAGCTCAGTTAGCTTGTTTATTCAGCTTCAAATTGATTTTTTGTCTCTCTACGTTAATTTTTTCCTGAGATATCCGGCTTCAAATGAAAAAAGATCCTTTTGTCTTTGATCATTGATATCTCAGCAACCAATGATCGCACAGGGAATTAAAGGGCAGCTTTGAAAACTTGAATACATTTTCTACAAGAGACTCCCGTCGATTTTTAAAAATTTTTCACTCTTAAAATTAATTTGAAAAAGTACAAAAAAATGACTGTGGTTTTCAGAAAATCTACCACTACTCTACAAATATTGATGGAAGGTGGAACATTTTTTCTCAAAAATCAACGAATGGGTCTTGTAGAAAATGTATTCACGTTTTCAAAGCTGCCCTTTAATTCCCCGTGCGATCATTCGTTGCTGAGATATCGATGCTCAAAGACAAAAGGATCTTTTTTCATTCAAAGTAGGATATCTCAGCACAAAATTGACGTAGAGGGACTAAAAAAAAACCAAATTGAAACTGAATAAACAAGCTAACGGAAAAAACCCCAAGCCCGTAGACCCTAGAGAGGAACGAAAAAATTTGGAAAATTATTTTCTCCCGCTATTTCTTATGATTGCGTGATAACCGTAGCTCAGAAACATTATTTCCTAATATTTTTGCCAAAAAATCTCGAAACTAGAGACTTGAAATTTAAAAATGCGCCTTTTTCATCTCGATACGACCATTTTACACATAGATACAGCGCTTCAAAAAACACTTAAAACATTGAAGAAATTTTCTGTTCCTTTCATTTTTTAGAGTAGTGTATTTTACTGTTATTAGTATATTATTATAATCGCATTAACTATTATATTTTACTATTTTACTCCCAACTATTATACTATCATTGATACTGCTATTATTTTTATCCTTGCATTTTAGTTACTTTTATGACCAGTCCTATTTCACGCTCAATAATTGTACAGTTGATAACAACATAATGGTAGTAGCAATAATAATGCCCTAGTTAATAGAATTATAATACTATATTGCCGATGGTAGAATAGTATTAACAAAATAGTTCCATCAATAATACAATAGTTGAGAGTTTCAAAGTAACAATGATTATAGTAACCACAGTTGAAGAAACAAAAATAATAATAATCAAAATGCAATAGTAGTAGAAATAACAGTACTATATACTTTCAACTATGATTACTACCACTATTGTTTTCGAATGCTCAACTGTTATTGCCGATACTACTGAAAGCGATGAGGTGGCGTTGAACTAACCTCAAAAAAAAGTTAACCTGGCCTTAACCTCAAAATTGACGTTGGCTCCTTCCCTCTCTCATTTCTTTTCCGCTCGCTCGATTCAAAGGAATGCGCCATTGTGAAAAAGTGTAATATTCCCCATTGAAGAGCCATTCGAGCTATACACCACTTCCACCCCATCGCTCGGCATGCGCCCTTCGCAAATCCCAAAAAAGCCTGGTAATCCATCTAGCGCCCCTCCGGCGGCCCTGCCGCACACCAGAAGATCCCGCAATATTGCGAGGGGATGAGAATGGGGAAACGCACAATGATTGACGAGAGTATAACGATAGGCGCGGCCCGAGGGAAGGGGGATTGCGATGCATATATGGATGATCCTCGCTCGAACGCCAAGCCTTCACGCCCGCAAACGAAAAATCAATTCCGGTGTCGAACTGAATAAAACGAAAAAAAAGATATTGCCACCAACCTCAAAAACTGTGACTCGCCTCCGGCAGGAGCGACGATCGAAATGACCGAATTCGCGATGCGCGTCCAAATATATTTGTGCACGTATCTACGGCGGAACCAAGAACTCCCTAGAGTGGACGAAACGTGTCGGAAGATATGACGGGCGCCTCGCGACGGGGGCGTATGACACTAATGGGAAAACGATCCCCTCGACGTGGCGAATTAGGGTGCGGCAAAACGGTCGTAAAAACGCGAGACGCAAGTGGCGCTACTGTCTGCGCGGGCCAATACACTGGATCTTCAACTTCAAGTTTACAAGGCTAAAACATATTTTCTACTGATTTTTTCTGTATCGATTTGATTAGACATTCAAAATATGTTGAGAAATTAAAGTCAAACGGAAAAAGTCTCAGACAAAAGTTACCTGTATTGTTATGTAAAAAATTGTCAAATAAAAATATAGACTCCCAATGGAAAAACGAAAGTTGACCTTGAATTAAACTTGAAAATTGCTACTGAACGAAAAATAACTAATGGCATCAATTTTTTTTCTTACAGCTGTAAAACGTTGCTTTAAAACTTTTATATATGCGTATATCGAAGAATATTATTTCAATGTAAAAGCGAAAGGACCAGTCCCACATATTAAAGTTTGGCGGCGTACGCAAATTACGTAACGCTATTTGAGGGAAGGGAAGGGCCAAGCGTTACGTACGTGGGGCGGGGGGGGGGGCATGTGCAGGTTTGCGTTACGTCACGATTTTGGAACTGCCAGAAATAACCAAATTTTTTGCATGGTCAAGTTGTAAATACAACTCGCACACAATTTTACCGCCGAAAGTTAAGGTTGTTGCTCAATAATTTTTTGAGAATGGGGGGAGAAAGGTGTGACGTCACCAGTGTCAACTTATTGTTGCAAAATATTAATGACGTGTACGACGGAATATCGCGAAAATTTTCAAATGCACGCTAGATAATCGTAATTATTATTTACATATATGATAATATATGTAAATCAAATAATTTGAAGGAGTTAGGATTATGAGAAAATTAAATGTTGATGTTTAAAAATCCTATTAAAATAGACACGAGCTTTGGCAACTTTTCACGGTTCTATTGTAATTCGAGGATCTTATGTTGTCTGCAGTGACTGTCACAGGTCGCAGTCGTGTGACGCGCGTTTCGTGTCGCCGGCGTTTTCAGAGGTTATGTCAGAGCAAAAGGAGGCAACAAATGATTCAGAAAAAAAGATTATTGCGCCGCAAAGTTTCCGATGGAAAAGACGATTTATCAGTGCTCGTGCCCACAAGCCTCGTATTATGCGCACCGAAGCTAGAAAAAAGGGAATACATTATAATAAATAAATTAATAAGTTCCCCTTAGTCGTATTTGACTTCGTCGTATTTGAAATGAGTGCGCGTGGATTTCTATTGGTTCTATTTCCATAGTTTCGACTTTGCCACATTTTAATACATACACGTATTTTTCATACATTTTCATTAATTAGATCGGTAACCTGTCTATTTTTTTCGATAATATTGATCTGTACACTATCCTGCACACAATATTCGTTTTTTGGGTCACTTTCTTCATAAATGCGAAAGGTATATGCGAGAAACTGAAATGGTAAGGACGTTGGTCCATCGAACCAATGCGATCAAGTCGAAATCGTTTTGAACTTTAACATTCAATATTAAAAAAACGAGTGTGGAAACCTCCGTTCTTCTTTTGCCAGTATATTCAGAAAATATACCATACAATCAGTAAAATTTTCATTAATATCTATTCACCCCAATATTTTTAAGCAACAACCCTAACAGCTTTCCATACGAAAACTCAGTTAAGGGGGGAATCCACTGTGCACTGTGGTCCAGCAAAATTAGAAAAACATCTTTTTGTTTTTTATAATTCTTGAAAGTACATATATTTAAAAATATGTTGACAATATTTTAAGTTAAAAGTCCAGAAGTTGGTGGAGTTACAGTCACTTTAGTGAAAACAGGTAGCGTGACCGGTTAGGACCCGCAGTCCTTACAGGCGAGGCGTTGTTCACAATCAAGAAGTGCGGGGTCTTATTATTTTGTGAAATATAATAAAGATAAAGAACCGCCATATCACCCGAGACTAGATACTTTAATACAAGTATCAATATTTTAGAAGAAACATCACTTTATATCAAGAAAAACGGAACGAAAACTTTGACAGCGTTTTTCTCGGAATAACTTTTTTGGACCTGGTCGCACCAAATACTCAAAAACTTATCAACCTATTTTCAATTTTTTTTTGTTGTAATTTTTGTAATCGCACTGGCTAAGGTTGTACGTACAGGATTTAAAATTTTCATAATTACTCTTTTTAAAGACGGCTTGAATAAGAAAAAGGGCCTTGAAAATAGAAAAAAATGTTCAAATCGTTTCCATTTAAGCACCCGTTACGTAACGGAATGGCGGGGGGGGGGGGGGTCCGCCCAGGCGTTACAGTGCTGTTCTGATACGTGGGAGGAGAGGGGGAAGGGGTCGAAAATTGGCGTTGGGTAATTTGTGTACGCCCCCTCCCCCCCATGATAAAGATGGTGCCGACTTCGAATATCATTGTGAAAAGAAACAGAAAACGAAAGTAGCCTTGAATTTTACCAAAAAAATGAAGAATCGTGATACCAGCTCCGAAAAAAAACGGCGGAGCCCCGAAGATAGGTGTAAGATAGGCCAAGTAAGAAAATTGGTTAGACTAGAAATTGATAAATTTATGAAAAATGATAGAAATGGCGACAATCTTACATAAGATTCTCAAGAGAAACGAGAAACGAAACTAACCTCAAATTTAACAACAACAAAAATGGAGAATCGTGATAACATCTCCCGCATGAACATCTCCCCAAAAGAGACGAAACCCTGAAGATAGCTGCAACAATTGGACAAATAGGAAAGTCAGTTTATCGGAAATTAATAAATTGACGCTCGCGGTTAGAAGATTCGTATGAAACAGAGAATTGGTCTTCATGCGCTGTTTTTTTTCAATTATTCGTCACTTTATTTACACGAGAAAAACAATCGTCGCTGAAACGAGCGTAAAAACGCTCCTAAATATTTCGCGACGAGTTGCCTTTTTCTTTCGTTTATATACAAAAGTCGTGGCGATCATCGTCGTCGTCGCGCGGGCATTTTTTTTTTTTTCATTCATTTTTATAACCGTGGCACCGGCCGGATTTTCCGCCTAACATAACTTTATACAACAAATTATTTTTCTACCTGGGCGCGCAAGCTACGTAACACCACCAGCTCAATTTATTTATTTATCCTTCCTTCTTCCAGTGACCCGAGAAAATGGATTTCCGGTCGTCCCAATTATTATTCACTATCACTCAATCATTCTTACAATTGCCTCGAATAATATTTTACTATACCGCATTGTTTAAATATTCACCTTTGTCGAGACAATTTTAATTAATTTTTTCACTTTTTTAAAAATCTTCCAATACTCATTCAATATACGATGTCCAAGCAACAATTATTAAATTGGTTGGATATAGAAATAACAAACGGATAGCCCTGTCGTAAAAAATAATGTAAATCTATCAAAAAACGATTTATCTTTGTACTAAGATGTCTATGGAATAATTCAATGAATTATTTGTTCAGTTATATATATATATATATATATATATATATATATATATATATATATATATATATATATATATATATATATATATATATATATATATATTAATAATTAATTAATTATATATATATATATATGTGTGTATGCATATCGTACATTTTTTTCGTCTCATAATTTTACACAATAACCGCCCTTCTCCTGGAATACTCACACGAAGCTTTATTTTATGCGGACTAAAAACAGTGGGGTAGTGAACCAAAAACTACAATTTTGACGCATATTTTTCTACGTCCTTCTTTCGAGTACGGTTTTTTTCTCCCTTTTTCACACACAGTTGCTCGAATTATTGTGAATAAAAAAAATATATAATCAATTCCGCAATAAAGCGCACCGAAAAAGTCACATTTCTTCGTGATCCTTTCCCCCTTTTTGTTTTCCCTTTGTTCATCGCGACGAGTAAAAAGTGCACTTTTTCATAAACTAACTGGTCGGGTTCGGGCTGTTAGGGAAAGGGAGGGGGAGGAAAGCTCCTCCATAAAAAAGGTGCAAATTTTTGGGAAGGAGGCTGATAATTTTTGCGTTTCGGGAAGATTATCATTATTATCATATTATATATGTATGTATGCATGCATGTATGTATGTATGTATGCAGCAGCGTCGTGCGGTTCTAGCCAAAGCGATGGATCGTAAAATTCTATAACGCTGATCATGAATTATCGCAAAATTGAATGCTTTTTATTGTTTTATTATTAAGTTATTTTTATTTTTTAGATGTATGATTATCATTATTATCATTTCTGTGTTTGGGTGTGTATTTTTGTTAACGCGAACTTCACCATTAACGAACTATATTGCTTGCAGGAAATAAGCTTTCCCCCCGGTGAGAAATGCCACTTAAAAATATCACATAAATATATATATATACATATGTATGTATGTATATGTATATATACATCCCCATGTATGGAGAAATAAATTATAATTTTTATTTTATAATTAATTGTACTCAATAATATCCCAATCTACAAGCTCCGAGTCATTATCTCCAGTAAGCCCTTTCCCCCCTCTTGCTCCCTCACTCTCTCTCTCTCTCCGTTTCTTCGATTTCGAGTCACGCAAAAACACGTAGAAAAGATCGTGAAAAGTTTTCCTCGAAAAAAAATGTCGAAAAATAGAAAACAAAATAGGGTCGCGAATGGATTTTAGTTCCTGTAGTTTTTTTTTTATTTTATTTTCAAATCACTATAGACGGAGAATTTCATTCTCGCGACTTTATTATATTAGACTAACAACTTGTCAAAACTTATTGCTTCGGACCTTACAAGTCAGTGCGGATTTTTCTTTCTTTCTGTCTTCGGTATCGATAAAAATCAATAATTATTCTATGCGAATATGTATGTGTGTGGGTGGGTGGGTGTGTATGTGTGTGCGCGCGCGCGCGCGTGTGAGTATACATTTTTTTCTCTTATGGGCGGAAAATTTGCCAAATATTCGGTAATCGGTATGGAAGTATGAGATTTTCAAAAAAATTACCGTCTTCAATATGAATTTTACTTTTATCGTCGTTTTCTCTTTTAATTCTCTCCTATTTAGTTTTCAACTTTTTTTCCTATTATTATTATGGTTATTATTAGTTAGTTAGAATTTATACCCGCGAGTTTTTTTTTCGTAAAACAAAACATGTCGGTGTTTATATTTATATATGGGGTGTCCCTCTTATCTCTGCCACCCGAAATAACTCGGTAATTATCGACGTTGGAAAATAATGTTCCAGACAACAGTTATACGGTGTGAAGGGGACCATCAAATGCGACCAATTTTTATTATTACGGTAGAGGCGCTGGCGCACAGTGAAGGTCACCTCCACTTTTTTAAATGGAATGGTACATTTTTTTCAACCATCTTCACGCCGCATAAAAAACATTGGGGGTCCAAGTCGTTCAAGGTCATTCAAGGTCAGTATCGATTATACAAATCTAAATATCTCGGATCGCTGACAATGTTTGGTAGCGAACTGAGATATTTAGATTTGTATTTTATATTAATAGGTGACCTTGAATGACCTTGAACGACTTTGACCCCCTAATGTTTTTTATGCGGCTTGAGGTGCTCAACAAGATGGTTGAAAAAAAATGTATCATTCAATGTAAGAAGTGGAGGTGACCGTCACTGTGCGTCAGCGCCTCCATCGAAATAAAAAAAAGTTGGTTGCATTTGAGACCTCCTTCATACCGTACAACTTTTGTCTGGAACATTTTTTTGTGACGTCGATAATTGCCCAGTTATTTCGGGTGGCAGAGATAAGAGGGACATCATGTGTGTGTGTGTGTGTTCGTATATATATATATATATATATATATATATATATATATATATATATATATATATATATATTTGTGAGCGTGTTACAGTTAAAACCGATTTCCAATTTAAACGCGTTTTCCCTAGTAAAAACTAGTTCTTACTAAACGCCTTCGTTACAGCTAGTTTTTCCACGTACGCTCCACCGCGCTCACTCTGGGTGATGTTATATGCATTTGAAAAATATATACATATTCTCAATCTGTATGAGTATTCTGAGCACTGGTAGCAGAATTAGTACTTAAAAAAATGTTGTTACAAAATGGCGGCCTGTTAAACTTTGATTAACGATATTTCATAAATTTTCGGGGAATCGACGAGTTATAAAATGTGGGCAAAATTATTGTTCGACTCAATTCTGCTACCAGTCCTCAGGAAGAGGCTACCGAAGGTATGTGCAAAATTTGAGCTCGATCGGTCAATTAGTTATCGAGATATCGCGGGCGCCGATTTGAAAAACATAGTTCTGAGATAAACGCCGTTCAGTTTTGATACCGGGAGCGCGCAGCTGCTTCCCGACCGCGGTACGTGAGCGCGCGGCTTGCTTATAATTTCTATTACTCTGCTAATTTTTGAAATATCAATAAACGGTTTTCACGAGCGTATTAAGAAAGGTCTAAGGAATAATAAAAAGAAAAAAAAACGATTTTGTCAAATTTCTAGACCAGACTACTGCCTTAAAGCTCTTTCCGAATGAGGTTTGTTTGGGTCTGGGTTTCTGATTTTTACTACGAAAAACTCGTTGTAAAGATCGGTGTTGAACCTTTGATCGTGGAATGCGACGAGACTTATTCTTGGATAGAACCAAATTTATTTTGCTTATTATCTAAAGTCATTCTTCGCAGTTTTTGGTTATAGATTTTTTTAAGGATCCGCAAAAATCTTTCATCGATTTTCGTAGTCCAAAGGTACAAAGAAAATGACGGCAATACGACAAAATGTATATTTCCATTGCATTTCAACGATGCAAATTTCAATACTAGTGTAACGAAGGCGTTCAATCAGAACCAATTTCACTAGGTAAAGCGCGTTGAAACTGAAAATGGGTTTTAACTGTAACAAATATATATATATATATATATATATATATATATATATATATATATATATATATATATATATATATATATATATATATATATATATATATATATATATATTTCAAATAAACGAGTAAATGCTATTTGCACTTGCTCGATCTATCATTTTTTTATCCGCGCTATTTACTCTCCAAGCCAGGATGGAACATTGATAGTTTTTTCGTTTCTTTTTCCTTCCCTCATACTTCTTTTTCGAGTTCGCGCGAGACGCAATTCGTTTACTTTTCTCGTTCTCGTTTTACATTTTATTGATTTATTACCTATTATTTTTCGTCTTTTTTTCTTCTGTTTTTAGGATGAAACGTCAAAGTTCTTGGCCTAGAGCAGAAATATTTTAGTAGTATAACTATAGACCATGGTCGTTTTTTTTTTTCATTTTTAGCCGAATGAAATATCCGCCGATATTTGTCGATCGAATCGACCAAACTTCGAAAATCCAGCGTCGGTCAGTGTTTTTGTTGTTTTTTTCTTCTTCTTGATTTTCTTTTATTTTTCCTCTTTGCCCCCGTAAATTTGGTAAAAAAATGGTACGCCGAAGTATTTGTTGTTTTTTTTAATTGTTATTTTTTTCCTTATTCTCGTTTACCTGCAAATAGAAGCAAGTGCAACAATTACGTTGCTCTCTTATTTTTCTTTTGCCGTGCAAAAATAGAATCTACAGCTTTCTCTCTCTCTCTCCCTCCATCCCTCCCCCTATCTTTTTCACTGTTTCTCGCTATCTCTGTCTTTTTATCTTTATTTTTTTGCTTTTCATCGACGAACGATGCGAAAGGAACCGTCGCAAAATATTTCAAAAGCCACTTTTTTTGTTTTCTTCGCCTCGTTTTCTTTTTTACGCCTTCTCTCTCTCTCTCTCTCTCTCTCTCTCTCTCTCTATCTCTCCCTCTTTGCTTTCGTGTTTTCGTCTATTTTTCTCTCTCGCACGTTTTTTTAAATTCTTCTTTACTTTGCTCGTTCGTGTCCCGCACGTTTTTCCCGTACCCTCCGATTGTGACATGTTACGCTTGTGGTTTTTTCTTCCTACTCTTTATGTTTCTTTTTTATTTTTTTATTCACTTTTGTTGGCGTGATTTTTATCGTATCTTTTCTCTTTCTGATTACATTTTTTCGCCAACTTTCTCTCTCTCTCTCTCTCTCTCTCTCTCTCTCTCTCTCTCTCTCTCTCTCTCTTTCTCTCTTCTCGTTGAGTTTCGTAGCGGCCCAGATCTATATAAATACTCCGGGGAAAGGGATTCGAAAGAAAAAAAAAACCATTTGATCGGCTATCCTCATAGCTTCCTTGAGGATACCACCTGGCTGGCCGCGTAAAGTCGATCAAACATTTTCTCAGTGAGTAATTTTTTTTTCATTTGATCCAACAATTATTCAAAACAAGTCTCATCTTTACAGTGATCAATAACAATAATGATGGCTATGAACCATTTAATAATAATGAATAATAATAAATAATAAAGAATAATAACAATAATAGTAATAATAATAATGTGGAGACAAATAGGAAGAAGAAATGCTCTATGGCAAGACCTATAAATAATAATTATTATATTCATAATGGTAAAAATAATTATGATAATAATAATAATAAATGGATTGGAACTTGTGCTTCACACCGATACTCTGGGAGAGACGCCCGAAAAAAATTTCGAGATATTACAGCGTAAATAATAATGAGCCCGTAGGATTCGGGATGGTTTCCGGCTAGATGCCGAGACATAAATAAAGACTTGCAATCAATAATAGTAATAATATCAGCCATCATATCAATAATAATAATAATACTAGTAATCGTTATGACAATAATCAATATCATGGAATTCGAAGTCATGTTCGAACTTGAAAAGTCACATGTGTGATTTTTAATTATTTTTTCTTGAACTCGAAAAGTCACGTGCGTGATTTATTATTTTCTTTTTTTATTTCTTGACCTCGAAAAATCACGTGTGTGATTGATAATTTTTTTCTAATTCTTTTAATTATTTAAAATCATCACGTGTCACACATTTCAAAATTGCAAAGAGTCGTAAGTAAAAAAAATCGTGTAAATCGTGAGTAAATTTTGTGTGGAGGGGACGAAAGACGACAAACAAGAAGGAGAAACAAAAATATTGGTATAAAAATGGAAGAAACAAGTTCAGCGAGAGACACGAGATTCGGGATACAATATGATATTATTTCGCGTAATTATTGCTATTCTTTCATTATTGGAGAGATTCGCTTTGTCTTAACTAGTACGACGTAATTGTCGGTAAGATTTCACGGCGTAACGATTGTTTGGCAATTTTTCCATTTTTATGTTTCTTGTATCCTTTCGGGCTATATTTTTATCACGTGTTGCACGAATTTTTGTTCTTGTGAATTCATCGGGGCCACGGAAATTCTCAGGTCGTGCCTGAATAATTCACCCGCCATTTTTTTCGTTGCTATTCTTTCCCCCGTTTATTCGGCGATTTATCATCCATTTTTGTATTTTTTGTCACGTTTCTGCCAATTTTGGCGATTTTTTAGTTATGATTTTTTCGCATTTTGTTTGCTACTTCCTTTTGAAATTATTCTATCATTTTTTCCCGAATTTTTCCGCAATCTTCATTGCAATTTTTCTGCACTTTCTTTTTTCAATTGCTTGCATTCTTTCTCCACTTTTCCCGCTTTTTTTTTTCAATATACCCCGCATTTTTGCAACGGTACCGACATTTTTTTCGGCTCGTCGCGTTTTTCTATAATCAAGCAAATACGAGAAAAAAAATGGCGCTTTTTTTCTCGTCTTTTTGCTCTGTTTGTTGGTTCTCTATTTTTCCGCCTTTAGTTCAGCATCGATTGGGAATGGAAAAGCTCGGCTAACACACCAGAACGTTAATGTCTTAGTGTGTTAGACGCCTGTTTCACATGGGATCCTGCTGGCTGTTGTTGACCGACTGCGAGCTGCGTGATGTTTTGCGGGTGATGGGCTCGAGATATGCGGCGGGTGCCCAGCCCTCGATACCGTTCACGACGAGCTTGACGAACCACCAACCGGCGCAGCCGACCTTCAGTAACTCGAGATTGTCGCCCTCGCGCATCGTCACCTCGGACTGCCCGACCGCGCAGTAATCCGCGAGGGCCACGTATCTGCCGCCCTGAAATTCAATTGCTCTTGCAGCTTAGCCTTTTCTTCAACCGGACGAAGCGTAAATTCGACACGCGACGCGAACGACGCGTGTACATGGGGAAAAAGAAGAAAAAAAAGGCAATTGAGTTTGTGCCAGTTTGAGCTTGCTTGAGTCTGCTTGAGTTTGTTTCAACGGGAATCATTTCGACTATTCAAACGGGCAGAGTGTATGGAGAAAGAAGCAAAAATGGTTTAAGGGGCTATACCAGGGTGACACTTTAAAAAAATCGATTTCTTTGCCTTTTTCGATCGTTTATACTTTCAAGAAAGAGTTTATACGTTCATAAACATTTCAAGGCCGTATCTCTAATCTTTTCATCTTGCAAAAATCGATAGTTGAATCTTTAAACGCTTTTTTCTCGAAATGAGATTTTTCAAATTTGCTGACATTGTAACTCAAAGAGCCGATTGACTTGAAATTTGAACTGAGTTCTCTTGAATATATTTGCTCTACAATGACGTAGGATATTTTTGATTGGATGAAAATTGACGATTTGGCATTGGAAAAAACGACCATTTTGTAGGCAAGAAAACAGACTTTTTATTTTCATAACTACGCCATTTTGTTAGATTTTGATATTTTTCGCAAATCCTACGTCATTATACAGGAAATACCTTCCAGTTTAAAGACATTCTTTCCTTTTTCGGTTTCAACTACTCAATAGGCCGGAATCATGTCAGCAGTGGAGCAACTTTTTTTTTTGCGCCTTCGAAGGCAGCGCATAAGTTGTTTGGATCTCAATACTTTTCTATGAAAAAATTATGCAATATAGGTCAAATATAGCCAAATATATTCTTAATTTTCCGAAACATTTGATTGAGTACTATTCTTCCAAAAAATTCTCGAAAATCACCCGAATTTTCAGCGTTCACACTGGTATAGCCCCTTAAGTTTGTTTGAGTCTACCTGGAATCGCTTCGGTTCGTTCAAGCTTGTTTGGGTTTGTTTTTGGTTTATTTTTCACAAAAACAAACAATCGTTAGCGTTCGTTGAAGATTGTCTGTGTTCGTTGAAAATTGGGTTTGTTTGAGTTGTCGGACATTTTCTTTGGCTTTGTTTTTCACTACGATAAAAAATTGTTTGAGTTCGTTGAACATTGTCTGGGTTCGGTTGAGTTTGTTGAGGTTTTGTTTGGGTTTGTTTTTCACGACAATAAATTTGACGATTCAAACGACAAATGTATGGAGAAAGAAAAAACAACCGTTTGAATTCGTTGATATTGGTTTTGATTTCTTCGAGCTTGTTTGGGGTTGTTTGAGATTGTCCGGGTCTGTCCGAGTGTTTGGACGTTTTGTTCGGGATTGCTTTCCACGAGAATCAATTATGTGGATTTGTTTGGATTTATTTGAGACCTTCCGGACTAAATAAAACGTGTTTGGGTTTGTTTTAACAAGAGTCAATTTAAACGATACAAACACGCCGCAGATACAAAGAAAAAAAATTGATCGAAAGCAGAATGCAAACAAAAATTTTATTTACCTCCACTCTGGGTTACATAATTTTTTCGTGTAAATATCGAGATTTCTTTTTCAGAAGTACGAGGAGGTATCAAAAAGTTTCGAGATTAGCTTATTGGCGTGTTACGGAACTAGTCTCGAAACTTTTTGATACCCCCTCGTACATCACAATCAATGACGAAAATAATGATAAGAATAATCATAAAAAATCATTAATAATGATGATGACAGCGGTAATAATGGTAATAACAATAATGATGATGATGACGATGTCAATAACGATAACAATAATATTCAAAACTCACGGGCGCCGGGCCAGGATTCTCGCCGAAGGCGTCCTCCTCGTCGGTATTGCTGTTCTCCGAGCTCCACGCGACGTCCTCCTCGGTGGATGCGGAGATGTCGGTCATGTGGGATATCACGCTATTACCGTCTACCGACAACGTACGTAGCGAGCCGGAAACGCTGCTTTGAGCCTCCCACGAGATCGTCTGGCGCAGTGGTCTGCAAAAAAAAACCTTCAGAGTTCCGCAACTCGAACACTACACACACACGCACGCGTGTACGCACGCATATATATATATATATATATATATATATATATATATATATATATATATATATATATATATATATATATATATATATATATATATATATATATATATATATATATATATAGCTACTCCAAAAATTGAAGGAACAGAAAATTTCTTAATTTTTTTAGTGTTCTTTGAAGCGCTGTATCGGTGTGAAAAATGGTCGTATCAAGATGAAAAAAAAAACATTTTGAAGCTTCAAGTTTCTAGTTTTGAGATCTGTTGACAAAAAAATGGTGAGCTACGGTTATCGCGCAATGATAAGAAATAGCGCGAGACAAAAATTTTACGCATTTTTTTGTTTTTTTTTCAAGGGTCCACCGGCTCGAGAACTTTTTTTCAGTTAAATCGATGCATAGGTCAGGAAATTTGTTTATTCAGCTTCAATTTGATTTTTTTTGTCTCTCCACGTCAATTTTTTGCTAAGATATCCGACTTTGAATGAAATAGGATCCTTTTGTCTTTGATCATCGATATCTCAGCAACCGATGATAGTACATGGAATTAAAGGGCAGCTTTGAAAACTTGAATGAATTTCTTACGAGAACCTTTCATTGATTTTTGAGAGCATTTTTTTTCACCCTTGATATTGATTCGAAAAAAGTATTTAAAAAATGACTTTTTATGGTTTTTCAGCAAATATACCACTACTACTTTACAAATATTGATGGACAGACTAATTGCCAGGTTTTTCTTAGCTTAATGTAACCCACTGTAAATTTTCTAATTGATCCATCGACCCATTTTCCGGACCGGTTGATCAAAGTTTTAGAAAACAATTAAAGAAACAAGTGTATTGTTCCTAAACATCGTGTAATCATCATCAACATGAAAAGCCTAATTTTTTTCGTCTTTTTCCACAACATTGCACTAGTTACTTGTTAAATTTGAGGGGGAAAAAATCGAAAAATTTGTAAAACATTTCAGGGAACAATACTGACTCACTTTTGATACGAAAAACATTATTGGTGTATTCTTCCGAAAAAATTTAAGTTTTGAAAAAAACTGTTTTTTCTAATCCTAATAACTTTCGCAGAAAATATCGAGATTAATCGCATAAATGTTCTCAGATCGAGTAGTGAATACAGTTTGGGGGTATCAACTTTTAATTAATACAATTAAAGATCAGTGAAATTATGGTTCGCAAAGGCCGAATCGTGTCTAATGTGAGTCGGTATTGTTTCCTGAAATGTTTTACAAATTAAAAAAAATATATTATTTTTTTACTATTTCTCGAAAAAAAAATCTCAAATTTAACAATAACTAGGGCAAAGTTGTGGAAAAAGTCAAAAAAATGTATCTTTTCATTTTGACGATGATTCCACGATATTTAGGAACACTTGTTCTTTTAATTGTTTTGTAAAATTTTGATCAATCGGTCTGGAAAAACGGTTCGATGGATCAATTAGAAATTTCACAGGGCTATCGGAGGTACCTTAAACTGAAAAAAAACCTGGCAACAGCAGTCTTTCCATCAACATTATAAAGTAGTGGTAGATTTGCTGAAAAACCATTAAAAGTCATTTTTCGTACTTTTTTCAAATTAATGTTGAGGGTGAGAAAAAAATTCTCAAACATAAATGAAAGGATCTAGTAGGAAATTTATTCAAGTTTGCAAAGCTGCCTTTTGATTCCCTGTGCGATCATTGGTTGCTGAGATGTCGATGATCAAAGACAAAAGGATCCTATTTCATTCAAAATCGGATATCTCAGCGAAAAATTGACGTAGAGACAAAAAGAAACCAAACTGCAGCTGAATAAACAAGTTAACTGACCTATGCAGTGAATTAACTGAAACCAAAAACTCCCGGGCCCGTGGACCCTTAAAAAAAAAACAAAAGAAGAACAGTAAGAATAATGGCAATGACTAATTTCAACATTTTGAATGGAAATCCTTTTGAGGTTATTACTACTATCAATATTATATCAAATAAATGGTTTTTTTTAACGAGCACGTACTTGTGATTCGATTTTCCCAGTGCGGTGTTCTGTTTTCCCTTAAGCTCGGCGAGCTGCGACATAAGAACGCCCTTGATCTGTCTCACCCAGGACTGCTTGACGTCATTGCTCGGGGCCTGTATCGTGTGCACCTCGGCGCGTCCCTGTAGCCAAATCTCGAATCGGCGAGTGTCACCTTTGACCGATTCCGTAAGGCCGATCTGCGACATCTGCAAACAATTTTTTTGTTCTACTTTTTTCTGTCGTTTTCGTTGGACTGTCGTTGGCTTCGTTATCTTTTTCCGCCACGGCATCGACTTAACGTAAGGCATTGTCACGAAAATGATTATAATTGAAGATGACAATAATAATAATGATAATAATAATAATGACGAGGCAGAGCTTTTGAAAACTTTAGAAACAACAAAAAATAAATATAACATTTTTTTCTTTCATCCGTAGTTAAAATCTGATGATTTGGCAAATAATAAGAATGGTAATAATAATCATAATTATTTTCAAGTCTTTTTATAATTAATTGACGAATTACCCAAAATCAATAATAACTTCGATTGGCCTGATATTGCAGGATGTTTGCTAAGAAAAAAATATTCTACAATTATCAAACTTTAGGTATACTTTAATAGTATATTTAAGTATGCAAAATAATTTTTAAAAATTAATTCATCATCAAAATGACGGAGCGGTAGCAGATTGTTACAGCAAAGTCGCCGCGAGAGTTGCGAATCGGCGTGCAATCTAGCTGCCCGTGGACTTTGATTTGCAAAAAAGTTCAAACATTTTTTCAGTTAGAACATGTATAGTTTCTTTGTGACGGCAATCAAAATGCAGAAAATGGCACGCATTAACAAAAAAATCAACATTTCACGCAACATTTCTGTAAAATGTGGATGGAAAAAGTAGTTTTTTTTTTTCAATTTTTCAAAAATGATTCAATATTTCGACCAAGTTTCAACTCAATCGACTTAAGGGGCTATACCAGTGTGACCCCTACAAAAAATCGATTTTTTTGCCTCTTTCGACAGTTTATACTTTCAAGAATATTCTGTAAAAATTGCAAGGCCGTATCTCTAATACTCCCCGAATGTTCGATCGATAGTTAAATCTTTAAACGCGTTTTTCTCGAAATTAGATTTTTTAAATTCGCTGACATTGTAACTCAAAGAGCAATTATCCGATTGACTTGAAATTTGAACAGAGTGCTCTTGAATATATTTACTCTACAATGACGTAGGATATTTTTGATTGGAAGAATATTGACGATTTGGCATTGAAAAAAACGACCATTTTATAGGCAAGAAAACAGACTTTTATTTCATAACTACGCCATTTTGTTAGATTTTCATATTTTTCGAAAATCGTACGTCATTGTACAGAAAATACCTTCCAGTTTAACGACATTTTTTCCTTTTTCGGTTTCAGCTACTCAATCAGCCGGAATCACGTCAGCAGTGGAAGAACTTTCATTTTTTGGCGCCATCGAAGGCAGCGCATAAGCCGCTTGGATTTCAATATTTTTCTATGAAAAAATTATGTTATATAGGTCAAATATAGCCAAATATATTCTTAGTTTTCCGAAACATTCAATTGAGTACTTTTCTTTCAAAAAATTCGTGAAAATCACCCAAATTTTCAGCGTTCACACTGGTATATCCTCTTAATAGTTTTTGAGTAAACCTGCACGCCAATTTCGATAACGCAGTTTTGAGAAAAACGCGTAACGTTTAGTTTTTCGAATTTCGCTTTGAAACTTTAGAAAAATATTCTATCTATAGTTCTATGGTTTAAGGGGCCAGTCCGCTTTGAAAATTTCAAAAAATCCAAAGCAAGCAAGACTTGAAGAAATCGACGATGATGAGCAATCGGAAGGGATTTTGTACGGTGCAGGAATTTCCGATTGAGATTAGGTAAGAGTTTTTCATAGTATAAACTTCAAACGCGTTTTTCTCGAAACAACGTTTTCAAACTCCAGCTCCATCGCATCTCTAAAACTAATAAACCGATTCTCTTGAAATTTGAACCACACATTGTAAACATGAGCTACCTAGCCCACCTATTTTTGAGGCGTTACGATAAACTATAGTTTTTGTACTTAAAAATGAATTAAATTTTTTTCAAATGGATTCCAAGACTGTTTATAAAGCCCAACAACTTTTATATTCATATCTTTTATAAAATCCTCAAAAAAAAATCGCGTAAATAGCCTTTTTCGTGGCTCCAAAGTGGACTGGCTCCTTAAAGGGAAAAAAAGAAATCGATTTTTTGATCGTTGTAAATGTATATTCGGCCTTAACTGTCGAATGTGTACGGGAGAGGAAGGAACACATTTCCTTGGAACACATTTGTCGTCGCGAAGCGGTAAGAGCAAAAATCGGAGCGGAAGTAGTGGAAAACTGGAAGAAGTGCTGGAGAACAATGGGCGGGGGGGGGGGGGGGGGAACTAAGACAAAAATTAGAGGAATTAGTGAGGAATAAGCCGGTCAAACAGATATGCGCGTACGTAAAAGAATTTGAGATATTGACAAAGCAGGTAGCGCGAAGAGAGGGAATTACCGGCATATAAAAATGTTGCGAAAACGGAAAGACATATATAAATTGTAAAAACCGGTGTAAAGAAGAGGAAGTGAGAGGGAGTATATGTAAACAACCTTACAGGGTGTACCGTGGAATAAATACTATTACTATTACTGGAATTTGTTATTTCATAATAATAATAATAATAATAATAATACCAATAATAATACAACCAATGCGATGGTCTAGTGGTTAGCGTGCTCGCCACTAAACCAGCGCACCGGGAGGTCCCGGGTTCGAATCCCAGTCGCGTACATTTCGTCCTGAAATGTTTTTCTTCGGCATTTCGCGGCGAATGAAGACTAGTTCCACGACTGGGAGGTGAATTCGATGACCGGCTGTATTGGTATAGGTTTTCCGCAGTTTCCCTATACCCATGACAGAAATGTCACGATGAATACAATACAGGGGGAGAAGTCGGCTGCGGCCGCAAACAGGGGGGAACAGGGAGAAAGGTGAAGAAAAAGGAGTAAATCAGTAGAGGAACGAAACGGTCACAATGAGGGGGAAAAAAATAGGCAAAAAACGCGAACAGAGCGTGTACCTTGGGAAAAACAAATTGAAAAAATCAATGATAATAATAACAATGAGGATAATGATAGCAACGAGTGGCTTACTTTGAGATAACGCTTGAAGTGATAAGTGGCTTTGTTGTGTGCCTGGGGCTTGCTGTGTTTGCAAAAGATCATCGATTTCTCGTACAGGAATATATGTCGTTGGGAGGGCTTGAGCCTAAGAAGGCGCTCCCGCTTGCTGCTGGACCACACGCTAAACGAGCCCTGCAACAGGAGCTCGCCCTGTGCCCCGAGATCACCCTGAAACGATCGATCACACGATATTTAACGTTGAAATTAGAAACACCAAAAGAAAAAAACATCCTTGCGAGGTAAGAGAAGATAAAACGTCATCACTGACCCCAAAGCCCGTGATCGCGGTCTGATGCATACTGTCGTTGACGCACTTAAGGACGACGAGCATGCAGTCAAGGGCCTCTTGGAGTTCGGTGCAACAAGTTGGCTCGTCGCTGTACTTGAGGAGATCCTTCAGGAGCAGCTGATACTTCGTGATACGCTGCACGGGCTTCAGGAGATAAGCAGCGAGGGGCAATTTGTGGCCGAGCTTTTGTTGGCAGGCGGCGAGAAATTGTGGCTCGGTTTGTATCTGCTCCCGTAGACGCTCCGAGCGCGTTATATTTTGGCAATAATAACTGTACAGTCGGAAGAACACCTCGCGCTGAAACGATTCGATTTCATTCGATTTTGGCCAATTTGTTAACAAGTGTCCGCCGGCAAGTTTTTTTTTCTTTCTTCTATCGGTACAAAGAAAAAAAAATATACGACAAAAAGAAGAGCGAGAGAGACTCGATGGGCAGCAAAATAAGAGAAAAGTGAGTTTATCTGGGTTTCTTCACTTTTCCATTTCGAGTTATATTTTCGTTTTGTTTAATCTCTACGAAGAAAAAATTACGAACGAGGATAAAAATGAAGAGATAAACTTCATGGGAAGCGAGAGAAAAAAATGTGTTTAGGTTTTTCTATTTGGGTTTTTTGTTTTGTTTTTAATTAAAAGTTTTTTTTAGCGATACAAAAGAAAAATTCACGAAGAAATGGAGAAAGAGACTCGATAAGAAACGGAAGAAAAAAAAAGTTGGACTGTATAAATAGAGAATCAAAGAACGAACAACGCAAATTACGAAGAAAGCGCGCAAAGGATGGAGAACGCAATTAAATTCAATGACGATAAGAATGAAAACAAAAAAAATGAGAGATCACGTAGAAAACTACGTGAAAAAAAATAATGATATTGAAAAAAAATTTGAGTTAATTGAAGTTGATTAAAAAATGTGCTAAATGCAAATAAAGCAAAATAATTAAATAATAAACCTAAAGGAACGATAAGGTTAACGCAAATAGATACAAAAAAACGAGTAAAATTTGAAACGAAAAATACACAAAAAAATTGACCGAGTATTCATGTGTAAAAAAACCGTATCTTGGACAAAAAAATTAACGAGTACCTAAACAAAAATGACCATGGACAGATCAGAAAAAAATGAAGAAAATCGGTTTGAAATAAAATTACTGTATATGGAAAACGACTCTGTATTAACCCTTCCTTGACACACTTATATTTGGTGGATCAATTTGACCCGGATAGTCCTTCATCCACCTACCCTCAACAACCCTATTGTTTATATTTTTAAAAATCCGAGATACACTTTAAACATTTCTCAATATGTTTGCATAATGAAAATTCGCAAAGTATAAAATTGAATTATTGTAAAAAATTGTTGAAAACTTTCAATTTTAGGGACGTGAGCATTTTATTTCAAATTCCGGGTTGAAAATGACCCAGTGTGTAAACGAAGGGTTAAAGGAAAAAAAACCAAATATTTGCAACGAAAAAATAAACTAACGCATAAAAAAATGTAACGAGTCTATACGTAAAAAAATTACAACTCTACATTTGAAAAAAAAAATCGAGATGTCTAAAAAACAACAAAAAAACTCTTAATTCTTAAAACATTTTATTCAACAAAAAAAGACTCTACATTGTAAAAAAAGATCAAAAACAAACGCAAAAATGTATAAAAAGAGAGAGAAAAAAATGGGTGAATATAATTTTTTTAAATTGGGCTTGAAATAAAAACCGATCTACCGATCGCCACGTCCGTTCTCACCCTCTGTACGAAGCAAAGCGCCACGAGCTCGGTATTGGAAATACAGTTCTCAAGATCGCGGAGAAAGGTCTCGCCGTGAAAGAGATATATTTCCTCGAGGTTGCCGAAGAGAACGTCCGACTTGCCGACAAGGGCGGCCGGCATGAGATGCGCCAGTGTGTCGTTCGTCATTTCGGATTTGTAGCCCTTTATGATCGAGCCGAGCTCGGCGACGTAGACGCGCTCGGTGTCGAAGAGCTCGGCGAGCACGTGGCCGCGCTTCAGGCGAGACGCCTCGACGTCGCGGGGCTCGCTCTCGGGCGAGGAAGTGTCGCCCTCTATCGGGCACATCTCCATCTACGGGCAAATCCAACATACGTAGAGAGAATGTCAGTATATGTGTATATTCGGAAGCTCAGGGTGATAATCGGGGTCAGCGAACTTCTCGAGGCCGAAGTTCGTTATTCGAACGTACGAGTACACTATAAATATACATCATAAAAATAGCGAAAAAGATTTTTGTAAACGGATTTTAAAAAAACGTATTCAAAAATTTTTAAATACGTTTAAAAAAGGGCCGAGAAAAATCCGAAGAAACTTTGGAAAGGTTTAAAAAGGCCAAAATATATCCAGACAAAAATTTGGAAAGTTTTAAGAAGGGCCGAAATGAATCCAGAGAAAAAGGTTTTGAAAATGGCTAAAATAAGTGCAGAGAAACTTTTCAAATGTTTTAAAAAGGGCCAAAATAAATACAGAGCAACTTTCAGTTGTGAAAAGGACCCGGAGAAACAAAAATAAAATTCAAAATCCAAACAAACTCAATCTAAACCCACACAAACCTAGACTGCCACAGACAAACGCATACAAGTTTTGAAAACTTAAAAAAAGGGCCCAAACAAATTCAAACAAACTTCAAAAACGTTAAAAAGGGTCTGCATAAAACAAACGAACTTTGAAAAAGCTTTAAAAATTCCTAAACAAGTTTTGAAGCAATTTCTTTAAAAGGCACTATTGAAACTCAACAAACTTTTTAAAAAGTTAAAAAGGGGCCTAAACCAACCCAAACAAATACATACACGGACGACATTAATACAAACTTGGAACCATTTTAAGGGGTGAGATGCAGTCAGAATTTTAAAAAATCGATTTTTTTACATTGTCCTGAAGTATGATGTTTCGAAAATATTCCCTGAAAATTTTAAGTCAATCCGATGAACAGTTTCCGGGATATCCCACAATTAGTGAAGGGGTGTCGGGTCCCCATGGCAGGTAGCGGCTGGCAAACGCGCAAACGATAATACCCGGGAAGGCAGAATGCTTCGAAGACAACAACAAATTGATATTTTGGAAGCTTCCACATCGGCTGAAGCCCTATTGCATCGGCCAGGAATTGATGATTCGATGTAAGTAATTTTTTAAGACGGAATGACACCTCATCGCGGTCGGTATGGTAGAACAATTATAGATTCCCAAAAATCTCTGAAATGGCGCTTTAGATCCCGTCGAAATTTTGCCCAACGACGTCAAATAGATAGACGAACAGCTGTCTGCCCCTCAAATTTTCTGAATTTGAGAAGATAAAAAACTAGATTGGCTTATGATAAGCCAATCTACATTTTTTTTCTTCAATGCAGAAAATTTGAGGGGCAGACAGCTGTTCGTCTATCTACTTAACGTAGTTTGGCAAAGTTTCGACGGGATCTGAAGAGCCGTTTCAGAGATTTTTGGGAATCTATAATTGTTCTACCATACCGACCGCGATGAGGTGTCATTCCGTCTTAATTAGTATTTCTATACACAAATCAAGTGTAAAATTGGACAACTCTTTCAGACATTTTCAAAAATGTATTACTCAAAAACTCTGAACTTTAGCAAAATTTTATAAAGAATACTTTCGTTTTAAAATTGCCCAAAATGTTTTTAAAAAAATAATTCATCCCGAAAAACGTCAAATTTTTGAAAAATTGTTTCAAAAATTGACTATAAACTATTGAATGGTCGACTTTTCGGCACAAAAATTGTGATGTTCGGATTCAGCGGATCAAAATACATGAAAAAAGTTTAACTTCATCGAGCTCAAAATTTTACGAACATATAATATCGTATTCGCATCGAAAAACTAAACGCATTTTTCTCGAAACTATGTTTTTCAAGTCGGTGACCACTATAATTCAAAAACCACTCGATGGATTTTGATGAGATTTGGTGTGCTTATTGATAGCATTAAAAACTAGTCCTTAATCGAAGGATTTTTATTTTTGTTGAAAATTTATATATTTTTGAACAATAAACGAGCGATTTTTTGGTCGAAAATCGAAAGTTATCTGCCGGAAGCCGCCATTTCGTTAATTTTTTTTTTAAAGCTGCGATTAAGGACTCGATTTATTATAAAACTAATGTTCTTTTTGTTTTTTTTTTATTGCAGATGATCCAGTAAAATTTTATGATGGTCACCGCAAAGCACTACATGCCGAAGTGGGTCCAACAAAGATAGTGATATTGTTATAAATAATCAACATTTGTCTTTGAAAATTTGTACAAGTCAAGTTGAAATATAACATAAAAAGTCTGTGCAACCACTTTTGTAAAACAAACTTAATTACTATAAAAAAAATGCTCGTTTTTTCACGCCTCTGACTGCATCTCACTCCTTAAGAAAGAAGGCTCAAAACTTCAGGTTTCGAAAACATTTTAAAAAGGGCCCAAACGAATCCAAAGTAACTTGGAAAAAAAACAGGTGCAAACAGCTCTCGAATGAATTGGCTCGTCGTCACCTTTGGCATCGTGTTGGCCTTCCTGAGGATTCTGCCGGGCTTGACCGTCTGGGGTTGCGGTGGCATAGGCTTGGCCGGCTCCGGGGTGACCGTTTGTATCGGCCTCGCTGGCTTCAGCAGTTGTTGCTTCAACGCGATTATTCTCTTGTCGCACATCAGCGACACGTC
This sequence comes from Ophion ellenae, assembly GCA_963210295.1. Classification (NCBI taxonomy): domain Eukaryota; kingdom Metazoa; phylum Arthropoda; class Insecta; order Hymenoptera; family Ichneumonidae; genus Ophion; species Ophion ellenae. The sequence goes on from OY723392.1 coordinate 27,362,566, forward strand.
CTCGATCCTCTGTAACACCTGCGCCACATCCGAAAACGAAACAGCAACGAGAAACAAACATAAACAAGAATAATACGTCTCGTTAGATACGATCGAGCGGAATACCAACCAACAACAAAACAGGAGAAGAAAAACGATACAAATATTATCCAGCACGAAAACCAAAAAAACACTAGGAAAACATTGTTTCAAAACGAAACTCACCTGCGTCACGAGGGCCTTCGTTTCCGGCATTATTGAGTCTTCGAAGATACATCGCGGATTGTGAAACTCCTCCGCAGCCTCGATCAATTGCTGAAGCTCCTGGAGCGATTGGTCCGGCGGTGTCGAGCTGCTCTGGGCGGCCAATAATTCGATACCTCGCGTACACCACGTGTTCGCCTGAGAAAAGTACCACTCGTTATTGCTTATTATATATATATATTGGATAATGTACAGGCTGAGGCATGTAAAGTGTTACAGAGCAACAGCACTCAAACTATTGGTGATATATATACAAAAAAGTTTCAGATGAGAGTTGTATTGTTCGAGTAGAACGTCATACCCGAGGCCGGGTTGAAATTCCGAACTTTGAATGATCAGAACGCTCTAAACTCCGAAAATATACTACACCCCGAAAGATCAAAACTCCGAAAGAATTTTACACGAAAGACGAAAACTCCGAAAATCCGAACATCGTCAGAATAATTCGGCTATGGAAGTTTTAAAAGTTTCAAAATTTTCAACAAATCGACTAATTTTTTCAAGAATTTTTTTTTATTAAGGGGGGATTGTCTTTTTTTTTCGCAAAATTTACCGCTTTTTGGGAATTTTTTTGTGAAGAAAGTATACAACGGAAAACTTGTGAAACTTGGCATATAGTTTTATTGATCTGTTTACTACATAAAAAAAAATTTTTAAACAATTTCATAAAAAAATCCGCCTCCCACCCCCCTCGACGCGCGATGGTCCTTTTTTGATGGTGTGCACGGTTTCTCAAAAACTATTCAACCGATTGCCTTCAAATTTGGACAGAATGCTCAGCTGACATCCTTTTATCGTTTGATGAAGCAAAAAAGCAATACGTTTAATAGTTTTTTATTTATAACAAAAAATCGATCAATTTTTTTCGAAAAATCGATACTTCAAGTTCAAAACGTCACCAAATCGTCAATTTTTTTTCCCCCTTCATCGAACGATAGCTATATGTGTCTAAAGTAAATTGCTTTTTGGGTTTTTGTTGCAGGATGAACGTGAAGGCTGTAATCGTGCACACCATCAAAAAAGGACCATCGCGCGTCGAGGGGGGTGGGAGGCGGATTTTTTGATGAAATTGTTTAAAAAAATGTTTGTATGTAGTAAACAGATCAATAAAACTATATGCCGAGTTTCACAAGTTTTCCGTTGTATACTTTCTTCACAAAAAAATTCCCAAAAAGCGGTAAATTTTGCGAAAAAAAAGACAATCCCCCCTTAAGAAGTGATTTTAGGTCAATTTTGAAATTTGTCTAGACAATGTTATACGTTCTACATCATTTACAGTCAACTGTGTAGACTTTCCCTGCCATAATATTGACGAACCTTGTAATTTCGAAACATTAAAATTAGGAATTTTAAACCGTCGGCGCATTCAAAGTTCCGAATTTCAACCCGGCCGTCATATCAAGATCATGCCAGCGAAAGTCTACACAGTTTACTGTGAATGATGTAGAACGTATAACATTGTCTAGATAAATTTCAAAATTGACGCAAAATCACTTTTTAATAAATAAAACATTCTTGAAACAATTCGTCGATTTGTTGAAAATGTTGAAACTCTTAAAATTTCCATAGCCGAATTATTTCAAATTTTCAAAGGCGCATTTGTCTCTCTGTGCCATGGAACATTGCACCAATTTCGAATAATTGCTGCGACGTACGCGTTTGAATAGCGGATTCGAGACACAAAATACCACGGAAATGACGAGACGTGGGGTTCGCCTTTCTATCGGTATGCCCACACACGCACACGCTTCGGGTAAGGCTTTAGTTTCGTTCATGTACATGCGCTATTTAAAAAACCTTAAGGGGTTACACATAGTTGGCAGCACCAAAATTGGACTTTTGGAAGCTGCTACCTCTGCAGAAGATTTGCTGTATGGTCCGAGCATCGATGATTCCATTTAGAGGCAATACATTACATTTTATCTACGTATATACCTGACGTAAAACGTTAAGTAGCTGAACCAGTGTGACACTTTCAAAAAATCGTTTTTTTTTGTGCCTCGACAGTTTATACTTTCAAGAATATCGTTATCATTTATATCATTTGTATCAATATCATTTTATCTTGCAAAAATCGATAGTTAAATCTTTAAACGCGTTTTTCTCGAAATGAGATTTTTCAAATTTGCTGACATTGTAACTCAAAGAGCAATTATCCGAATGACTTGAAATTTGAACTGAGTACTCTTGAATATATTCACTCTACAATGATGTAGGATATTTTTGATTGGATGAAAATTGACCATTTGGCATTGAAAAAAACGACAATTTTATAGGCAAGAAAACAGACTTTTTTTCATAACTACGCCATTTTGTTGGATTTTGGTATTTTTCGAAAATCCTACGTCATTGTACAGGAAATACCTTCCATTTTAACGACATTTTTTCCTTTTTCGGTTTCAGCTACTCAATCGGCCGGAATCATGTCAGCAGTGGAGGATGTTTTTTGGCGCCTCCGAAGGCAGCGCATAAGTCGCTTGGATCTCAATATTTTTCTATGAAAAAAAGTATGTAATACAGGTCAAATAGAGCCAAATATATTCTTAAATTTCCGAAACATTTAATTGAGCACTTTTCTTCCAAAAAAATTACCGAAAATCACCCAAATTTTCAGCGCTCACACTGGTATGCCCCCTTAAACGCGTTTTTCTCGGAATGACTTTTTCAGAATGGTGACCAAAATATCGCAAAAACAAGTAAACCGATCTGCTTCAAATTTCACAGACATTTTTTGTATATCAAAAGGCAGTCCTTAATTGAAGGATTTTCTTTTCAATGCATACTTTTTTACATCAAGGAACATAAAGTGTTTTTTTTTCACCGAAATTTCGACGATGACTCGATCAGCGACCATTTTTTCAAGAATCATTATTTTGTTGAATCCTTCGATTAAAGACTAGATAATACGGGATAAAAATTAAATTCATTGGGTTTTTTAATTTCAGATGATTTATTCCCGAGCAGGAGTGGTCATCGCGAAGGACCTTTTTTGCACAGCAGTATGTGCAATATACTGCATCTCCGTCGTTTATGAATATTTCTCAATAAAAAAGTTGTAAAAGATACTGGAAACGATGTCCTTTACTATGAAAAAAGAAAAAGGGAATAAACTGTGACCATTTCGAAAAAAAAAATTCACGAAAACACATCCTTTTTCCGGCCGCGAACTAGGTGTAACCCGTTAAACTGCCACTGACCAGCCATAACTGATCGTATTGCTTGACACAGACTCGAATACGCCTTTCGACATTCGCTACTGTAATGCATGTAGCGTGCGACATTTCCAAAAACTTAAAGCGGCTATAACTTTCTTGCTTTTTGAGCTGGAGAATTTTCTTTTACCCGTTGAATTCGTCTCAATATCACCTATTTTTATAATAAGTAAGGACCATGCTAGTACAGTCGTGCTGTATATTGGACTCGGCAAAAATTAGAAAAAGGCCAGTTTTTTGACAGGTGTTTTTTTAGGTGCCGCGGGTGCTAAGTCCTATGCTAGGTGCTAGGTGCTAAAAAAAATCCTGCACCTCGATTTTTAGGCAAACTAGCCTAAAAATCGAGGTGCAGGATATTTTTTTCGGGGTTGAAGGGGGATGGGGATGGATTAATGCCAATGTACAACCCCTACGAGGTCGGTGCCGGGAGACAAAATGTTCAGAAAAATCCGGGCTTTATATTCGTCCACAGTGCCGAAGTCGTGGAAGTTCATTTTGGGGGTGAAAGAGTAGGTTGAAATTTGAAAAATCAGTTTTAATTCGATAGCTCTTCAGGGAAAATTCATACAATTCTTGTTCAAATGAGAACGTTGTAGCCCTCGAAAAAACGCGTCGTTCGAGTATGTGATCAGCCCTCTCCGATAATATCTTCGACCCCGAAAAATTGTTGAAATATCAAAAAAAAATTGTTTATCGTATAACTCAAAAACAATCGATTATTCGGGAATTGTTTGAATGTACGAAATGTAGAGAATAATGTTCTCTATATTTGCGTTTCTATGGACCACCCTTGAATTTTGCTTTTTCCAACCCCTCTCGAAGGTAGAAAATAAAAAATGAAATTCTGAGAAAATTATTAACCGAAAATAGAGAGATACGAGTTTGGCGCTGTGGACAAAAATGTAGCTGAGAGTTCAAGCTACAAATCGTTCCACGGCGGCGAATTCGTACGGTCAATAGTTTTCCCAGAATTCCATTTTTTATTTTCAACCCCCGAGAGGGGTTGGGGCAAACAAAATTCAAGGGTGATCCATAGAAACGAAAATATAGAGAAAATTATTCTCTACATTTCGTACATTTAAACCAAACCCGAAAAATCGATTGATTTTGAGTTACTCAATAAACAATTTTTTTTTTCGTACTGCGAGAATTTTTTCAGGGGCGGAGATATTATTGGAGAGTGATGATCAAATACTCGATCGACGCGTCTTTTCAAGGACTCCAACGTTCCCATTTAAACAAAAAAGTGTACGAATTTATCCTAAAGAGTTATTGAATTAAAACTGATTTTTCAAAATTCCACCCCACATTTTCACCCCCAAAATGAACTACCGGGACTTCGGCGCTATGGACAAAACTAGCGCCCGGATTTTTCTGAACATTTTGTCTCACTGCGCCAACCTCGTAGGGGTTGTACTTCAGCATCAATCCACCCCCATCCCCCTTAATCCTCTAAAAAAACCGTGCACTTCGATTTTTAGGCAAAAGCACTCGCGACACCTACAGAATCACCTATCGACAAAACTGACCTAATTTGTTTCCGATTACGGGGTTTTTCAGCGACAGCACGACTGTACTTTTGACTCGCCGTTCAGAAAATTGAAAGTTACCGCGGTATCTCGTAGACGAGTTGACAAAAAAAATATACCATAGTACCATCGGCTGTCCCGCTCTAAACCATAAAAATTTGGTAAGAAACACTTTCTCGTACGATTTCATCGGTTTGATTTATTTTAATGCTTTTGCAAAAAAGGGACACCCTGCATAATATATTATTGTTATTAGTATAATTACAATATGTGTGTATATATTATATGTATATATTGTGTTTATTAAATGAACGTATCTGTTTTTTTAAATTCATTCTAGAGATTCGTTCGATGTTAATTATTGAATAAAAAAGAATCGAAAAAAACATTTCGGTGTGCGTTCCGAAACCACTGGGTCATTGTTTATTCAGCGTCGGACTTTACTAGCGAATATCTCAGCCGATTTTTGTCGCACGACATTAAAAAAAAACGTTTTGCTCGGAAAGAGACACCCTCACGACGGAAAACTAGTAGGTAAGATACACCCTGTATTATTGTGTGCGTGTTTGTGTGTGTAAAGCAATACCTTGTCGATGCTCTCCATGAGCTCTCGGCACTTGGTCAGCGTGTGCAATCGCCTCTCGAGTCGTTGGCTCAGTATCGTGCAGACGCGCTGAAGCTCGGCGCACTTTGGCTCGACGACCTCGGTCGGGCATTGATGCCGTCCCGACAACAATTGTTGACCGGCCGAAATGACTTCTTCGGCCCGATCGATGTCCCCCTAAACAAGGAAGAAAAAACGCGAGTGGTAAGCGAGGATAACGCGAGTACGGACGCAATTCGTGTTCGATCTATCAGTAGCAAAAAAAAAAATCAATTTTTACGATATGTAAAAAACAATATATCCACCAATCAAACATCTAGCAATTTGCATTATGATCAGGAACATTTTTCAGTTTTATCCTTTTCTTTTATTTTCTTCCACTTCTACGCGCATTGTCGTCGTAATAAATATATAACAATTAATTGATTAATTATGAATATTAATATTAATATATATATATACGAAAGAAAACGTGCAGTGCCAAAAGTGCATATAATTATAACTGAAAAATCAGCTGCCCCGATACATCGCATACCATGCTCTCATTAATTGGAAATTAGACATCCCATCGCACGCACGAGACTACAAAGACGGAGCAAGAGAAAGGCGGAGATAGGTGGATAGAAATGTAAATTAATTTTCTTATTTCTCTTACTTTTATGAAGTAACAATAGCCAAACGAAAAATTTTGCCGATGCAATTGCGTTCTATGCAATCAGAGACTAAACATTTTGAGAAACTACGTTTTTTTTTTCCAATTAACAAAGTAAAAGAAAAAATTGGGCTCTTCAAAGATCAATTAAAGGGAGCATATATGTATGATCGAAAAGAAATATCTTTACTTCTATGACGTAACAAAGAATCGTTTAATTATTTCAATGCATCATATTTAAGGTAATTGTTGTTTTGTTGATTTCGCTGCTTACCAAGACCCAAATCCACATGGTATGCAACAAATAGGACTATCGACAAAAAATGTGGGAAAGCGGTGCAGATGTGACATTTTTTTTGTGTTTTTCTCGTGTTTGGTTTTTTTTTCTCCTTTGTGTGCCGTCATTTCGTGCTTGGTGTGTTTATAATGTAATTTTCGAAATATTTCTGCCCGGTCGAATCAACGCAGAGGCGAGAAAAGAGAATTGGGGTTTTTTTTTCATTTATTTTGCCTGATTTCTCCTAGTCTTGATAATTTTGTGGATTTTCTTGACTTTCGCTCCCCCGTTCTCTCTCTCTCTCTCTCTCTCTCTCTCTCTCTCTCTCTCTCTCTCTCTCTTTCTCTCTCTTTCTCTCTCTCTTTGATGACGATTCGACTGGGAAAAAGCGTGCGAAAATAGTTTCCTAATATCTTGTTCGGGGTTGTTAGGGTTTGATTGAGTTTTTTTTTTCTTCTTGTGTATGATGTTTGTTTTTTCTTTCTTTTTGTGCCGTTATTGCGTGCTCGGTGCATTTACAATTAAATTTTTAGAAATTTGCTCCCGGTCGAATCGGACCAGAGACGAGAAAAGAGTTTTTCTTTTTCATTTCTTTCTTCTGGTTTCTCGTAATTTGGATAATTTTATGGATTTTTTTACTTTCGCTCGCTCTTGTCTGTGTGTGTGTATATATACATACATTATATATATATATATATATATATATATATATATATATATATATATATATATATATATATATATATATATATATATATATATATATATATATATATATATATATATATATCTTTCGCTTTGATGACGATTCGACTAGGGAAAAAGTGTGCGAAAATAATTTTCTAATATTTTGTGTGGATTTGTTTGGGTTTATCTGGATTCGGCGATAAAAATATGATAATATTCTTTTTTTTTTTAATGAAATGAAATTTCTGAAGCGGGAAAAAAAATTGTTTATACGAAAACGAAAAGAAAACCGGATGAAAATACGACGCTGTGTCACCGTAATATGGCGAAGAATTTTTCATTTACGTATTTTAGCCGCTGGCTTGAACAATCGCGAGGAAAACATTTTTGAAACGAAAAACTCGTGAGCTTAAACATAAAGAGGCAAGAAAAAAAAACACTGTAACGCAGCATAGTTCTGACGTGACGAAGCAACATCGTTGTTGCTTTGTTTGTATTTGTTTGTTTCTTTTTTTTTCACGTTTCAGTTGTGTACTTTTATCTTTGTTTGTTTTTCCGTACGTACTCTGCATATTCTTTGAAAGGCGGAAGTGTCGCGCAACAATTGCTCGACGCGTGCATGGGTCTCGCCGACCTCGGTCATCTCGTCCACCGCCTTCAGATGCTGATCCAGGCTCGTCTGGAGCTCCCTGAAGTCTTGCTCGAATTGTCGGAGGGCGAGGCAGTGCCTCAGACGCGAGCTGTGATGCGACCAGAAGAGATCGAACGTGCGCTCGGTTTCCTCGAGCTGAACGAGCAGCCTGAACAAACACACGGACAGTCGGTTGTGCAATGAAAAAAAAAACAAAAATTGTTCGAAAAAAGCAAGAAATATCGATTATGGAATGTAAAAAAATCGTTTGAACAAACTAACAAGTCAGTTTTGGAAACAAAAAATAAATCTTTCGAACAAACGAAAAATAACCGATTGTACGAACAATAAAAATTGTTTGGACAAAAACGAAACGGAATTGATTACGGGAACAATAAAGATCGGGCGAGGAAATGAAAAATCGATGGCAGAAATTGAAAAAAAAAACTCAAATACGGTTGCAGAATACAAAAAAATTGTTTCGACAAAGAAAAAAGTATATTTGGCTGGTTAAAGAATTACCGCTTGTACAAACGAAAAAATCGGTTGCGGAATTTTCAAAAAATCCTTTAAAAAATACGAAAATTGGTTTTAGAATAAAAAAAGAAATCTTTCGAACAAAACAAAAAGCCGGTTGTAAAAAATCGTTTGTGAAAATGAAAAAAACCTTTAAAACAAGCCGGTTGCAGAAATAAGAAAAAAATCGTTCCAGCTAACAAAAAAAAAAGATTTTATAAAAGTAAAACAAAAAAGAGATTTTATAAAAGTGAAACAAAAAAAAGATTTTTAGATACACCTGAACGTCATCGTAACGCAATTTTTTTTCTCTCGAAAATTGTAATAATTTTCATTTTTATCTTTTTTTAAAAATATTATTTTCAACCTCTCCACAGCAGCGACATTTCCGAGGCGATCGGCGGTCCCCTTGCCGGTCAATTGTCTAACGCTATCGAGCAATGCCTCGCCATGTCTCGCCGCGCTCAAAATCTCCTCCTTGAGCTCGTTGTACTCGGCCTGCTGTTGCCCGAGCAGCGTCGTAGTCGCGATCGCGCTGTTCGGGAATTCGATCTCGGCGAGACGTCGCGTGAACGAGTCCAGGGCAAGGGACACCTCCTGGGTCATGGACGAGAATTTTTCCAAGCTCTGACGGACGATGCGCCCGAAAATGAAAGAAGAGAAAGGCACGAGACATTGAAAAAGGAAAAAAGAAAGAAAAAGTAAACGCACACACAGAGAAAGAGTAATAATAAATCACTAAGTATTGGATTGGACGTTTTTATGGATATTTCGAACGTTCTTCTTTTGTTCATGGTACATTACTCGAGTTTATAATCATGTATCCCGTGATCGAGGCATTAATATTTATGTTTTTCTTTTCAATAATGAACATTTTCTTGGCTAAGAAATATTGGGTATCGACAGAAAAAAATGTCATCTCTCAAAATGAATGGCAAAGGAAAAGTTCATCCCTTAATTGATGTTTCACTAAAGTGACAATTTCGACCGTTCGGATCACAATGAAGAAAAATCGCAGCGGTTTGAACTCTTGAGCGATTATTCAAGAAACTTCAAGGTTAACAAAAACTGAAAACATACTTAAGCTATCGATTATTTACGAAGTAATCATATGTTATGTGAAAAATCGGAAAAACAATATTTTGTTATTCCGATTACATTTATTACGATACCGTAATAAATGTTAAAAATCATTTTTAAAAAACAATGCAAAGAACGTAGAGAGGATACTTTGAAGTTGCCAGGACCATGTTTTAATTTTCAGTACGATCATTAGTGCACGAGTTATGAGTCATCAAAGTCAAAAGTGTAGTTTGGCTTTGTCAATCGTTAACTAGGAGACGAATCATCGTACAGAGGGCAGTAATGACTGAAATAAAAGGGGAAGTATGAACCTAAAAAAGTGTCTACATGGAATTCCCAGTGAAAATTCATTTAGATCCGTGGACCTTTCGAGAGTCAAGCAAAAATGTGGAATTGTTGATCCTCTGACTTTCTTAAAATTTCTTATAAAACGTCCACTACTCAGCATTCTATATGCTGGGACTCGAAACTAAAGACTCCAAGCTTTGATTCGATTTTTTTCGTTGTTCTACGACTACTTTTCGTCAAGTTACAGCTAAATAACAATTTCGCCTTTTTTCTTAATCCTTTCATTCGTGCGCCTAGTGTATATTTATATATATATGATTTTTCAAAAAGTCTATTACTTTGGTTTAATTCATTTTTTTTGTATTTATTGTCTTATTAGTTTTATTATATATATATATATATATATATATATATATATATATATATATATATATATATATATATATATATATGTATGTATGTATGTATACTGTACGGAATATATCGAAAAATATCAAGAGAGTGATCACCACTTACGATTCGATTTTGAATCCAAGTTGGATGACAGTACGGCAGATCGCCGCCGAGCTGCTCGGTCAGCTGATCTTTGTCGATGAAATCGTACAGTTCCGTGACGTTCGCCAGGACGATAACGCGAAATTTAAAGTCCTCGCGAAAAAGCTTGTTCGAGACTTCCGAGATCGCTTTCTGCAAGAAGCCGAGCGGCCGCAGCACGTACGCCACGTGCACCAAGCCGGGAAAGAATGCCTGCGATATAAACGTGAATATATATATATATATATATATATATATATATATATATATATATATATATATATATATATATATATATATATATATATATATATATATATATATATATATATATATATATATATATATAGGGTGTCCCAGAAGTAACGTACGCCCTTCTAGCATCTGGTAAGAAAACAAATTCTGAGATGAAAAGTCCTCCGTCATTTTTTGATCAAACGCATAATTAATTATGAATTAAAATAAATGACCAATCAGGTGCGCGCTACAGCGGAAAGGCAGCGTAGAGAAGAGGGATAGGGGAATGCGTTGAAATTGCGTGCGCCTGAAAATGTGTGCGGAGGGAAAATTCCGAAAACATGTGTGCAAGTGCACACACACACACACGCGTGTGCGCACGTACACTCACACTAGGACACACACACTTGCACACACACACACACACACACACACACACACACACACACACACACACACACACACACACACTTGCATACGCACACACACACACTTGTACACACGCACACACACACACTCTCAATTACATTTCAAATAATTATTTAAAAAAATTATCAGCATTTCAACTATACAAGTGTGCTCTGCTGGTGGATAGGCATGAGTTCCAGATCCTTTTTGTGTAAGATATTATAGGTATTGTTCGATGTATTTGAGGAGAGTTCTGGCTTCCGGCTATTTTCAAATCATTGGTAAAAATGTTTATTAATATCTCAACTATACAAGTGTGCTCTGCTGATGGATAGGCGATAGCTCCAGGTGCTTTTTGTCTGAGATATTATAGTTTCGGTATTGTTTGATGTATTTGAAAATAGTCCTGGCTTTTAGCTATTTTCAAATAAGTATTAAAAATGTTTATCAGCATCTCAACTATACGAGGGTGCTCTGCTGATTGATAGGCGTGAGTTCCAGGTGCTTTATGTGTGAGAAATTATAGTTTAGGTATCGTTTGATGTATTTGAGAATAGTCCGTTATGATTGCCTCTACGTGGTTCTGGAGTTCTATCTATTTTTTATCGATAGTTCTCTTGTTAGTAATGAATTTTTGTTTTTCGGTCGGGGGGGGGGGGGGGGGGCAACTTTACAAAATTTACTCGAGTGTACCGTTGTAAATATTTGTCTGATCAAAAAAAGTTGTAAAGCTATTTAACAGAACTCTTGTGGGGGCAACCAGAACTCCGAAAAAAAATTCATTTTCCCGAAAAAAAAATTTGGTTTCACTTAAAGCATTCCATCGTGCCATGAATCTACTGCTCAGTCGGAGGTAAAAAATGAAAATCAGTTGTAGTTGCCTCTTGCATAGTTCTGGAGTTCTATGTACTTTTCATTGATAGTTCGGTTGTTAGTAACGATTTTGTTCCGTTGCCGGGGGGGGGGGGGGGGGGGGGGCAACTTCACAAAATTTACTCGAGTGTACCGTTGTAAATATTTGTCTGATGAGGAAAAGTTATAATCATATGTAACAGAACTCTTGCGGGGGCAACTAGAACTCCGAAAAAAATTCATGTTTCCGGAAAAAAAATGGTTTCACTCAAAGCATTCCATCGCGCCAGCTGGAATGCTTAATATCATTAATATCATATTCTTTTACCTCAAATATATAATTTTATTGAACATAGATGTGTTTTAATCAGATACTTAATCAAAACAAGTACATACAGTTTTCATTTAACGCGATTGTATAAAAAAATTAAATAAAAGTGACTACGATTTAATCGCTTCGTGTATGCGCAAGAATCAAACTTTATGTTGGCATAATTTTTTGACGTATTTAGACATTTGCTTAATATTTTTTAATAAAAATAAAATATTCATATTTTAACGAATAATGTACTTGAAAATCAATATCGGATATGGTGAAAACAATAAAATGATATATTTACTCAATAGAAATTTTATCTGATTCAAACGATCGAAATTCAGATTTTCTTGTGTACTCGAATCAACAATATTCATGTTATGAATTAAAACGCTTTTTTTCTTGTTCATTGCAGAAAATGCATTTAAAACTATATAATTTGTTCGCAATCATTTTTTTAGATAGTTTCAATAATATATTGTTCTTGGCTAACAATATATCTTTTGAATGAAAAAAAACTTCCAATTTTTTCATGTTATTAAAGTAAATTGCGTTTTGTTTGAACTAATAAATCCGCTTTATAAATAACACCAATGATATTGGATCAACTATTTTTTTTTCTCAGTGTACCCTCTTTGTGTTTTTTTTCTTCTCGGGGCTTCTTTCTTTTAAAAGAAACTTAGATGTATGAGATAAATCCTATCGCATTATCTAAATCCGTCGAAATCTGTTTGCAAACCATGGTTACCAGCCCCAATTCGTCAATTAGCGGTCAAGATGTGAACCATCAAAGTTTCGCTCACACGCAAAACCGGCCATCCGGACTTTGGAAAATGCATCTGTTCGCGTTTCGGCTTCTTCAGAATCGCCCTTACAACCTAGGGACTTCTACCCGGGCTCATTTTGCACGGAGTCGATTTAGCTTTCGAATGGATTTTGACCCATCCGGCTAGGACTACTTGCCGATGTGCACGCGGACGCGGCATGTACCGCGTGGCAAATATATATATATATATGTCTGAGTGTGTATGTGTACATATATTCTCACGAGTTTCGTATTGAAATAAGATTTCTCATGCCCATACGTTTTCAAAAATCAAAATATCTTCTCACCGATATTTTGAGAAGAACAGTTTTTACGGAATTCCACTTGTCCGTTCTCCGATCGATTATCAAATGGAATCCCAAATCGGCTTCTTGCAAACTGCAATTGATAACATGGAACATATCAACAACAATAACAATAATAAATACAAATAAATAAGATGAAAAATATTAACACAACAATTATTTAAAAAATCAAAATCCTATAGAGGTTTAAATTTATAATAAGAATAAAAACGAAGAGGATACCAATGATAAGTTAAAAACTCCCTAAGTGGCTAATATGATTATGAATAAAAATATGCATAATAATCATAACAATTACGACAACAGTCACAATAATTGTAATAAATTATTGAAAATCTCTAGAGCAAATAATATTATGTCATATTATTATAAGTAATTAAATAGATAGATAGATTCATTTAGCCATTATTGCATCTCGGGCTTGAGAATATTCCATCAAATTACAGCGGTTATAAGTGAGCGGTCTATAAGTAATTATATAAAATAAATAATTAATGAAAATAACAGCAACAAGACCAATAATAATAATACTATCGATAAAACCGAGAAAACCACTGTAATGATATTGATTCTCATCCTATAACGATCGCTTCGCTGTCAGCGACAAAACGGTTGAATTATGTAAAAAAAAAAATTAACAGGCTCTTATTTAATGTACGAAAAAGTGTAAAATAATTGTTCTTTTACTAAGTCACCTATATGTGACTTAGTCAAATAAATAAAAGTAAATACATAAAACAATACAAAATAAAACAAGACAATAAATGAAAGCTTGTGGCGCTCAACTTTTTGAATGTTTAATAAATTTGATCAATTCAGTTTCATTAACCGTATTTAATTTGGCACAATAGTTATTAGAGAAATTATGATCACACGTTTATACTCAGTTTCAGGATAAAAAAAAAGAAATCTAAGGTTGTTTTACAGTAAATTAAATACGGTTCGCATGTTAATGGATTTATGTAGATTAAAGATTATATTTCTAAATTTTGAGCGCCCCAAGCTTTTATTTATAATCACATATAGGTGACTTGGTGAAAAAAAAGATTTTCTACGTTTACGTACATTAGGATAAAAGCTTGTTAAAAAAAATTAACTTATAAATTATTTTCTACTTTTTAGTCCGCAATTGATTTTAATAGAGCTCTGAAATGTTTGCAAAGAGGGATTAATCCTTCCAAACGAACCGATGATATTATTGGTTGATTGTCAGAAGAAGTGCTGGAGAACTGTGTTCGGTGGCATCTATCATAGATGTTGGCTCGCCACCTATTGGACCTTACCTTTTAAGGGGAGGTATCTCAGTAAACGGCGAGAAAAACAGGTAAACTTCGGGAATTTTTATCTCAAAAACTAATGTTTCGATCGGATCCGGGTTTTTTTATTGGAAAATATGTACATTGAGGTATGTTTAGGAATTTTTTAAAATAAATTCGTTGACTGGAAGCGATTCAAACGCGATTATCTCGAAACATAGTTTTCAAAGTCGGTGCCAGATGTATCTCGAAAACGCCATGTTCGATTTTGTTCAAATTTGGATACAATATTCTTCGATAATTTTTCTCGTTCGTCACGTAGGATTTTTATGAAATTTTCATTTTTCACAGTATTGCGACCGTTTTAATTTAACATTCGTTTTTCGTTCGCAATTTCCGACGATTTTAGATTACATACACATTGCATAAAAAAAAGCAATGGTTCAATCAAATGAAAAACCCCTACGTGGCGAGCGGGAAAAACTATCGAATAATATTGTATCCAAATTTGGACAAAATCGGAGAAGCCGTTTTTGAGATACATCTGGCACCGACTTTCAAAACTATGTTTCGAGACAATCGCGTTTGAATCGCTTCCAGTCAACGAATTTATTTTTAAAAATTCCTAAACATACCTCAACGTACATATTTTCCAATAAAAAAAACCCGGATGCAATCGAAACATTAGTTTTTGAGATAAAAATTCCCGAAGTTTAATGCACTTAGAGCCATTTCATATGTTCTCGTGCACTTTCCATGTAGTTTAGTTCTAGTCAATGTTTCTTATTCTGTTCATTTCTGGTAACGCTTCATTATTGCAAGGTCTCTTACCTGGCAGCTTTTCACAGCGCTTTTTCTTAAGTTGAATCATATACTGTGAACTCTTAGATGCGAGTTTGCAAAATTTCAGCGCTCTAAGTAGCAGGGAAGTGGGAGAAATATCGATTTTCCGTTTTGCATCTAACAGGAAGTCAAGTTATTTTTTAAATTTGTTATTTCTTTTAAAAAAATTAAGTTGCATCATGCCCGGTCACCTCTTAGATGCATGTTTGAAAAATTTCAGAGCTCTAAGTAGTCGGGAAAAAGGTGAAATATCGATTTTGCGTTTTGCATCTCACACCAAGTCAAGTTAAATAAAAGCTTGTAAAATTGCGCTTTACTCACGTCGGCACAGAGGTGAGATACAGCATGAGACGTTGATAATCCAAGTCCGTAACATTGTGAAAATTGCCATTGTCAGGAAACGTTATTATCGGACAGCCTTCTCGGGTCTTACCACCTGCGTTTTAACGAGAAATTACTAGATCGTGAGTCTCGTCGATATCGCTACAGTCGCGACGATTGAACGAGAAGAAATAAAAATGCGTTGTCGGAACTCGATAAATTCGGGAGAATAATATTCGATGAATTGCTCCAATTGGAGCAATACATTTAATCAAACACGGAACAACAAACTGTACACGTCACTTTTTGCGCAATTAACAGAAAATTAGGAGACAAAAAAAACATTGCTAATATTTAGTTGCAAAATGGTTTTAGGAAAAATTGTTAATCGAGCACTTCTAAACAAAAGACTCGAATTTCGTTGGACGAGACTCGACGATTTTTTTTTATCACATAAAAAAACAAGGAATTCTTCGAAAAAAGTTAAAATTATAAAAATAATAATAACAATCAGGATAACTCTTTTTTCCAATAAAGAAATTTTCGCAAAATTATTCGAAAAAGGAAAGAAAAAAATTTGAAAAAATAAAAAAGTGCGAAATTCGTTTTTGAATCGTCGATATTCATTTTCAAAGTGTATTCTCCAATGCACATTCTCAATTCAATCATATTCGAAAAATGTTCAACGTGATTGAAAAAAATACAATTCAAATTGACATTCGAAGCGAAAACCGTCTATAATTACGTCGCGATCTTTTTAACGAAAATGAAAATAAAAAAAACTGAACGTACGTGGGTAGTTAAAGGGTCATTGGAACGCCCCGAATGTAGGGCGTGCAGTCGGAGCCGATTAATGGGCCTGGGACGATGAACATTTTACGAACCTTAATATGACCCTCGAGTACATTTTACGACCGCTTTCATTTAATTTTTTTTCTTCTCATTTTCAAATTATTTTTATTTAATTCGATCGCGTGAATCGAAATTTCCATGTGTAACGACAGAATCGAAGTTACAAAGTGACAAGTGCCGAAAAATAATCGGGGCACGGGTAAAGAGGATCACAAAAACGATTATCGAGATTCCTTTATGGGCCGTGAGTGGGGAAACCGGTTTTAACGGAATTTTATATTTGTGTGTTTTTATATGCCCACGCATATATATATATATATATATATATATATATATATATATATATATATATATATATATATATATATAACCTATATATAACCTTTATATAATATAATATACAAATGTAATAATAATAATTATTAATATTTTTATTCTTTGTCTTCCTAGCTCGTCATCCCACACTTCAATTTAAAGAGTTTGAATTGAGAATTATCACGCGGAAATGTCTCTCCAGAAGTTTTTTCCCATTATCTACGAAATAAACGAAGACTAAACAATAACAAATCAACAAATACATTCGATTCGATTAGGAGAATACGTGCGTGACAAAAAAATTATAATCGTACAAATAAAACGACGATGTGAGGCGGTAAATGAGTCGATGAATACAATTTTTTTAACAAAATTGAAGAAAAAATAAACTTCGGATTTTAAGAGGAACCACCTGATTGTATTATAGCGTGAGAAATTTAACGAATAAAGTTTTTTTTACAATTCAAACGTTTAACGAGACCAGACGAAATTAATAGTTCATTGAGTTTTTGCAAAGTTGACAGAAAATCAATTTGATCATTTGATTTGATCAATTGGCGTATCGATTGTTCGAATAATATATCGAATATATGGAGAAATTGACAAATAAAATAATAAACTTATTATTTTTGGACATTGACGAAAATTGATTGGAACATATCTAAATAAATTGCAAAAAGGATTTATTTGTTAAAGTTTATTTGTTATTATAAACTTGTGTAAATCGCCGAGTAAGAAAAAAAGGCCGAAAGTAGTTGAGTAAAGTATTAAGGTCAAACCGAAAAACAGTATGGACAGCGATAAAAAGTACCTAAGAACACAGCGAACGGAAAAAAAGTAAAGCCAAAGGAGGCGAGAAGAGAGTTTGAAAAGGCTAGGAAAAAAGAAAAAGACGCGCACTGGGAGTGAAAAAATCAAAGCGGTAGTATAAAGCAAAAATATGGAGTAGGTATAGAAAGCCATTGCTACATCTACCTAGGTGGATAAAAAAATTGCGTTTTCCAAAAATATTTTGATTCGATAGTATCAACTTTGAGGTGTATTCCCTAAAAATTTCGCTGAAATATTCCTAAAATTTAATGAGCTACAGTTTCTAACAGTCGCACATACGGGTATTCTGACGATCTAGCCGGTCATAAATCAATGTCTATAACCTGACGCAGGTATAACAAACCGGTTATTATTATTGTTGAAGGATCAGAGAACAATAGGCAACCCTTCCTCATCTCTCATCGGTTGCACTCGCGCCATAGTTTCTGTCGCCACGTTTGATTGTCTCAATTAAAAAGTAAAAATATTGTTAACAGCTATTTCTTTGAAAATATTGTTATGCACTTGGATCGTGCAGCTAAGAGCACATACTTTTGAAACATTTTGCTGTGCTATTTGTTAATGGAATATTGTTTTTTCGTCGTTTGAAAAAAAAATGAGAATTGTTAATTTTTCTACCACATCTTCACGATCGAAAACTGATGAAAAATTGATTCACTCGGAACATTAAAATTGAAAATTTTTGAAGTTATTTGCCATGCCAATGAAAATTTTTGAGGTTATTTGCCACGCCAATTGGAAAAAAGCTGTTTCGAGAAGTTTCGAGTAGTCAAACATTTCGTACATCGAAAAAAAAAAAAATTCTAACAGCTTGATATTCATGCTAAATAGATGTGTAATTAATTTTATGCGCGAATCACTTTTTCATTCGAAAAAAAAATGTTACATTCGCACATGATTTTATACCCGTTACTGTGGCCTAAGGCCTCAATGTGATAATTATTCTGTTTCAGGCTCAGCTGGTGGTTCCGGTGTAAGAATAGTGACCCGTAGATCACTGTATAATAAAATGCAAGAACAAAACTAACCTAATTTTGAAGAATAATCGAAATATTTCGCTGAAACACGAATCAAACATTTTGGGCTTTACAAGCTGAAGTTCGCGAGAAAATGTTCAAGGGTGGAGTGTTACCTTGATATTACTAGTTATAGGGCTGTAAGGACTGAAATAATACTTCGATTAAAATTTAAAAAATTGAGCTAGCCGGAATTATAGCACTAAGAATGTCATGTCAAATAATTAAAGGGTAAGGCCACAGTAGAATTTTCAAAAAATATATTTTTTTTCTCGCTAAAACGGTGCTTTATCATCATAAGAATATTATCGATTTATAGCAAGACATTTTTGACACCGACTTCGAGCGTATAACGTAAGCCCACCTCTGGCACAGCCAGAGGCATATGTAACACTTCAAACGCGTTTTTCTCGAAACAGCTTTTTTCCAATTTGCGTGACCAATAATTTCAACAATTTTCACTCGATTTACTTTAAATTTAAAAGTTATGTTCCTGATTGCATTTCGCAGAGAAGTACGTACGTAATTTTTGATTAATCGAAAACTTTTCATTTTATGAGCAGTTTTATATGAAATTTTTCACTGAAAATTCAAGTTCAATTCAAATTCCAGGTCAAATACCTACAACTTTTGAACAAAACAATATTTTGTAAATTCCGTGCGTACTTCTCTAGGTATTCTAATGTAGTTTGACGAGATTTTTTGTTTTTTGTTCCAGGTAAAAAATTGCGGATGCTAAATGTCACGCCGCTTGATATTCATTCTAAATAGATGTGTAATTAATTTTATGAGTGAATCACTTTTTCATACGAAAAAAATGGTTAAATTTACACATGATTTTATACCTGTTACTGTGGCCTAACCCCTTAAGTCGTTTCTCTACTTGGATCATTAATAGTCCTCAAAAAGAGCTGTGAATTTTGAGCTCGAATGGTTTGTTTTAGAACATTAACGAAACATGGAGGCTAAACGTGGCAACACCGCGTTAACTGTCTCTGTCAATTGAGCCACTCACAGTCAAGCATTATCTGGCGGGTATTTCAAAATCGGCGGTTGTTAAAAAAGTATATAGTATTACTGCATTTGAACTTTGTAATAAATTGTATTTATTCGTCCGTTCGACATTTTTAACGTTTTCTCGACATTGTCAAATCAAAAAATCTTCATAAAACGTTGAATTTTGAACGTTTTTAACTGTGCAAATAACCTGGAGCCGCCGACGCTTTAGCGATCGCCAGTCGTGCCAATAGCAGAAGCAGCCGCTCTTGTCAAGTCTATCGGTCATCGTTTCTTCAATAAAATTGCAACATATTTATATTCAATTGCAAAAATGATAACAATTAGTATCATTTCCCGGCTTAGAAATATTTTTCAACAATATTCCGAGTTGGATATTGCCCAATGACAATTTATTTTTACATGCAACTTTATTGGCGAGAAGTTGGCAGCGTGCTGTAAACTCATGGTATTTTTATCCCCACTCTTCCAGCCGAGGAACAGTATAGAGACCCCTTAAACCATTCAGGCCTAGTGAAGCAAGAGTGGCAAAGGGATGACTAAAGAAGAATGGGCACACTTCACACGAGTACTACAAGGGAAGGCGAAGAAGAAGATTCCAATGAAGAAAATGAAGATCGGCACGCGCAGACAAGAACAGGTCAGGAAAAATGAAAGAAAACCCAACGAGCGAAACAAGCATTTATTGGAGGTAACGAATGGAGTAATTTGATGCAAGGTAAATAAGAATAATACCGCTGGAAATGAAACCAAGGCAAAGCTGCAGGGGAAGACGGCGCTGGCGCAAAGTTCTTCAAATTTCTATCGCCTGAAGTGACGAAAGAATTTCGGGAGATTATAAATAAGTTACGCAGAAATGGGGAAATAGCAGAAGGATGGGAAGTGGCGCCAATGTTTCCGATTCCGCCAGCGATACAGAAAAGGTGGAAAATCATCGACGAATATAACACGGGTTACAAAGTATTGGCAAATGTTGTGAACAACCAACTGGGAAACTGGATAGAGCCATTGGCTAAATTGACCGAGAGACAGGCAGAATTTCGAAGAAAGAGAGGGTCGCGAGATCACTTCTTCGGGTCGGTAGACTTATTAGGGTCAACGTTTGCGTTACGTCACGATTTTAGAACTGCCAAAAATAGCAAAATTTCTGCATGTTCAAGTTTTTAATTTAAAAATCGCGCGCAATTTTACCGCAGAAAGTAGACAGATTTCCATACGAAATGGCAGTTAAGGGGGGAAGTCTATGCTTGAAATGAAAAATAAAGAAATCAAACATTTTTCAATAAAACAAATGTGGTAGTATTTTTTGTTTCCATATGCTTTATTCATATACTATATGATGATTGGATTAAAACATATCCGGCCTCGTTAAAGTTTTTACCGACCCCCGGGATTTGAACGTCGTCTTCCAATTCTAGAGCTGAGCGCGCTACCTATTTAGCAATTCTAACACTTGTGTAAACTTTCTTCTTTTCTTTGCCTACGTTTATCATTCTTATTCTGTTCCAAAGGATGTCAGTAATGTTATTCATGAAGTTGAAGTTTGCCCCGGTGCAATGCAACAATTATTATTTCTTTCGCCGCTGAACTTTTTTGCCCATCTAGACTGTGAAAATAACTCACACGTTTTTACGTATTTTCATTAGAGTGTTACGACCTCAATTTGCAAAAATGGCAAATGATGATTTTATTTTTTTTTTTACGTTTTAAAAATATGTGCCAATAAAACTTTAATTAACGATGATTATTTACCTCACAGCCGTGCAGAAATGTGACCGGGCATTCCCTACTTTGTGCCCGGCACTTGCCAGACTTGCCTTGTCTGATTTACCTGACCGGGGAACAAACCGGAAAGATCGAAAAATCGTTACTTTACAGCTTACCCTCTATTTTTGGAAATTACAATCTTCTGACCGGGATACATTGCGAGCATGTACATCTTCACGTAATGTTTACGCGACCAGTACATTGACGTGTTCTATAAAGTGGAGCCTGTTTTTAAGAGGTAAAGAAAAGCTACTTTGCTTTTCACCTCATCAAAGATATTCATAATTGATTACGATGAAAGTTATACATCTGTTGTAATTCTATTCATCATTAAAAACATTCATTTCATCAATGATAATCGACGAGAATAACAATGCTTATCATAAATACCGAATTACAGTCCGACCTCCGAATAAGAAACCAAAAGCCCGCAAGGGGAATAGTTTTTCTTATATATCGCGTACCCCCACCAGGCGCGCGCTCCGCGCTCACTACCTCTGTCTGTCTCTCCCACTCTTTTCCGCATGCGATCCTCCCAACAAGAAACTCGCTCGAACGAGTTGCAACTTAGTATTCACATCGCCCATGCAAAAACGTTTTCGACTGCGCGTGGACATTTATTTAGCGAATTTTTGTTTCACGTTAATATACATACTATTGAATATTATTGTGTACTACTGTATCTGAATTACTATTAACTGTCATAAAATGACCGAAACTGTAAAGAAGCGTAAGAGGTCAGACTGTAGTATACAAGTCGAAGAAAATATTACAGAATCTGTACCACAAGGTGATAATTTGGACAAAGAGCTTTATGTCCATATTGTTTTATCCCATTTATATAAAAGAAGAAGTTAATATCTCTGAGGATTCGTCTTCAATGGCAGAGTTCGACTCTCTCGAGAATATTCCCCCGTCAGTTGAGTGCGTTGCGGATCAAAATAATACGCAACAAGGCGAAAACGCTTTTCATTACGTCTCGGAAACTTTTGCTGTTTTATTTGAAAATCTTTAAACGCCCTTATCTTTGTTTTTATTTTATATGAAATCTTGTCAACACATATATGTATCGTTTTAATTAATACAAAAAATGTCTAATAAACTTGTAGATTTTTTGTTGCATTCACACACGCACACACACATAGTTACGCACGCATGCACACATCAATTTACAGTACAACGTTCACTCTATTTTGCCCGAATAATCTCTCCCAGGCTGGTTTCTTAACCAGGGGTTTCGCTCAAAAAATTCTCGAGCTCGGAGTTCGAGTCAGAGTGGGGGAAGCGCTCGAGTGAGAAACTGGGGAAGGTTGTCGCCGGGTTGTTATCGCCGGGTTTCTTATTCGGAGGTTGGACTGTGCGATAACTAATGATTTGAGCATAAAGAATAGTCAAATTATTTTATAAGGCAAAAAGTAAAGCAGGTCATTCGTAGTTTTTGAACGCCTCGTCGCTATGTTGGGAAATATCAATGTTCTGGGCGGGAAGACATCACCTGAATGTATTCCCCCAACAATCCGCCAGGTGGCTACAAGCGAAGCGCTTCGCGTAAGCAAAGTACCATCGTACAAGGATAAAAGTTCGTCCTGTGAGTTGCACCACGTACAGAAGTGCTATGCTTGAAGTGTCGCTTACGCTCATGATTTTGCGATACTTGTAAAATAACCCTTTGCACTCTAGGCCTCCGATAGTAATCTGTGTACGGTTTTCGGTCTCTTTGCCTATCAGGAAATGCGAGCAAGCGTATGTATGCACTCATATACTACCTTAGCAAGTAGATAACCAACAAACAATATTTTGTCTAAATACTACATTGAATACACTACCGATTTTACGTCCTTAAGCACTCCAAAAACGCTGAAACGTCATTTTCAATTTCTTTGTTTTTTCCCGGTTGTTTCCCGATCTATTCCCTACAACGTTCCTGGTCATTTACCACTTCTTCTCCGGCACGTTCCTAATCAGTTCCCCAGAAGGGGACCGGTGGATCGGGACCTAGTCTCAGAACCGTTACACTGCGCACCTATTCCAGGGTGGAAGGCCCGACCAGAGCCTGATATTATCTGGGGAAGGCAGATCAGGGGCAGTACTTTTTCCCGACCCAAATTTTAGGTTAATAATTCATTATGTGGCCAATGGCCAAACGGTATCTGGAAACCACTGATCCGGTAGACGCACGGCGCAGATCAGCCAGGCACTTCGAAGTATATGCCGGATATTCGTCGGATCTGAGCATACCAGCCTGAGGATGGCAAATTGTTCAGGGCCAAGTCAGGCATCTGTAACGGCCCACTAACATGGCCCTCGCAAGATGGGCCGATTGAGGCCTGATCAGTTTGTCTTTATTACACCCGTTCTCCGGATTCACTGATCCAGTGGATAACCGACACAGATCAGGCGGGCACTTCTACGGTAATCCGGACCGTATCTTGAAACCTGCCTGATCAGTGATCCGGCTGCCGGAACAAAATGTCTAGTGGGGTGGTTGATATGTATAAATATCCCAAGAATAGTATGGTCCGGGGAAAAATGGTTTTGAAACTTTAACCCTTTAACGGCCCCGCCTATTTCTGGATGGCTCAAAATCATTTCATCTGGTAGTATAGCTAAAAACGGATTGTATATGAATGTCCAACCATAATTTTGTCGATAAGGGCCTGGGAAGTAGTATTTCCGGACTGTAGCAAAGTTGCTACTACCCGCTCGGTTCGAACTATTATTCTAATTCAATAAAGAATCTTCAAAGCCTAGTTCGTTCAGTCAAGCTTCCTTCACACAATTCTATCAAAAGATATATCAAGAATGATCATTTACTTACTTTTTTGGACAAAAAAACGGGCAGCAGGTCGAGTGCTGGGGCAAGCGGCGTAAATTTTCACGACATTGTTGCCATATTAACATAATTCATATGTTTACGTTTGAATTTCAAGCTGTCCCGGCATTTGTAGCTGCATCTAGCATAGATTGGTGGAACTGTGAAGTTGCTTTTCCGCTATAGCGTCCTTACGCTTTTACCGACGGGGTCAAAGTGAACTCAGCAAATTTGCCACAATAGCAGTCAAAGGGTTAAACGCGTTTTTTCTTGAAATTATGTTTTCGAAATCGTGCGGACGCGTCGTGCTTTGGGATTTTTTTTAATCCCAAAAAAAAACCTTGTTTTCCGACCATGCAGAAGTATATAAGGCCTTAACAACCGGCTGAAGTACAAGAGTGGGGAGCTCTGCACGGCGTTCGTTGACTTCCGTGCAGCCTTCGATACGGTCAATAGACTTTTCTCCATCAAATGATAGAGAAGCTCCAGAAGTTAGGAATAAACGGAAGGCTCTTAAACATGATCAGTAGGATATTTCAAGTAACGGCGAATGCGGTAATTACGAAGGAAGGAATGACGACAAAATTGGAATCAAATAAAAGAGTGCAGCAAACCGGTGTGCAAACAATAAAAAAAATTAATAGAAGAGTGTAGCAAGGATGCCCATTCAGCCCAACGCTTTTCAGCATCTTCATCCGAGACTTAGCGTAGGACTGGGAACGAAAAGAGGTGGAAGGCACAGTTATAGGGGGAACAAGGATCGACGAATTAAAATTCGCATTTCGTATTACTAGCCGATGACGCGGAAGGACTAAGAGGACTACTCCGGGAGCTGGAAAGATCCGCCAAAAAATGAATGAACCTGGTCAACCTGGGAAAAACGAAAACTATGATTTTCGGAAGGGAAGAAGAAGAATGAAAATTAAAAAAAGGGCGCAAGTTCTACGGTAGAAAACTAGAGATAGTGAAGGAATATAAAAACGTAGGGGTGTGACTGTCCTCGGGCTATTCGTACGAAAAGCAACCGCGGGTTGTGGAGGGAAAAATAGTAAAAGCCATGAACATGGTATGGGGCCTGTGTAAGAGGGTGAGAATAGATAGCTTGAACCGAAGCATCCACTTGATGGAGGCACTAGTAATATGCGGTGTATTATACGGAGTAGAAATTTGGGGGTGTAAAAGTCGTAAGATGCTGGAAAAGCTACAGGCGAGATACATGAGAAGAATTCTAGGGCTAAGGAGAAACATATGCATAGATATGGACAGGATGAGCAAATATTACGGGAATAGGTATTAAAGCTATCGAAAGAGTAGGGATATATGCGAACGAAGTATTGACAATGAACAACACCAGACGGCGAAAACTTTATCTTAAGGCGGTCCTCTAGTTTCTCGGGTCGAAAAAATCGATAATTTTTTCTTCTTCATAAATCACATCTACAACATGTGTAGAAAATGTGTGCCAAAGGATTTTTCTATATTCGAAGTGGTTCACAAGTTACGGCCCTGGAACGGAGCAGGTATACGGAGCAGGTATACTTTCAAACGCGTTTTTCTCGAAACACCATTTTTCGAAACGGTGACCACGATATTTCAGAAACTACTGCACCGATCTTGTTCAAATTAATACAGCATCTTTAATATGTTATAAGCCAGCGATTGAACTAGGATTGTCATGATTGCTTCGATAGTTTTTTTTTTACGAGCGAAAAACTTAAGAAAAAATGAGTAAAAAATCGAATGTAATTTTCAAAAGTGTATAAAAAAGTCAATTTTTGTAATTTAGAATTCACTCTAGTTCAATCGCTAGTCTTAAATATGAAGATTAAAATGCCGTTTGGTTTTTTGATTTCAGATAAGCAGAACAGCCGCAATCTTGGTCACCGTCAAGCACCTCTTTTACTTGATGTCTTCCTGTCGGCCACTATAACTTTTATTCTATTATATATTTTGACTTCAAAAAATTTGTAAAGCTTATTTAAATGTTAATAAAGATTATGCAAAAACAATGAGATTGATTATTTCGATGCTTTGCCCGTAAAAAATTATTGAAAAAGCCGTAAAAAAAACAGCCGAGAAGTTAGAGAACCGCCTTAAGGGAGGAGGCACGGGGAGCATTAAACGGTGTTTCGACCAAACGTGAATGGCAAGTTCAAATGGCGATAGAGGAGGCGGGGGAAGGACTCATCTGGGAGGTAATAAGAAGGTTATAGGAGGTTATAAGAATGGCAGCAACGGCGAAGAAAAGAAAAAATATGAATAGAGCAATAACGAAAAGGAAGGAACAAGAAATACAGCAGGGCTGGGTGGGAATATACAATGAAAGGAATATGGGCCAGGTTGAAGTGTGGGGGTGTAAAGAGAGAAAAAAATAGATTTGGGGCTATTATGGGGTCTAGCGGCCCCATGAGTGCGAGCGCCCTATGCTTACGCATGGGGCCGATCTACTGTTACCAACTATTAGTTCTAAAATAATCGTCATATGAAACGTATGTTTTCGAACAATTTTTCACACCTATTTATAAAAGCACGCATTTTGGACACTCGATGATTACATTCAATGTTTTCATTGCTTTGTATAATCGTTTGTTATAAATTTGCCTTATTAAAGCCTTATATACGCGAAAAATGTCAAAATTTCAAAAAAATTTCAATTTTTTATTCCTTTAGCCCGAACGGATAGGAATATTTTAAGCTCTACAGAATTGAAAAAATTCCAAAAATAAGGTAAGATTGCGTTTATAATAGATACCGCGCGGCGCGCCCGACCGCCAACTTCAAAGCCGTTTTTCCACGATTCACTTTTTTGAACCTTGTGGAAGTTCTAACTCTTGAACGAAGGTTCAGATCGCTTTGAAATGTTTACAACATATTCTTGGTATCATCACCTATCGTGTAAAGTACAGAAACAAAAATTTCAATGACACAAAAAATATGAAAATAAAATACCGACAGAAAATTGAGTAAAAAATTTTCAGTTTCGAATTTTTATTATAATAATTTTTTTTAATAATATTGTTGGTTCACACTGGAGATACATTCATTATGCAATTATAAATGTGTTTATTCTTTTTTCCAGAGCCCCACATCGATGCCCATAACTTCCACCATCAACGCGCGCGCAAAAAAAAATACATTGCTTTATTATATTATATCTCCGCCATTTGTTAATATTTCTGATTTTTTTTTCACATATACTTAACCATGTGCATAAATTATCTGTTAAAAAAAATGTTATCAATATATGCGTCATTTTTCTTAACCGCGTCTAGAAAAGTACCTTCGAAAATCGGCGAAATCGCGTATGTAAGGCCTTAACTAACGCAAGACGAATTGATGACGTCCCAAATCGTGGTATATGATAATGCTCAGGTTAGCAAAAGTGTCGCGAAGCTAAAAACATCGCGCTCCGTTCATAACCTCAAAATCCGGCCGAGGAGCTATCAACAATGAATATCGATCCGAGTAAAAACATTCTTCCGCTGGAAAGGAAAAGTATGAACTGAAGCCGTTTATAATCCGAAAGAAATCAATTTTAATGATTTTCCGATATTCGAAAAATTCTTTTACGTTTGAACAGAAAATCCACTGTATTTTGTCTCTTCCTAGACATTTCTAGAAACTTATCACTTCTGAACATAGATCTCAACTTAATATTAAGTAATTATTACAAATTAAGAGAATAAGCGCAAATAATATTCCTCGCTAATTATCCTACGTGGCTTGAGGACCCCGGGCATAATTACCGCATATGGATAAGGTAGGTAGGAGTGTGGATAATGTACTGAAGATCAGTCGGGCGGTTTCCATAAGCGTAATGTGACGAGCCCACGAAATCCGTCGAGTTTCCATTTTTTTTTTCACCAAAAAACTGTAATGTTGATCGTGCCCAAACTGCAGAGCATGATCAGCAAAGGGGTTATATACTTCCAGAACGAATATGAGCTCGGTGGTAGCATTTTGTCCTGGCCCCATAACGACCTTAAGGGGCTATACCAGTGTGACACTTTCAAAAAATCGATCTTTCTGTTGCCTTTTTCGACAGTTTATACTTTCAAGAATATCATTCTCATTTATATCAGTTATATCAATATAATTTTATCCTGCAAAAATCGCGTTTTTCTCGAAATAAGATTTTTCAAATTTGCTGACATTGTAAATCAAAGAGCAATTATCCGATTTACTTCAAATATGAACTGAGTACTCTTGGATATATTTACTCAACAATGTCGTAGGATATCACTGATTGGATGAAAATTGACGACTTGGCATTGAAAAAAAACGACCATTTTATGGGCAAGAAAACATACTTTTTTCACAAGTACGCCATTTTGTTGGATTTTTATATTTTTTCGAAAATCCTACGTCATTGTACAGGAAATACCTTCCAGTTTAACGACATTTTTTCCATTTTCGGTTTCAGGTACTTAATCGGCCGGAATCATGTCAGCAGTGGCGGAATTTTTTTTTTGGCGCCTCCGAAGGCAGCGCACAAGTCGCTTGGATCTCAATATTGGATCAATATTGGATTTCTATGACAAAATTACGTAATATAGGTCAAATATATCCAAATATATTCTCAATTTTCCGAAACATTTAATTAAGTACTTTTCTTCCAAAAAATTCCCGAAACTCAGCCAAATTTTCAGCGCTCACACTGGTATAGCCCCTTAAGGAAAGGGCGTGCAGGCTACATAAAAAGAACGAGGAAACGCTGTTGCGTACGTGCAGATGTACTCTGGGAAGAAGAAAGATAGGCGGAGTTATCGCGGAGACGGTAGGAAGCTGGATAGCAGGAAAGGAGAGAAAATGAAACCAAAACGAAAATTGAATTCTTACTACTGCCAGGGCAGCCGTGGAAGGATTTGTGCACATACATGAACCGCTTTGAAAAATTATTTTCGCAGAAAATAACGGAGAATATTGTTATAGTTACTAGCTATCGGTTATAAGCGAATTCCAAGATACTTTGGAAAAGCCCAACGAGGGCGTATCTTGGAAACAAAAACGTTGATTGAATACATTTTTCACAAGCGCGTGTAGAATGAAATCCAACAAATACGCAGAGTTCAATCGAAAACAAATTCGCAAATTCATCGACGATGACAAATGCAATATTTGCTTTCGTATGAATGAATCAACTTTTTTTTAAATGCACAAATTGTTATTTTAAGGAAAAAAAACAATGTAAAAACGCAATCGAAATAGACGAACAACAAACAAACAAATTTTTTTTAAAACGAAGACAAAAAGTGCGTATTAGTAGTGGAAAAATCGTCTTACCGGTGAAAATTGCGTACTGTGGCTGAAGAAGGTCCGCAACGTCTCGAACTGCCAAATCTCCATTCTCTATCTCACCGGTCATACTCTCGACATCCTCTGCAATCAATTGTAAAAAAGTCAGTCACACACGCACCGACACTCGAAAGTAATTGCTTCGTAATTGGAAACTTCATGCGACGTTCGCGAACGGGAAAGGAGAAAAACGACGAAAAAACAGACACGCAAACACACATGTATACTTCGGAGCATTTCCGTAATTGGACAAACAGAGGTATGCACTCGCAATTATCGGCGAAAAATAAAATTGAATTTCTCGAGAAATTGGCCTGATTAATCCGATCGTTTTCTTTTTGCTTGACCATTTTTTTTCCAGTGAAAGTTGCTTCGTGGTAAATCGAAATAATACTTTTTTATTGATAATAATAATAATAATAATAATAATAATATTAATGAATATATAACATTTCAATATTGTCATTATTAACAATAATGTACCATAATGATCATAGTATTAAATTTAATTGAATAACACGTTTGTATGATAACCATTGATAAATAACGATAGTAATTCATTATTCTCATACAAGTATTATCGTACTATTAGGTGTACAACTTAGTTCGGTCCGTTTTCAAAAGATGGCTCTAGGTGCTATAAATGGTTGACGGCAATAGCTGATTTTTGCTGTATCGTGAAGTATCAACATCTCTTAACCAAATATCGTTTACAGACCTTTGAGTTTTGCGCATCAAGTCTTATTTTTACTGCGGTGAAAATGTCGAATTTCGTCCCAAATGAGTACCATTTGCAGGAAGTGTTGATTTTCTGTTTCAATTGGAAGAAAAGTGCAGCTGAAGCCCACCGAATGCTTGTGGGACCATCAGGGGAGACTTCTACAGGCAACAATTGATCCGTTTAAAGCGACCTATAGCCGAAAAACTTCCAGAATATGCGACCAGACACGAGTCCATAATCTTTCAACATGACAACGCTCGGCCTCACGTTGCTATTGTGGTTAAAAACTATTTGGAAAATAGCGGGTGGGAAATTCTGGCTCACCCGCCTTATAGCCCAGACCTTGCCCCTTTCCGACTACAATTTTTTTCGATCGATGCAGAACGCTTTGACTGGAATACGCTTCACGTCACAACAGGGTATCAAAAATGGGCTCGATTCACTCTTGGCTTCAAAACATGAACGCTTCTTCCGCGACGGAATTCATAAATTACCAGAAAGATGGGGAAAAGTAGTGGCTAGCGATGGACAATATTTTGATTGATGTATTAATTAATTTTATCATTCAAATAAGTGCGTATTTTAAGCAAAAAAAACCAGACCGAATTAAGTTGTACACCCAATAATAATAATAATAATAATAATCATAATAATAAGAGTGATATGTTTATATATTTATTATTTATTCATACGTTCATGTTTATTATTCATATACTTTAATCTTATTCATTCAATTCCTAATAATTCATGTTCATTATTATTGTAATTTTTATTGTTATCATTGTTATTTTTATAATTATTGAACTCCTAACATTGACGACAAAATTGAATGATTTAGCACTGCACGGTCGCACTGTAATTTTGCTACTTCTGCGGTCGCACTGGGACGAACACGTACACATACAGTTTTCATACTGTTAAATCGCTTTACTAAATCTTTAAAAAATTACGAATGCTCTTGAATTCTTCTTGCATGTGAATCCACGATCGTTCAAGTATAAAAGTTCTTAAGTATGTTGCCGTATTTTATTGTTTTTAATTTTCTGTGTTTCAGCGTTGCATGTTTTTTTTTAACGTATAACCCTTCCCAATTTAACCCTTTCCTATCACTCCCTATCCGCACTAGTTGATGCGCCAGCCGGTGCACAGCTGAGCGGTCACCGCTCTGAGTATTGGCCATACACAGCACTGCTTAAGGGGCTGTACCAGTGTGACACTTTAAAGAAATCGGTTTTTTTTGTTGCCTTTTTCGACAGTTTATACTTTCAAGAATTTCCTGTACAAATTCCAAGGCCTTATCTCTATCATTTTATCTTGCAAAAATCGATAGTTAAATATTTAAACGCGTTTTTCTCGAAATGAGATTTTTCAAATTTGCTGACATTGTAACTCAAAGAGCAATTATTCGATTGACTTTAAATTTGAACTGAGTACTCTTGAATATGTTTACTCTAAAATGGCGTAGGATATTTTTGATTGGATGAAAATTGACGATTTGGCATTGAAACAAACGACCATTTTATAGGCAAGAAAACAGACTTTTTTTTCATTACTACGCCATCTTGTTAGATTTTGATATTTTTCGAAAATCCTACTTCATTGTACAGGAAATACCTTCCAGTTTAACGACATTTTTTCCTTTTTTCGGTTTCAGCTACTCAATCGGCCGGAATCATGTCAGCAGTGGAGGAACTTTTTTTTTGGCGCCTCCGAAGGCAGCGCATAAGTCGCTGGGATCTCAATATTTTTCTATGAAAAAATTATGTAATATGGGTAAAATTTAGCAAAATATATTCTTAATTTTCCGAAACATTTAATTGAGTATTTTTTTTTTATATAATTTTTTGCGTTCCCTCCTTTTCCATTACTTTTTTTGTTTCTCAACGAACATTTTACTCGTGCCGCACACAAAAAAGTGTGTCGGGGTTCGGCTCTGGCGGTACAGCGAGTTGAGCATTATTGTGCATGTCCAATACTCGATGCGGTGACCGCTTAGACTAGCTCTAACAACCTAGACTGAAAATATTTTTAAAAAATGTTCCAACTCCAAAGATAAAATGGAAATAAAGTGGAAATTGTGAAGTTAAAATGAAAATTGAAAAGTAAAATAACAATGAAGAATTAAATTTTTAAAAATAAGAACATAATTCAGAAAAATAATAACGATCATAGAAAAAGAGGGATTAACAAAAAATAGCAAGATAATTGAAAAAATTCGCGAGGCCGAAAATACTTCATAAAAATGTTCACATTCGATAAATAAACAAAAAGAAAATGGAAATTGTAAAAGTAAAAATAAAATTTGATAAATTAAATTAAAAAAGTCTAAGAATAAAATAGAAATACCAAACAATGAACTAATAATTCTAATAATTCAATAACCGACACTGGTGGATAAAATTTGGATTAAACAACTAGTTTTTTCTTTAAATTTTCGAAAACAATTCTCGTCCAATAGAAGATAGCAATATTATCAATATTTACCAAGTTTCAACTCAATCGGCTTAATAGTTTTTGAGTAATCCTGCACGCTAATTTCGAAAATGCCATTTTGAGAAAAATGTTAGAAGTTTTTCGTATTTCGCTTTGCAACTTTGGGAAAATATTCTACATACATAGTTCTATCGTTTAAAGGAAGAAAAAAAAATCGATTTTTTGATCGTTGCAAATGTAGAGCCGACCTTAAAACGACTGTGGACGCAACGGAAAGTTAGGTTCGATAAGCGAAGTGCGGGTAGCGAGTGATAGGAAAGGGTTCGATTGGAAAGGGTTATACGTAAAAACCAGCAAGGGTAGGATCAAAGTGGGAGCACTGGCAACGGCGGGTACACTGAACCTTTTCTGTTTCTCAGAAATGGACATGTATATATGTGCGTCTTTTTCACATTAGAACCGCCCTCGGATGCCAATAGGTTTGCACCTGTCTGTGTTTTTTTATTTATGATTTTGTGTGATTTTATATTATTTTTGGTGTCAAAAGTTGAAAAACCAGCTGAGTTTGTATGTTTTTTGCTTCTTTACCTATCGCAGTTATGTTCGAAGTCATTGTTCTCCCGCAATAAACAGCTACATTGCGGTATTTGAGCATTGTGTTTGTTAACCTAACAAAAATAGAAACTTGTCAGTACCCGCTTTAGAAAAAAAGAGAGGGTCGGTACAGACTGGCTCAATTTTTCGAGGTACACAGAGGTAAGTCATAATATGAATATTTTTGCGTTGTGATTTACTACTCATTGTTGATTGATATTCAATAATTGATTGTGATTGATCTCATAATATGCTGTTTTTTTTTAATTAAGGGGAGAGTAGGGGTTTCAGCGTGAAAAAAACCATTTTGCGATTTTTTTTCATCTATATGGATAGAGTAAATTTATTGAAACCTTTTGTACATTGTTAAGTGTCATTTCAAGAACATTCCGTGAAATTTTTACGCGAAAATATCCACAAACAAGCCCGTGACAAAGCTTTTCCAAGAACGCCTTTGGAAAAACACGATTTGCGGTGTTCACTGTATCTCAGCTAGAAATTATCTGAAATCAAGTACCATTAAAATTTAGTCAAAGTATCATCAAATCCCCCCCCCCCCAACGGTCTTTGATATTTTTTTTTCATTTCTAAATTTTTGGTGGCCATGTAAAGTGAAAAGTCCTATTTTTTACGAAAAATTCGGTCATTTTGGGGGTGGAAAACCCCCTCAATGTAAACAAAAATCTCAAACTAACCGTTGGGGGGAGGTATTTTATATGTAGAAAGTGTGTACCAAGTTTGAAATAAATCGGTCATGTGGTTTTCAAATGGCAGTGAACACGGACTTTGAAAAAGTGGTTTCGAGAAAAACGCGCTTGATGTTTAGAGAAGTCGGAGCTACAGGGTTAGAGGAGCGGAACTAAATAGTCAATAACTTCGAGAGTTTTGCTCTGATTGACTTGAAATTTTGGGATTATATTCTTGAAATATTTAACTATAAGAAAAGACACAAAAAAATCGATTTTTCAAAAATGCAAACCCCTCCCCTCCCCATAATGTTTCAATAGTTTACTGTAGAATACTCCCCATTGTATAGAGAAAAGCACTCCACTACCTACAAGTGTACAGTGGATCAGGGCAATTTTCCTCAAATTTTACTTGATTTTGACATTTTGTTTGACTGTGAAATTAGGCATGATTCACTGTGTACACCCCCAAGTACTCGGTGGATCAAATCCCATTTGAAAAAATGGTTATTATCACAATATCTATTGGGTTAGACCGTTCAGTGTCTTTTAACAAAATGAAGCCACTGAACACACCTCATGTTTAGGCAAGATTTCATTGAGATTGTGTGAACGGTTACGCAGTTATGGACCTCTGGAAAAAAAATGAGCCACTGATGCACACTGACCCTATACGTTGGAACTCAGGAATTGATTGCGTAATTCTAATAATTCAATGAAAAAATGTTTAAATTAAAAATTCGAAAGAATGCAACAATTCAAGAAATGGAATAAAAATTCGAAAAATTATTTTTCGCGCATTTCACGGGACTGTTTGCGCGCGATTGTCGAACCGCGCGCGGCTCGCTAACCTCCAACGGGGACTAGATGCGAAAAAGGGACCCGGCCCCCGACGAGAGAGAGGTTGCACTCGGATGACCTTGTTGATTTTCTTCTCTACCCGTGAGCAAATCCCTACCTTGCCAACGATATCGCCGCTGATGTAACTGTAAACCATAGAGGCTCTCAATCTCCGATGATTCTTCTCTCCTTTTTTTTTCTCTTCCTTTTATACGCCAGCGTCCTTCATGGATCGCGTCTCGCGGCTTTTTTCATTGGTTTTCTTTTTTCTCCTCGTTCAATTCAACAATTTTCATTTATCGTCGGGTATTTAGTTCGGACTGTATTTTTAGCGATCCAATTCTCTTCCCTTTTGTTCCTTCGTTCAATTGGAGAATTTTATTTTTTATCGAGTATTGATTTCTAACTGTATTGTGCGTGATGTAATTACGAAGGTTGGAGCGGTCCAGTTGAGTCAAACGACGGTTTATGAATGTTTGTTTTTTTTTCAATAAACCTCAAAAAAATGCATCCGGGATATAGATTTATTGTGTAGATGCTAATTTTTCATTAAAGAAATAATTAAGGAGCAACATTATGGATTTGTATATTTTGATTATGCGAATAAGAAAAACTTTCGTGTTACTACCAACGTGAAAAAGTCTGAAATTATCGATGATTATCATGAAAAAAACTGTGTCAGTGAATGCTTTATGCAACTAGGAATAAAATGTTGGGTCATTTAATTTATACCACCATTAATTAATATTAAGTGTCGCCGAAATACGGCAAGGCCGCGAACATTGAGGTTGGCATCAATGCTCTTCATTCGCCAGCCAATATTCGTAATCTTGTAACAAACCTTGATGGTTCAATATAGAATATACCTATATCGTTTACGATGGGCAAGATGGGTTTTTTTTCTAAATGTGTACAGAGGTTTAATTTGCGTTGATCCGTCGTTAGAAATGGTTTATCTTGGTGCTAAATAGCCGAAAACAACTACATTACCCGTAGTGTGAACGTCTTGCCAATCTAACTGCACGTAAAGTTACATACATTAAGGGGTTAGGCCACAGTAACGGGTATGAAGTCATGTGCGAATTTAACCATTATTTTCGTATGAAAAAGTGATTCACTCGTAAAATTAATTACACATCTATTTAGTATGAATATCAAGCTGTGGGATTTTTTTTTTCGTTGTACACAATGGCCGACTACTAATATTTTCTTTTGTTATCTTTTTTTTAAGCGCTCCGCGGCGTGACTAGCATCCACAATTTTTTACCTAGAACAAAAAACAAAAATTCTCGTCAATCTACATTAGAATACCTAGAGAAGTACGTACGGAATTTAAAAAATATTGTTTTATTCAGAAGTTGTAGGTATTTGAACTTAAGAAATGAATTTTCAGTGAAAAATTTCGTTGTAACTGCTCATAAACTGCTCGTAAAATGAAAAGTTTTCGATTAATCCGAAATTCCGTACGTACTTCTCTGCGAAATGCAATTAGGAACATAACTTTTAAATTTGAAGAAAATCGAGTGAAAATTGTTGGTTATTTGTCAGGCCAATTGGACAAAAGCTGTTTCGAAAAGTTTCGAATAGTCGGCCATTTTGTACATCGAAAAAATATATATATATATATATTTTTTTCTAACAGCTTGATATTCATACTAAATAGATGTGTAATTAATTTTATGAGTGAATCACTTTTTCATACGAAAAAAATTGTTGAATTCGCACATGATTTTATACACCGTTCCTGTGGTCTAAGGCCTTAAGACGACTGTGGACGCAACGGAAGTTAGGTTGGATTAGCGAAGTGCGGATAGGGAGTGATAGGAAAGGATTCAGTTGGCAATGAAGGATAACACGTATAAACCCACAAGGGTATACGTTGGAACTCAGGAAAATATAATTGAAACTAAAATTAATTACATTCAATTGTAATATAGAGTAGAGCCACCAAAGAGTGCGCGCTATCAAAGAGTACGCAGTGCTTTTATATTTAAAAAATAGTGAGCAATTGGAAGGAAGTTTGTTTTTTTTCAAGTTTCCATTTTTTTTCTTACGATTTTTTTATTTTTCTTTTTGATTCTAAGTCAACTTATACACAATACTGTACAAAGTAAAAATATGTTTGATTTTTTTGCTTCAGATCACCTGTCCGGGACTTAAAGCTTCCGCAAGCGAAGAATGTCATCGCCCGTGCTCCGACATACGTGTCTCCTCCCACTCCCACCACCATGTTTTGTCAAACTTTATAAAATATTTTGATGTTCAATAAAGACCGCTTAGTCAACATAGCAAACATCAACATTCTATATTTAATACTTTTCGCATAAAAAATTGGTGAAAAATCGAACTTTTTTTGGCCCAACAAGGGAGAACCTTCTCTTAATCTGTCAGTGGCATGTCATGTCAAGGTGTTGGACAACAACTGGCTTCCTTAAGGTATTTATTTCTAATGTTATGACTAATAATAGATTTTCGATGTGTTTGATCTTATTTTTTAACAATCTCAAACACGTTTCGTAAGGTTTGAGATGAATTTGCACCCAACGGATGTTACTAAACATGAAATGTGCGATCCAAATTTTGTTTTTATCGCGAACTTATGTCGCCGTTTGGCTTGCTTACGAAAATTTTAGTGATCATAGACTAAAAACACGTGTTTGGTGAGAGTACGCACCCTAAGAGTGCGCACAGGACGAGTTCTAAGTTTAAGCTTTGAAAAAATATTTTTCAAGATTGTTACGTAAGGTTTATATTTAAAAGATTGCTTCTAAATGACCAAAGCTTAATTTAAATAAGAAGTCCAAAGTGTATTATCAAAATTGATTTTTCTATAAATAAAAGTTAACAAAGTACGCACTCTTTGGTGGCTTTACCCTAGCCGAAAGAATTTTGCTAGTTTTTCATGTATACAGTTATCATTATTATTATGTAATATACTACGTTTTTTATGCAATACAATTATTATTGTGATATTGTTATTATTTTGTTATTATATTATTATTGTCGTTATGATCGATGATATATAATCTGCCATAAAGCCAATTTTTCATCTGCATTTAAAAATATGTATTACCCTCCTAATATACAGGATTTTCACATATCGTATAGCACATGATTACTAATTTGTCTTTTTGAAATTACACTCTGATGTATCGCGGAATATCATAACGTGATATTTCACTTTGTGTCGAAAAATATATATCACACGTGTATCACATAATGTTATATTTCCAGTGGAACATTGTAAAATGATGTAGACACACACACACACACACACACACTTCAGCACGACGGTTTTCGTACTATCGAATCGTGCGACACACAGACCGAGCGATCGAAATATCAATATTTACATCCACAAGCCGCAACGGTTCGCGTACTACTGAATCGCGCCAGTGAGGACGAGCCTGTGGAATGGCGGGAAGGGGAGTGGGGCGAGCGCGACGCATGCCTCCGCTACGTCACGCCGCGTGACGTAGCAAGTGTTGAGCGAACGAGAGAAAATTCGACATAGGCTATATGTGTGTGTATTAAATTATTATAAATTGAGGATTGAAGCGACTCTGGTGGATGGGCGGTCGGGGTTGGGCTCTGGCGGTACACCTAGTTATGGTAGTTCTGTAGTTTTGGTAAAATCTTAGGAATTGGCTGAAATCTAAGTATGGTGTAGATAAGACCTTCATGGACTGATGCCCAAAAATTCAACTCGATTCACCGTTTAGTTCATGAGATAATTGCCATTGAATATGGGTATTTTGTACGCGATCCCTATACCTAACACGTAAACCGATAGGAGTTTGCTCGCGTTTCTCGATACAGGTTCTAAACGGATCTTAGGATTTCAAAATAAAAACGCACGTGTACGCAGTACTATTGTGAGATTGATTTTAAAAAAATGACAAACTTTGACCGTTTAGTTTCGGAGATATCGACTTATGAAAAGTGGTAATTTTATTCCACACCGAACTCGGGCCCAACCATCTGTAACGGAATGGCAACAGTGTACGCTGCAGCCAGTTGATCGGCGCGTGGTATGGGAACTCGAAGCGTGTTTTTTGTTCCCGAGTTCTAGTAATTCTGAGACGGATGTGAAATAAATTTATTCTGCAAACAAATTTAATTTGTTCAATTTATGCATGTATTTATGCATGTATTTGCCTTTGTTACGGCGAATACAATTTAAACTGTCGGCAAGATGTTGTAAATCCACGATCCGACGTCCTTCGACAGCGAATTTTTGTATGCTGATCGTTGAGGTTATGGTTATTCTCATCGCGTTTAGCCGCATTTGCTTGACACATGGCTGCCAGAGCTTTCAGTCTTTTAGCAAGCGCCTTTTTTCTTGTAAACTTTCCTTTGTATCGCATTTGGGTTGACATTTTCACGCTTTTTTTTTATTTAATAAAATATTTCGCGAAAGACGGATCGTAGGAAGCTCAACGCTGTGACTGCAGGGAAATCGCGCTGTTGCCACGATTACCGCGCCGCTCTCTATACGAGTATGAGACCTATCTATGCATGAGGTGCGAATGTTTGGGACATATAGAGGGTACAAGCTCTGTCAAAAATTTGCAACCAACAGCATCGTATAGGCATTGGATGTATACGCTTCGACCGAAACTTTTGGCTCATACGTGTACCTACAGAACTACCTCAAGCAGTGCTATGCATGGCCAATACTCGGAGCGGTGACCGCTTAGTAGTGTACCGGCTGGCGCATTGACCAGTGAGTGAAAGGCCAATACTTCTGAGACCTTGGTTGTAGCACTTGAGTAAAAGTCTATGCACCAGAGAATCAGAAGAATATGGGGCCGTCTATACCGGTGCGGATTTTCCAGTTTCCCCGTAACCTCGGCAAATCCGGTGTAGTCAAGCTTAAGGTGTTCCTTTCACGAACCCGAACATTTAACAATTGTGGATAGTACGATATCCGGGGCGCCAAGCTTTGACCGTAGATTCTTGATATTCGAAACAAATTAATGAGAATGTCGAGAATAAAAAAATTGCCGTTTTGGCTCCCTTAAGGAATTATGAGCGCTTTTAGCGGTAATTGAAAATACGCCAAAATTAAAACATTGTTGGCTCATGGGTACAATATCTTTATTTTATCGCAAATAATGGAACTTGACCGGGTGAGCTTCAAAAAGTATTTCTTTGTTTGGGTTTGCTTAGTGGTATCATATAAATACCACTAAACGTAGTAGTAATAGTATTAGTATTTATTTAGCCATTCTTGCCTCTCGGGCTTAAGAATAT
Organism: Ophion ellenae; assembly: GCA_963210295.1. NCBI lineage: Eukaryota > Metazoa > Arthropoda > Insecta > Hymenoptera > Ichneumonidae > Ophion > Ophion ellenae. The sequence goes on from OY723392.1 coordinate 27,402,621, forward strand.
TCCATCGAATTACAGCGGTACTTTATGAGCCCCCCCCCCCCCCCCCCCATGGTGATATGTGGTGAGGTTTCTGTTATCCAAATCCTCTCCCCCCCTATTTGAGCCTCACGTAAATTATGGACGACCCCACATCACCATGGGGGGGGGGGGGCTCACAAAGTGGCCAAAAAACCTCACGTGATTAATGGACGACCCCTTACATAATTTTCTCTTATCCTACGCTTAAGTCTAGATATGATCTTGTCTTTGGTTTCCATTACTCTTTTTCTCTATTACTACATTTCCATTACAACTTATCGTCTTGTACCCTTTTTTTCTCTTGTCCGCACCTTCTCCTCGAACTTTCTCACGTTTTCACAGAGTACGGGCCTAATTTCTCTATTTAACAGTTCGTTCCATCCTGTATGCTTGTTTGCTTCTATAAACAGTTCTTCCGCGCTCATCCGCACATCTCTACTTTTGATTTTTTTAAATGCCTCACATTGCCTTATATGTTCGAAATTTTCTTTTCCTTTCTAGCACAGTCGGCACGACTCTCCTTTAAACCCTTTATTTCCCTCCCTCCCCACGTTGCCGCATGTCATTCTGGCCCACCGTTCTTTGTCTTCTTTTATTTTTTCCTGATCCCAATATTTTTGCATTCTTACATTGCTTACACGATATTTGTACTCTATGCAGTATTTCCAGCTTTCTATTCTGCTCCATTCTCCCTGCCTCCTTTGGTCATTTAATATTTTACATCCAGTTTTTTGCTTTGCTTCTAGTTGACTAAAATTTCCACCAATTCCTATTCTCAGCATCGACTCCCCATCTCCTACTTTTCTGAACGCATTTTCCATTTCTCTACCCCACTCGGAGGGGCACTAAACATGATTTTCAACATAAATTCCGAGATTATAATGCGTTTATTTATTCATATTCTCTGTTTATTTATAACAATAAGAATTGTTCCATATAGTTACTACACCAAATTACTACAAGATACATTGCCCGGTGCGTTGGTCTAGTGGTTAGCGTGCTGGCCAGCGGATCGGGAGTCCCGGGTTCGAATCCCAGTCGCGTCACTTTCGTCGTGAAATGTTTTCCTTCGACATTTCTCGGCGAAAGACGACTAGTTCCTGTGACTGGGAGACGAACTTGGGACCGGGGATGTATCGGTATAGGTTTTCCGCAGTTTCCCTATGCCCATGGCAGATATGTCATGGTGAATACGATACAGACGAGTGGCTGCGGCCGCAAGGTGCGGAGGGGGGAAGTGGAGTGGGAGGTAGGAGATCGTTGTGGAGGGGATGTAGGAGTAGTGAACGGGAGGTAAAGGGGGGATGTGGAATCGGAGGTAGCACGAAGTTGCGGCGGATTAGGGCTCGTAAAAAGGGGAAGCCCTGTACGGCTGGAACAAAACCAAATACTAAACGATATACTTTACATAAACTTAGAGCCTTACAAGGCCGAAGAGGGATGAACCCGTATACTTTTAATCCCTCATCGGACTCCTAGCGATTAAGGGGTTGGGCCACTCTAGAGGCCGAAAAAATAGGCCTTTTGAGGATTTTTTTTCAGAAAAACTACAAAATAAATCGAGATTACAAAAAAGGGTGTTTATCATACATATCAGTGACTGTATACAATAACTTTTTTGAAGCGATTAATTTAAAAATGGCGGCTGTGCAGCGTATATCTCAAAACTGCTTTTTTTAAGATGGCCGCAAACATAACTCAGACAATTTTCAACCGATTCACTTGAAATGTTGAATATACCTTGAAAAATACATTGTCTATGAAGGTACGTAGGATTTTTTCTCATATTGCATAGTTTATTTGTTATTAACAATTCTCTGACGCAAATTTTCGGAAAGTGAAAAATTTGCCTAAAAATCGTCAGATAATTGTTGATAACAAATGAACTATGAAAAATAAGAATATACAAAAAGACCGGTGCGATGGTCTAGTGGTTAGCGTGCTCGCCACTATACCAGCGGACCGGGAGGTCCCGGGTTCGAATCCCAGTCGCGTAAATTTCGTCGTGAAATATTTTTCTTCGGCATTTCGCGGCGAAATAAGACTAGTTCCACGACGGGGGGGGGGGGCGAACTCGATGACCGGCTGTATTGGTATAGGTTTTCCGCAGTTTCCCTATACCCATGACAGGAATGTCATGATGAATATAATACAGAGGGGGAAGTCGGCTGCGGCCGCAAGAGGGAACAGGGAGAAAGATGGAGAAAAAAGGAGTACCAGTAGAGGAAAGAAACGCTCTCAATGAGGGGAAGAATAGGTAACAAACGCGAAAAGTGTGTACATAAGGGGAAAAAAAAACAAAAAAAAGAATATACAAAAAGTATATAAAATATAAGGTAAACATTTTTAAACTATAGAATTGTTGACCTTAATATATTTTTATTATATATGTGTGCGTGTGTGTGTAGGCAAGCTCATTTTCAAAATATTTACATCTATCTTAAGAGATAAAGAAGGAGCGCAAATCGACAGAAAGATACAGACGGCGCTAAAAAAGGAGCCAGTAACTGAACTATGTATGTACATAAAACGCTTCGAGAAAAAAATTGGGAAAATAGTAAACGAGGAAGCAATTGCGAGACGAAACGAAAGGCAAAGCGACAAAAGAATATAAGTTAGAAATAAGAAAATGTTATAAGGGGAAACGTGTATGCAGGGGGAAGGGGACTTCTATGTTTAAACACCCCGAAGGGGTATACCTGAAATAATAAATACTACTACCACTACATCTATCTTTTCAGTATTTCATATTTTATTTATTCATATTGTAGAATTTCTTATGAACTTACTAATATATACTTTTAAGAATGTATTCAAAATTCTTCCGTATATGTATACGGAGGCTCTCTTTTCCATATTTTCATCGATCTCCTCAATATCTAATTTTTCATTTCCACACACATTATTTTTTCGATTTCTTTTTCAATCAAATTCAAATAGATTTTGATATCAAACGTTTGAGAGTCACTGAATGGTAATTCAGCTGGCTCGCGTTGCATGTCTGGTATCCTGCAAATGTACACGAGGGAGAGAGAGAAAGGAAGAACAAGAAAGAGGGATAGAATTTACTGAACTCCTCCGCAACCGCCGATTGAGGCTCCTGACCTTTTCTTTGGTCATTGGACGCACAAAGAAAAATCAGGTCCTCGATTGATATTGAAGTTCGACCAATATAAAAAAAAGAAAAAAGAAAACAATTGTGTAAACGTTTCGTTGTCATCGTGTCTAAATTTTATAAATAGTGAATTTTATTCCTTATACATATATATAATAATTTTTTATTGTATATTTTTATTATTATTATTATATATATATATATATATATATATATATATATATATATAAATTAGATGTACTTTATTATTCAATTCCCTACGTAATTTGTACATAAAAGCAGCAATGCATTTGCAAAATCATAATCGCTGCAACGATTCTTTTTTCTCGCTCCTTCGATTATACGGAGAAAAAGTCAAAGGAAAAAAACAACAAGAACCGTAACAATTATTCATTTATTCTCCCATTTATTTCTCGCTCGTGTAATATCACAAAAAATTCCACACCACTCTCGTCTACTTTGTGCTTGACGTAACCTAAGATTAACTTCTTCCAGTCTTACTGAGTGTTAATAATAATATTAATAATAATAGAAATAACAGCAATAACAATAATAGTTATCCTAATCAAAGGAATATATTAACAGTGTTTTTCTTTTTTTCATAAACACGAAAAACGCGAAGGTTGTACAGAAGAAGCATTGCGATCGATGCCCCGAAATAGAAAATAAAAATGAAAGAGAGAAAGAAGAAAAGAAAATCGGAGCGTGGATAAACAAAGGAGAGTGAGACAATAACGTATATGCGGCTTATATAACGTATGCAATCTGTTATGTAATAGTGCACTCGATTTACTCTATATATATATATTGAGTCGTCCATTCAAAACCGAACACCCGAACTTACACTTGAAAACACGCGAACGCGTTCCAGGGCTATTTTTATTTCCGAGTTATAAAGAACATCAACGTTTTTTTTTCAACTTATTTTTTTTTATTCACTTACAATTTTTTAACGAAAAAAAATAAGACATTTATATCGATAACTCTGACCAGGAAAATAAAATTACGTTCTTCAGCATGATTTGTAAAAAAAAATCACACATTTCCCGCATTTCGGGTAAATTTCATAGCAGATTTTGCAGGTGTTCGGCTTATCAGTATTATTATTGTTATTATTATAACTAAAACAATGGTATTGCCAAAATATTAAGAGAAAAATAAAATAAATGAATCCTCGAAAATATTTCGATTGTACATCGTCATTGTAATAGTAATAACAATAATAACTATTGTTTTGCTTATTATCAACATTATTATATAATATCAATAATAATTATTATACAATATTAATTGTACTATAATTGTTGTTGTGACGAGAAAAAAAATCGACTTTCTTTGGAAAATAGTTTTGGTCGCGAAAACGATGGAAATTTCGAAATTTAAATTCCAGGATAGGCGATAATAATACTCATAATTAAAAATCATTAATAATAATGATAATAATAACAGTAACGATGACAACATTAATGTGTGCATATGTGTATGTGTGTATGTGTATATATATATATAGAGTAAAATTACGTACATATATTATTAGACATTATTTATATATTATTATTACCACATAATAATAATACTGATAATACCAATAATGAAAATAATATACGCATCGTACTATATACAATAAGAGCGCATATCTATATATATATAGTACAAAGTGCACTATTCAGACAGCCAAAGAAAATGTACGTGACATTTTTTTCAAACGAATTTCTAGAAAATTTCAAGAAAAGAAGATTTTCCAAAAATATTCTAGGAAAAATAAATTTTTGAAAAATTCAAGGTAAAATTATTATCTCTGAAAATTCTAGGAAAAAAAGAAATTCTAGAACATTTCTAGAGAAAAACGAATTTCTACAAAATTTCGGGGAAAAAAGATTTTTTGGAACAATTCTAGGGAAAAAGAATTTCTACAAAATTTCTAGAAAAAGAAACGAATTTCCACAAAAATTCTAGAAAAAAAAATAGAAAAATCTAGAAAAAAACAGATATCTAGAAAAAATCTAGAAAAAAATTTTAAAACAATTCTAGAGAAAAAGGAATTTCTACAAAATGTCTATAAACCCAGAGTAGGGGCGGATCAAGCAAAGAAAGGCGATCTCGTGTCGGTGGTTCAGACGGGTTCGATATTGCCGAGGGTGACCGGTACTCCGTCGCGATCGACGAGGAGTCCGTTCTCGACGAGTCTGTAAGCGGCTCGGTCCTCGTCAAGGCACTGTATCACGTAATTGTTCCGCGCCGTCGTGATCTCCCTGGTATCCTTGCCGCGACTCGGGACCGTGTTCCGTTCCGTTCTCATCGTCGTCGCCGTGTTATTATTATTGACGGCATTTCTAACGACGAATTCGAGTTTGGCAAATTTCACTTGTGGAAATTGAACCTTCATGAATCTGCGAAAGGTCGAGTATCCCATGACCTTGGAGCCGATATCCCGCGAGTATCGTGTGTACAATTCGTGGACGGTTTTTCGCGTTATTTCCGGTGGCAATTGAATCGGAATTTTCGTCGTTCGCGTTTTCGCTCTTCGTCGTCTCTCCTCGACGAAATCCTCGAGGAATCTCGTCGCGGTTCGATAAATCTCCAGGGAGAAAGTATTGTGGGGAATTTTGCCGTGATTCCCGTGGACACGTGGGGCAACCCCGTGCTGACGAAGATGCTTGCGAATGCGCTTTATCTGATAGCGCGTGCAATTCTCGAGATAGAGAAAAGCGTCGAGGCAGACGCGACGGCCCTGGTAGACGTAGCGAGCCCGGGAGCGTCGTCGTTCCGTGTTGCGGGCCGTCTGTCGCGGATCCGTCAGGCACGCCATCGTCACCCCCATCAGATACATGTCGTGCTCGGCCTTCGTCAACTCGGCGATGTTCAAACGATGACGATAGACCGCCTCGGGACTCAGGCCCGCGAAACAACAATCCTCCTGCTGGCACTCGCAACCGATCGCGAAACGACGAGCCACCTCCACGGGACTCTCCTCCTCTTCCTTCGTCACGTTCTCCTCGTCCTGGAGACCGGTGACGCTTGGCAATTTTGAGTCGCGATTATTCACGAGAGCCTTATCACGGACGAGCTCCCTCGATGATGAATTTTCCGCCGGACTCTCTCGAGGCGAAGCCTGAAAGTTCGAATGTTCTTATCATTTTTTATACATTATTCTCTAGAAATATTCAAAATGTTTTTTTTTCTCAGAATAGAATATTAAAAATTCGAAGAATACTCCTGTAATTTCCAATATATTGTTATCGTTTGGCATCGTTGTTATTTAGTAATGGTAATAATAATTATAATAATGGTAAACATTATTATCAGCATTTGAGGTCGAAATCATTCGAAGGATTTATTATTTCTCTTGTTTTTCAATATTCAACATACAGGATGTATCTTGAGGGCTCAGGCCACGGATGCATCCTGCATAAGGTTATAAAATCATCGGGGTATAAAATCACGTGCGAATTTAACAATTTTTTTTCGTGTGAAAAAGTGATTCACTCATAAAATTAATTACACATCTATTTAGTATGAATATCAAGCTGTTAGAAAATATATATATTTTTTTTCGATGTACAAAATGGCCGACTACTCGAAACTTATCGAAACGGCTTTTTTCCAATTGGCGTGACAAATAACTTCAACAATTTCCACTCGATTTACTCCGAATTTAAAAGTTATGTTCCTAATTGCATTTCGCAGAGAAGTACAGTCCGACCTCCGAATAAGAAACCCGGCAATAAGAAACTTTCCCCAGTTTCTCACTCGAGCGCTTCCCCCACTCCGAGCTCGAACTCCGAGCTCGAGAATTTTGTGCGCGGAACCTCTGGTTAAGAAACCAGCCTGGGAGAGATTATTCGGGCAAAATAGAGTGAACGCTGTACTGTAAATTAATGTGTGCATGCGTGCGTGAGTATGTGTGTGTGTGCGTGTGTGAATCTAACAAAAATTCTACAAGTTTATTAGACATTTTTTGTATTCATTAAAAAGATACATATATGTGTTGACAAGATTTCATATAAAATAAAAACAAAGATAAGGGCGTTTTAAGATTTTCATATAAAACAGCAAAAGTTTCCGAGACGTAATGAAAAGCGTTTTCGTCTTGTTGCGTATTATTTTGATCCGCAACGCACTCAACTGACGGTGGAATATTTTCGAGAGAGTCGAGCTCTGCCATTGAAGACGAATCCTCAGAGATATTGACTTCTTCTTTTATATAAATGGGATAAAACAATATGGACATAAAGCTCTTTGTCTAAATTATCACCTTGTGGCGCAGATTCTGTAATATTTTCTTCGACTTGTATACTACAGTCTGACCTCTTACGCTTCTTTACAGTTTCGGTCATTTTATGACAGTTAATAGTAATTCAGATACAGTAGTACACAATAATATTCAATAGTATGTATATTAACGTGAAACAAAAATTCGCTAAATAAATGTCCACGCGCAGTCGAAAACGTTTTTGCATGGGCGACGTGAATACTAAATTGCAACTCGTTCGAGCGAGTTTCTTGTTGAGAGGATCGCATGCGGAAAAGAGTGAGAGAGACAGACAGAGGTAGTGAGCGCGGAGCGCGCGCCTGGTGGGGGTACGCGATATATAAGAAAAACTCTTCCCCTTGGGGGCTTTTGGTTTCTTATTCGGAGGTCGGACTGTACGTACCAAATTTCTGATTAATCGAAAACTTTGAATTTTATCAGCAGTTTATGAGCAGTTATAACGAAATTTTTCACTGAAAAGTCATTTCTTAAGTTCAAGCACCTACAACTTTCGAATAAAACAATATTTTTTAAATTCCGTACGTACTTCTCTAGGTATTCTAATGTAGATTGACGAGCATTTTTGTTTTTTGTTCTAGGTAAAAAATTGTTGACGCTAAATGTCACGCCGCGGAGCGCCTAAAAAAAGATAGAAGAAAATATTAGTAGTCAGCCATTTTGTACATCGAAAAAAAAACCACAAAAAAATTGTTAAATTCGCACATGATTTTACACCCGTTACTGTGGCCCAACCCCTTTGACTACTGGTTTTCCATTGGTGAGTATGTAGGGTGTCTCTTTCCAAGCAAAACGCTTTTTTCTTTAATGTCCTGTGACAAAAATCGAGATATTCACGAGTAAAGTCCAACGGTGAGTAAACAATGACACGGAAGGAAAGTGACCGGAAAGAGGTAAGAGGAATTATAAACGGAAAGCCGTCGAAGTGGGGAATGAACCTTGCCAAAACCACGCAAGAACTGGGAGAAGGAGTATGGCAGGCAACAAGAATCGAGCATGTGGGAGGAATAGAAAAAAAAAGTAGAAAGAAGAACAAAAATCAAAACGGAGCGAGAAATCCAAAACGACTCGTGAAGGATTGACAAGTCAACGTACTGCGTACTGTATAGGAACAGAAGAGGGAATGCAGACGTGGAAAAATACCGGGAGGTGAAGAAGCTCAGAGGGAAAACGAAGGAATTATGGACAAGAATAAAGCGCGGGTATATAGGGAAAAATGGTGATAAGGGATATAGAGACTGCCTGATATGAAGGAAACGGATGGAGCGTTTGAAACGCACTTGTGGCTGCGAGGCGATAAAGGGAGAAATCAGAGCGGAAGTAGTGGAAAAGCTGAAATAAGTGCTGGAATACAAAGGGGGAAAGAAGTACGGCAAAAAATAGAGGAACCGGTTAGAAATAATCCCGTCAAAGAGCTATGTGCATGTGTAAAGGAATTCAATGTACTGATAAAACATGCAATGCGAAGAGAAGGAAATCCCGGTATATAAAATGCTATGAAAACGGAAGCTCATGTACATTATGTGTAAGAAAACAGGTAAAGGGGAATAGTATGTGAGGGAGTACTAGATGTAAACACCCTTAAAGGGTATTTACATCTAGTACTCCCTCACGGAAATGAAAAACTGCTATTACTACTACTACCACTAGAACATCAATATTTTATGTTGAATATAAAAAAATGTATAAAATTAGGATGTTCTTCTAATTCTCAATATATTGTTGTTATTGTTTATTATTATTGTTGTTGTTTAGTGTCGGTAATAATAATGATAATAATAACAAAAATAGGTATAACAGTGTTTTTTATTTTCACCATTCGGAATGGAAATAATTTAAGGGGTAAGAGCACAGTAGAATTTTCGAAAAATCGATTTTTTTTTCTCGATAAAACGGTGCTTTATCATTATAAGAATAAGTTACTATTCGATTTATAGCAAGAACATTTTTTTTCCGCCGACTTTGAGCGTATAACGTTACCCCACCTCTGGCACGTCCATAGAATATCTAAAAATTTGAACGCATTTTTCTCGAAACAGCTTTTTTCAGGTTGGCGTGACAAATATCTTCAACAATTTTCACTCGAATTACTTCAAATTTGAAAGTTAGGTTGCTAATTGCATTTCGCAAAGAGGTACGTATGGAATTTCTGATTAATCGAAAACTTTAGATTTCATGAGCCGTTTTATACGATATTGTTCACTGAAAATTCATTCAAATGAATACTTCTCTAGGTATTCTAATGTAGATTGACAAGAATTTTTGTTTTTTGTTCTAGGTCGGCCTGCAAAAAATGACAACAAAAAAAAATATTAGTACTCGGCCATTTTGTACATCGAAAAAAAATATATATTTTTTCTAACAGCTTGATATCCATACTAAATAGATGTGTAATCAATTTTATGAGTGAATCACTTTTTGATACGAAAAAAATGATTAAATTTGCACATGATTTTATACCCGTTACTGTGGCCTAACCCCTTAAGACTTTTATTATTTCTCTACAAATATACAGAGGGTGTTTGGCGCATGGACCGATCCAATTTTTTGGGGTTTCGGGGGGTCATTTACTAGTTTTTTCACCCTCAGACCCTATGTCCTAAGTGTCACGGTAATTGGGATATGATTTTTTTTTCCGTTTTTTTTAGTTACCCAACATTTCGCCTTAAAATCGTCATAAATTTTTTGTTTCTGGTTTGCAATTGCCCGAAATAACTTTTGTTGTATTCTGCAAAGTATGTTTATTACAAATAAATCATTATTTGATACAATTGTTTCTGAGAAAATGACTCATGAGCTTTCAAAATCTTAAAAATGCGTAAATGTATGAAAAATGTCAACTTCTAAATTCATCATAAAAAACACTAAAAGCTGTTTTGAACTTAGCTTCGTTTTGAAAAGTTCTCTAGTTTATACCCTTTCCAACGGTATGCTACATGTCATAGAAATCATTCATTGTGTGGTCAAAATCAAGAGGAATAAGTTTTTTTCGCAATGAATTTGTAAGTTGAAATTTTTCACACATTTACACATTTTTGTAGACTTTGGAAGCTCAAGAGCAATTTTCTTGAAACCAATTGTATTAAATAATGATTGATTTATAATAAACATGAATTGCAGAATACAACAAAAGTTATTTCGTGCTATTACAACCACAAACAAAAAAAGTTATGACTATTTAAAGGCGACATTTTGGGTAATTTGAGAAAAAAACGAAAAAATATCATATCTCAATTAACGTGACACTTAGGACATAGGGTCTGAGGGTGAAAAAATTAGCAAATGAACGCCTCAATCTCTCAAAAAATTGTATCGGTCCATGCGCCAAATACCCTGTATTTGAGAATATATAAGTATATAAGTATTAATGGTATTATTATTATGAGAATTTACGAACGAAATAATTGTTAGTATTTATTGAACAGTGTAGGGAGGAAGGGAAGGGCACTCGTGTAAACACGCTAAAAAGGGCATACTCGGAATAAATACTACCAGTACTATCATTTATACCACTTTTTTTCAACATGCAATACAATATTGAATTTATTCATTTGTTAATTAGTAAAATTATTGTTATTGCCATTTTCATATATACGTGAATGATAATATTACTGTTACGCCTCACAGCACCCTGTGGCTAGCCTGTGACTGCAGCGGTTTGGGCTGCAGGGGCAGGCGTGGCCCGCAAATTTGAAGGAAAGCTTGCTAGAAAGTCACTGAAGAAATCGAATTGAAATTGGAAACTTTCACACTAAATGTCATTTTACTATAATCACAGTTCATTGATGTTCGACTTTGTTGAAGACAGGCAGCTCGAATCTAATTGTTCTACATCTCCTTGTTTGTCAGTTCAATATTTTTTAGCCATAATTGATTGCCTCCTTTCGTAGGGGGCACCACAGAAAAAGCGTTACAGACTGACAAACATATAGTCTAGACATTTCTAATGTTTGTTTGGGTTTGTTCTGGTTTGTTTCGAACAAACTCAAACAGACTCACACCTTAGAGCAGCCTGGACCAAGTGTTGCGGACAAACAGGCCAAGTCTAGGCTTTTCTTATTTATCTTATTTATATATAAATAAGAAAGATTTGGGTTGTCGGAAAATAATATAGAAAAAATTGGGTTTGTTCAAAACAAACCCAAACTTTTCTTTATTTACTCACAACGCTCTTAGGGCATCTCGGTGATACAAACAAGCAGAGTTTAGACTTTTCTTAAGTTTATTGTTATTTTGAGAATTTGTTATTAAAATCATTTAGAGGAGTTATTATTTCTCTTTTTTTTAAGAATATTCGATAAATTCTGTATGTGTGTGTGTGTGTGTGTTAAATATTGAAAAAAAGAACTAATTAATCCTCTACATTATTTCGATACTATATACTCAAATGAATACTATCAACAATAATAATAACTATGATCACTTGTATGTATATATATAAATAAATAAACCCCTTGATCATTTCCATCCCAAATGCTGCAAATAATAATTACCATTATTGTTATTATTAATGTTATATCCAAAATACCAAATATCCATGTTTTCTTTTACAACAATGATTGTATCGGCTTTAAAAAAATGTTTATAGTTTTAAAAAAATTATATGAACTAAAATTCCAGGCGCTTCTCGATGCTTTTCCCTTACCGCATGGTCCTGGGTGACACGCTTTTTTTCGTCGCTCTCTCTGGGCTCATCCGTCTCTTCCTCGATGCCATCGCTCACTGGACCTTCTCCGGACAGAGTCTCACTCGTCATGTTCCTAACTTGGGTCCGTTAAGTAATAAAAAAAAGATGAGAAAAACAAGGGGAAGAAACAAGACGAGTAAGTTTGACAATTGCTTTGAGAAATATTTAATGGAAAAATGAAAATAATAATCATTGGAGGGAAAAAAAAAACCTTTTTTTCTCAAATTGTTGGGATTATTATTGTTATTACGATTATAACTAAAACAATCGATATGGTCAAAATGTTTGATAACACTGTTAAAAATCATTTCAAGAATAAGTAAATGATAAATAAAATCGTAATGGTAACGATTATGTTCTTAATTTTTACTATTATTCTTGTTATACTATCATAACGGAAAAGTCGACTTTTTTCAAGATCATTTTTTCTTACGAAAATGGATAGAAGTTTTCAAATTTAAATTCAAGGGCACTGATAATAATAATGATAAAAACAACAATGATAATAATGGGAAATAGTAAAATTGGCTATAGTGATGATAAGAGAAAGAAGCAAAATTAACGCGCGACTCGCGTGTGTATTGCGAGAAAAGGTCGACAATCGCTGGAACGTCCGTCCGTCCTGCGACTCTCGACCCTATCGCACCGTAAAATTCATCGCACTCAACTTACCGTTTATCACCGTTGGCAGCGAAAATTCCGCACCTCGGAACGACTTTTCGTCACTCGTGTCAATGTCGTGCGTAAAGTACGATGAAAAAATGGCTCTTGGTCGAGACGAGACGCGGTTGAACAAGATAAAACACGTCGGAAATTGGGATCGAAGTAGCGATAGAGAAGGCAGGACTTATGGCGCACGAGACTCGCGATGCGCGCGAGGCAGTGCGTAGCGGTGGGGGAAGCGGCGCCACGGTCGCGCCAGACCCGTAACACGCGAGGCAGGGGGCTCTCTTTTACTTTTTTAATAAATGATTCGGTACTTTTTATTTTAGCAAATAAGTAATTTTTCTGTTGGTAAATAGTCATTTTTTTTTGTGAATAATTTATTTTCATTTTAGTACATGGCATTTTTTTTTCAGGATATTAGTCATTTTTATTTTCGTAAATGTAATTTCTTTCTGAATAGTAATGTTTATTTTCAGTCGACAGTAATATTTGTTTCGGATCAGTCATTTTTCTTTTAGAAAAAGTTTTTTGCCAGAAATTTTCAGACGTCCGCCTCGAATTCGGGTTGCTTTTTATGTATTGATAGGTTATGAAGACGATGAGCAAAAAAAAACGGAATCGTCTATATTGAGGAAAAATTCACTCGACGTGTGCCAATTTCGTCCTGCAATATACGAAAAAGAAAGACACGCAATATTTTATCTGCCATAAATCTAACTTAATTAAAAAAAAAGTCGGGCTCACCTCGTGACTCATCCAATTACGTATGTACATGGATTTTCACGGTCACGCGGTCGTCGATTTTTGCATATATGAGTACATTGCGTTGAAGTTAGATAAGCTTTGACAGGAATATGTCCCGATAACAACCCTGATAATTATAATAATGATGACGATAATAATAATTTATATTATTATTATTAACAATGATCCATATTTATTTATATTTTGAAATAATAAAAATGTTTGAATTAAAAATTATTATAAGTTATGATTTATAGTGATAAATAATAGTGATAATAATAATAATAATAATAGACGTGTACCTTATTGTAATAAATAATAATAATGAATATATAACGAATAAATAATAATAATATTTGCCGTTAATAATTATTGATATTATCGACCTGTAATATTTCAAAATATAAGAATAATTTTATTAACCAATAATATTTTCCTGTTTTTTATTTATTTATTTACTGAAGTCTCAATTAATCCCTGAGTTCCAATGTATGAACTTGCGGGTTTTTACGTATTACCCTTCCCAATTGATCCATTTCCTATCACTCCGTACCCGCATTTCACTGATCTAACCTAACTTCCGTTGCGTCCGGAACGTACGGAGAAGTACGTACGGAATTTCTGATTAATCGAAAACTTTTCATTTTATGAGCAGTTATAACGAAATGTTTCACTGAAAATTCATTTCTTAAGTTCAAATACCTACAACTTTTGAATAAAACAATATTTTTTAAATTCCGTACGTACTTTTCTAGGTATTCTAATGTAGATTGACGAGAATTTTTTTCTTTTGTTCTAGGTAAAAAATTGTGGATGCTAAATGTCACGCCGTGGAGCGCCTAAAAAAAGATAACAAAAGAAAATATTAGTAGTCGGCCATTTTGTACACCGAAAAAAAAATTCTAACAGCTTGATATTCATACTAAATGTGTAATTAATTTTATGAGTGATTCGCTTTTTTCATACGAAAAAAAGATTGTTCAATTCGCCTAATCCCAACCGCCCATCCACCAGTGTCGGTTAATAATAACCAATTATATTTTATCCCAAAATCATTATCCAGTTATGTTAATAATGAATTTTATATATTACTCTCAGAGTGACTCAGTTTTCATTCAAAATACCAATCCTTTCTTCATCAAACCCTTGTTTTGTTCTGTTTTTTTTTTAATCTTACACGCCCTCTTACGCAATCGCAAGTGACTTTATAACCTCCTGCCTGGGCTTATTCTTCATTCGAGTATTGAAGAATGCCAGAGTGCACACTTCTATGCTCCATCATACAATAGAGTGAAACCAAAGTATGTGTGTGTGTATCTTGGTTGTTATTGATTTATAGGAAATTCCGTGGTACGGCCCTGGAGCGTAAGCGCTGATAGCCGGACGGCGGGGGCTAGTGTTGCCGCAGGATCGCGCGCGCGTGAGCGAGACAGAGCGACAGGCTGGGCGTTGGGCGGAGTGGCGCTCGCGCTGCCGCAGGACCGAGTGAGACTGGGTGATGCGCCCGGCGTGGCTACGGCGGGCGGGTGGGGGGTGCTAGTGCTGCCGCAGCAGGAGCGTGGAAAGAGACAGAGACATACGCACACGTGAGTTCGCGAACACGCGTGCCGGAATCTCAAACCTCTCGTACATCTACCCTTCATCTTTGCTGACAGATTTTCCGATATAGAGAAACATAAATACTCTCAATTCTCATGCAACTAATAATTCGCTTTATCAGGGACGAGGAGGGCTAGGTATATTTCTCTTTCAATGGCCTTTGATGCGAGCTTTGTAATTTTTTTTCTTCTGTTTTTCTCTGGCTTTGCGAAGTCAATTTGAGGAGTGAGGGCGTCGCGTCTGACAGTGCCATTATACCCAATTATAAGTACACACAACTGTCATATATATATATATATATATATATATATATATATATATATATATATATATATATATATATATATATATATATATATATATATACACACACATACACACACACATAATGGTGAATTAGTTGGGCAATTAAGTGCGAGAACTCGGCGAATGTATACTATGTATAGAGATGGATATACACACGGGTGTATGCAGCCGTATAATTTAGCGGTCAGCCACTCCAGGCTAATCATTGCAAACACCCGCATATATCTATATCCATACACACGTATATACGTTATACAATTATAATGCCACAACCCGGCAAATGAATTTCAACTTGTCCTAACCTGAAATTTAACGTGTGTGTGTGTGGGTGTATATATATACACCCACACACCCACATATATACACCCACACACACACACACGTTAAATTTCAGGTTAGGACAAGTTGCGATATATATATATATATATATATATATATATATATATATCGCTCCTCCCAACTGGTTTATTTGTAAAATTGTTTGAAAAATGTAATATTTTAATATTTTGATATAACGAAATAAATTTTAGTATATTAAAAAAAATTCTTTTTACATATACATATAAACAATTCGTGACAGCCTTTCATCGAGATAACAATAAAGGAAACGTGTTTTTTTCTCCAAGTAAACCAAATAGAAGCAGGGATAAAGGCGAGAATTTTTATACAATTTGTGATGGAGCACGACGCGTGCGTTCGATTCTCGTTTGTCAGAGAACGGCGAGGAGGGGCGGCGAATTAAATCATCAGTACATAACGAGTGGATATCCAATTGACGAGACGTCAGGTGCAGATATATATCGTGAGCAAATAAACGAGTTCTTATCGCTCAGCGTAAACTCACACACACACAGGGGTACGCGCGTATATTCGCATTGGTATATTGGGCGCAAAACGATTAATTCGTTATCGGCGTCGTAACCGGCGCTTTTTTCCTCGAGCGCGCAACGACGAATGTGCTGCGATGTTATGCACACGCGGAATATATAATAATAATAATCGTAATAGTAATAAATAATTATAACCATAAATAAAATTAAAATGACGATAACAATCATGATAAAATGATGATGCTAATAATAAAAGAATTACGATGATAATAATTAAAATAATAATCATGATAATCATTGAACTCCGATGGGCGCATATCCACATAAAACAAACATAGCTTGCATGCTTAAGAATTAATCTAAGATAGAAATATTGATTATATATATATATAGTTGTATGTAGGACGTACTGGAGCCCGTGCATTTCGTAGAGCAATGCTGATGACACGGACAATTGCAGTTGTGCAGAGATTTCCGGCGTAGAATCATCGCGTCCTTGTATATTTTCTATACATTCACTATTTATAAATTGTCCGTACGATAACACCGTATATGGATATATATATTACATCAAACGTTTATTCGAAACTTCGTATGGGGGCGCACGTAATTCGTATCGGAAAGGCGAGAACGATGAATTCGTGTATATCAGGTGCGAAGTTAGAAACCGGCTGTTTTCGTTTTGGCCGGTCTGTCGGATGTTTTTATTTTCTGTTTTTACGTTTGATCACGTTTCTGCGGTGTCACACGCGGCTTGGAAACAACGAGGTCATCACATGGGGGTGAGAGTGGAGGCGAACGGGTAAAGAGTTTGCGGGTAGAAATACCGGGAGTACTTTGGCAAGTGTTCATTTGATCGATAAAAAGCGGTCGGGGAGGCACGAGCTAGGCCGGCTATGTAGTCGCGACGAGCGGCCGTGCTGCATTTTCGCGTAGGAGAGAGAAACACACACAGTTGGCGGCTGCAGCGATCACGGTGGTGGAGCGCGCACGGAGCGCGCCGATGTACTGCGCGCCCGGGACATCTAGCGGTGTGCCGAGGAAACTGAGTCGCGCGACTGGCGGAGTGGGGCCGAGCGCAAACGCTGTAGCGCGGACAGTGGAGAGTGGGAGCAAGCGTGGCCGGAGGAGTGGGGGGCGAACGCGACATCGCGCGAGAGACATCGGCGACCCCGAGTGGGCGGGACGTAGCGCGCGCGAACGTGAGGGAAGGGAGAGCTCTGCGGAGAGAGGGCACGTGCTACCAATTGGAAAGCCCGATGCTAAGGTAGTAGGGATAACGCACGTGACTCGCCGAGAACTCTTTTTTCTCTATTTCCTCGAGTACTCAATCCTAACCTCGAAGTACAAATTTAATTACCCTTCTACGCGCAGAATGTATCATAAATCTGTGAAATTCCATTTTCTTCTTCGAGACCGATCTTCCTCGACACCTTCCACCATCTTCTTTTTCCAACCTTTGCTCCTCGCTTTTTTAACCAAAGCGAAAAACTCGCACGAACTTTTATTCAAATCCAAATAATCGTACTGTATTAACCGTATCATCTCGTTTAGTTCCTAGCCTACAAAATAACACTTCATAACGTAAAAAAATGTCTTCGAAGGGTGCAAAGGCACTAAAAATCAATGTCTCGAGGAAAAGAACGAGGGTTCGCAGTCGATAGCGATCTAACCTCACTTCAAACGAGTACGAAGCCGTCTCCTCCACCGGCCACTCTCCAACCACCCTGAATATGTATAGTAAGCCTAATGTACATGCATAAAAGTGGATTATCTTTTCGCTGGGCGCGTGCGCCATCTCGCGTACGTTTTTCCGTACTACGTCTCACAAAATGAAAACTGCTCGCGGTCGATAAGCCAAGAAAGATTTCCTCGTGTAAAATGACCCGATCACGTGTTCTCGCCTCGAAAGCTTCAAATTCCGTAGAGCGAGTGAGGTGGGGCGACGTGGCGGCGGCGGGGCCGCGGGAGCTAAATCATCGATTCCCGGAGATTTAACGATGGGTGTTGACCGGAAGCGACCCCCAAGAGCCGGATCCTTCACTAATTTTTAGCTACCGCAACTTCCGGGAACAATAAGAGTATTCGCTTTTCTTTTATTTCCGCGCCTCGCAGTGCCTTTTTTCCGCGCGACAAAAGCCTATTGTTACGGGTGTGACAATGAAACGACCTTGGACCTGTATTCCACCGGAAGTCATTGTACTCTCCTCCCCCGGCTGCTATCGCGCCGCCCATTAGCGCGGCGCGAAGATACTCGAAACTTTGCGTCCAAGCGCGATACCCGCTCTGCGGGCTCGGTGGAAGGGGGAGGCGCTCGCGTGAGCGCAGAGCGCTCAGTACGGAAAACGGCCGCTAGAGGGACGAGAAGTAAACAAAGCTGAGAATGGTCATTCCCCCCGGTAAATTTTGCATGATACTTCGATGATAAAAAAGTCACGTCGATCGAGAAATGATTGACTGGGAAAGTTCCTTTTTTCGGAGCTCGTATCTACAGGGTGTCGCATATTGAAAGGCCACACCACTCGATATCTCGCAAACGGTAAGCCTATTGAAATAACGATTGGAAAATAGTCGCAACAAAAGTTGTAGGGTTTCGAAAGCCCGATGACCCGTTCACGTCGTCAATTTTGCCTCGTTGCGTCAAGGTCATAAGAAGGTCAAATTAATTTCTACGCCGGCAAGCGTATACTTTTTGGACGCACGATCGTGGTTTGGACGAAAAGAGTATAAGGGGAAAAAAATGCAAAATGGTTGATAAGTTAGGATTATTTGTTTTTTGGCTAAAATTGTCGAGACTCACCGGCCTCCAAGACCTCGAGGTCGAGATTGCCGCTGCGGCTCCTGCTGATGCTGCCGCTCGCGTTGTAGCTCGATCTATGAGTTTCCTCCATAGCGCGCGAGGCACTTCTCTTGAATTGTTCCAAAAAGCTGTCGATCTGATTCTCGATACTGGTCGGTGAGCTTGCCATTGTTTTCTTTTTTTTTTCTCGTCGCTTCGAGGCTTTGTCGCTCAGCGACGTCGGCGGGGCTCGGAATTGTACGTCAGTAAACGTACGTAAACACGAATATACATTTGTGGGTATATGTGTATATATATATATATATATCGTATGCGAAATTAGACCGCGTGTGAGGAGAACCCACAGGCGCTCCGGCCCTAATAACTCTCGCTCGACAAGCCTCTCGAACGGCTCGAAACGCCAAATTCGAGAACTTATTTTTCTCGGAAATTTTTTAGTTTGGAGGTACGGGACAAATTTCTGGCACTTCGTTGAACGATTCTTCGGGCTCTGAGACTTCCGCTTTCCGCTTGCGTTTCGCGTTTCTTTTTTTCCACGTCGCCAAACGTACGCGATTTCGTGAGAAACCAATTTTCGTCGAAGACCTTACGTTTTGAAGAAACGGGATGAATTTCTGACACTATGTTGATCGATTTCTCGCTTCCGTTTCCGGTTTGTCTTTTAATCGCAAAACTAACGTGTTTTCGAGAAAAACCAATTTTTTCGGAGATCTTTGAGTTTAGAGGGACGGGATGAATTTCTGGCACTTGGTTGATCGATTCTTCGGGCTCTGAGAATTCCTGTTTTCTGCTTCCGTTTCCGGTCTTTATTTTGATCGCAAAAAAAGTTTTTATCGCCTAGGATGTACGAGACGTAGAGCGAAATTCACGTCGAAGGCTCTCCCTCTCTCTCTCGCTCTTTCTCTCTCTCGCGTGTCACGGTTACGAAAGTCGTTCGGCTGGTGACGACCACGACGGGCCACACACTGCGTGCAAATCGTTCAACTACATTTTACGACGGGAATATAATTCGTCTCGCGTCTAATGCCAATAACAAAAACGACGAGTCCCGCGAGCGCTCGCAATCCCATTATTTTTGTACTCGTCGTTGCGGCTTGTCGCATCGTGATGAAACGTCCGCCTCCTGTTGTTATTATTACGACGACGACGACGACGCATGGTTATTCTTCATGAGTACGTATATCGCGAGTGCGGGGAAACCGTGAGCGCTGAACTGGCCGCATCCGCAGCCTCGCGTAGACTTCGCCGACGCGCGCGCGACGCGGCCGCGACGATCGAGCGAGCAAGCGGACGAACGAACGAGAACGCGCGTTACTAGCTGCGCGTCCTTGCGGCAGGTGTCGCGCGATAAGACGATGGTAGAGGCGGCGCACGCTGACCGCCCTAAAGCGCATGCCGTATAGTCGCAATAGGCGACTCACCTACGCGCAGATGCGACCGCACCATTCTATATACACACACACACACACACACACACACACACACACACACACACACACACACACACATATATATATATATATATATTGTGTGTGCACATAAATGTATTTATGTATCGACATAGTGAACTACGAAAGGAACAATAATGAGTTTGTGACAAAGAAAAATCGATTTTTTCTTGTTCTTAATAACCAACAATGATTTTATATATATGCACACACACACACACACACACACACACACACACACACACACACACACACAAACACACATTATGGCATGATATATCGGGTATTATATCATTATCATTATTTCCTATTGCTGGTGTTGTTGAGGGAGAAAATACCTTCAGCCGAGGAAAAAAATTGGTGATTTTAAAGATTTTTTTTCAAAAGGAAACATTTATTCACTATTTTTTAGACTTACACCCGTATTCATAGTCGTTCCCTAAGACCTTAGGCCACTTTAAAGGCCGACAAAATAGGCTTTTTGGAGATTTTTTTTTCAGAAAAACTACAAAATAAATCGAGATTACAAAAAAGGGTGTTTATCATACATATCAGTGACTGCATACAATAATTTGTTTGAAGCGATCAATTTCAAAATGGCGGCTGTGCAGCGTTTATCTCAGAACTGCATTTTTTAAGTTCGCGCGGAAACATCACTCAGACAATTTTCAACCGACTCATTTGGAATGTTGAATATATCTTGAAAAATACATTGCCTATGGAAGTACGTAGGATTTTTTTTTATATTGCATAGTTCATTTGTTATTAACAATTATCTGACGATTTTTTTGGCAAATTTTTGGAAAGTGAAAAATTTCGTCAGATAATTGTTAATAACAAATGAACTATGCAATATAAAAAAAAATCCTACGTACTTCCATAGACAATGTATTTTTCAAGATATGTTCAACATTTCAAGTGAATCGGTTGAAAATTGTCTGAGTTATGTTTCCGGCCAACTTAAAAAATGCAGTTTCGAGATAAACGCTGCACAGCCGCTATTTTGAAATGAATCGCTTCAAAAAAATTATTGTATACAGTCACTGATATGTATGATAAACACCCTTTTTTGTAATCTCGATTTATTTTGTAGTTTTTCTGAGAAAAAAATCCCCAAATAGTCTATTTTTTCGGCGTCTAGAGTGGCCTAAGGCCCTAAGTAATAAGAATGCCTTGTTCGTTGTTTGGAACATTCTTATTCCTCAAAGGATGTCTATGAATACCGGTGTTAGGGTATGTTTCATTACTACTACTGGCTGTTACGTGGTATTACATTTATTTTTACCTTAAAAATATTGCGCAGCTATGGCCCGGTCTTCTAGACTGCATCTTCAAAACTAGCGTGACATTAGCTAAAAAACTAATCGAGCGATTCTGATTAAATTTGGTATAAAGCTTTCTAACCTTAGTGTCTGAAATATGACCCGGGTGTAGTTCCGAAAAGCGGATACCGAATTTCGATCCGATAAGCGGATACCGAATTTCGATCCGAAATTCGGCACACACCTTTATTTTAATGCTATAAGTCTTCCCTGAAAAAGATTTTCGGCGACGCGCCATAGTTTTCGAAATATCGATTTGTGAAAGTTCTTTTTTACCGCACTCCTACTATATCTATAGCTGACGGGCTCAGCTATGGCTATACCTTTATATGTTATCGCGCTCTCCGCTTTGTGTGGATCTTCGTCAAGTTTGGGCGGTGAAACCCGCCGTCCAACGCTGCCGCGGTCACTTATCAAGTATTATAGGGAGATACCATGCAAAATAAAAATAAATGTTTGAAGGGCTATACCAGTGTGACACTTTAAAAATATCGATTTTTTGTGCCTTTTTCGACAGTTTATACTTTCAAGAATATCCTGTAAAAATTTCAAGGCCGTATCTCTAATAATTTTATCTGGCAAACATCGATAGTTAAATCTTTAAACGCGTTTTTCTCGAAATGAAATTATTCAAATTTGCTGATATTGTAACTCAAAGAGCAATCATCCGATTGACTTGAAATTTGAACTGAGTACTCTTGAATATATTTACTCTACAATGACGTAGGATATTTTTGATTGGATGAAAATTGACGATTTGGCATTGATAAAAACGACTATTTTATAGGCAAGAAAACAGATTTTTTTTTCATAACTACGATAATAGTTTATTAGATTTTTATTTTTATTAGATAGAAATTTTGTTAGATTTTGATATTTTTGGAAAATTCTACGTCATTGTACAGGAAATACCTTCCAGTTTAACATTTTTTCCTTTTTCGGTTTCAGCTACTCAATCGGCCGGAATCATGTCAGCAGTGGAGGAACTTTTTTTTGCGCCTCCGAAGACAGCCCATAAGGCGCTTGGATCTCAATATTTTTCTATGAAAAAATTATGTAATATAGGTCAAATATAGCCAAATATATTCTCAATTTTCCGAAACATTTAATTGAGTACTTTTCTTCCAAAAAATGCCCGAAAATCACCCAAATTTTCAGCGCTCACACTGGTACAGCCCCTTAAACCATACAAAATCCAAAAAATGAAGAAACAAACCATACATAAATCCAAAAATTAAACAGTCGACAAAAAACTACAAAAAATCAGGAACTAGAGAAACAAAAAATATACATAATTCCAAAAAGATTTACGGTAGACACCACTGTAAAGTTTTCGAAATATCGTTTTTTTTGGAAACACTTTTAAACAATTCTTTGAACCTTCAAAAATATGATGCATATTCGTTCATAGCTGGGAAAACAGATGTAAAGTGGTTTTCGAGCTATTTTTTAGGGGAGTCTCCGAGCGCTGAAAAGCGCCTCCGGAGATGCCACGCCGGTAGACAAAGTTCTCGACTCTTGTAAGCTTTGGGAAAAAAGTTACCGACTGAAAATAGTTTTATTTTCTACCAATAGGTGGCATTAGATTACGGGAAAAAATCATCAGCTGTAGCGTGTATAAAACTGTTGACTTCAAAGACGTTTTTCTCAAAATCATGTTCTTAAAATCAGCACGCAGCATAACTCGAACAATTTGCACCCAATCGACTTGAAGATTTACGTGTAGCTTCTAAGATTGCTTTAAGGCCTTAGGCCACAGTAACGGGTATAAAAACATGTGCGATTTAACAATTCTTTTTCCCATGTAAAAATAATTCACTCGTAAAATTAATTACACATCTATTTAGTATGAATATCAAGCTATTAGATTTTTTTTTCGATGTACGAAATGGCTACTAATATTTTCTTTTGTTATCTTTTTTTAGGCACTTCGCGGCGTGACATTTAGCATCCACAATTTTTTATCTAGAACAAAAAACAGACATTCTCGTCAATCTACATAAGAATACCTAGAGAAGTACCTACGGAATTTGAAAAATATTGTTTTATTCAAAACTTGTAGGTATTTGAACTTAGAAATGAGTTTTCCGTGAAAAATTTCGTTATAACTGCACATAAACTGATCATAACATGAAAAGTTTTCGATTAATCAGAAATTCCGTACGTATTTCTCTGCAAAATGCAATTAGGAACATAACTTTTAAATTTGACGTAAATGGAGTGAAATTGTCGAAGTTATTTGTTACGCCAATTGGAAAAAAGCTGTTGCGAGAAGTTTCGAGTAGTCGGCCATTTTGTACATCGAAAAAAAAAATATATTTTCGAATAGCTTGATATTCATGCTAAATAGATGTGTAATTAATTTTGTGAGTGAATCACTTTTTCAAACGAAAACAAATTGTTGAATCCGCACATGATTTTATACCCGTTACTGCGGCCTAAGGACTTAACAGTCAAGTACGAGCGCCTTTTTCAATTAATTGAAAATTGTAAAAAATATATGACTTTTTACGTGAAAAAAAAATTATGGTAAAAAAACCAACTTTTTTTCAAACTCGTCTCTATATTTTTTTTTATTATTTTTTAATTTCCCTCCGTACTTTACTCCTAAAGCTAATATAATTATCGAAAATATTTCACTCTTACAAGGGGAGGACGCCAATCGGGACCCACCGATTTCGCCCAAAATGCGTGGGTAGAAGGTGGCCCCCACTTAACGTTCCTAAAATAAAGTGAGTGAGCTATAGAAAAGGGTAAAACGCTCTCCAAAGATTTCCGAGTAGAGCTTGAGGGATATTTTTTCAACCAATTCCAAGTCAGCGGCGTAGCGCAGTGGTCAAGTGCATCGCCCCTCACACCGCTGGCTTGGGTTCGATTCTCGCAGCAACCGTTTTTTATTTTATTTTATTTCATTTCGTTTGAACAAAAAATTTATTCCTTTTTTTTATTGATTCTTTTCTTGGTGGATTCGTGGAGCAGTCAAGCAGATTTAACATTGCACGATGAGACATTCACCAATGCGCAAGGCTAAGCAACCTGCACTAGGAAGGTCATTCCACCCAAATGTACTCCACTGGTGTACACTTTGTGATGTGTATTTCTATCGCCAAGTCAAAAATCTAATTAAGCCCTTATATACGCGATTTCGCCGATTTTCGAAGATAATTTTCTAGACGCGGTTAAAAAAAATTACGCAGATATTGACAACATTTTTTTTACAAATAATTTATGCACATGGTTAAGTATGTGTAAAAAAATCCGAAATATTAACAAATGGCGGAGATATAACATAATAAAGCAATGTATTTTTTTTGCGCGCGCGTTGATGGTGAAAGATCTCGGCATCGACGTGGGTGTCTGAAAAAAATGAACATATTTATAATTGCATAATGATTGTATCTTCAGTGTAAACCAACAATATTATTTTTTTTTAATTATTATAATAAAAATTCGAAACTTAAAATTTTTTACTCAATTATCTGTGGGTAATTTATTTTTTATATTTTTTTGTGTCAGTGGATTTTGGTTTCTGTGCTTCACACGATAGGTGATGATACTAAGAATATGTTGTAAAAATTTCAATGCGATCTGAACCTTCGTTCAAGAGTTAGAACTTTCACAAGATTCAAAAAACTGAATCGCGGAAAAACGGCTTTGAAGTTGGCGGTCGGGCGCGCCGCGCGGTATCTATCTAATACAAGTTTTTACGCTCTAAATCCTGTAACTTTAACATTTTTTTTTTCAATTCTGTAAAGCTTAAAATATTCCTAACCGTTCAGACTAATGGAATAAAAAAATAATAAAAAAATGAAAAATGTTGACATTTTTCGCGTATATAAGGCCTTAAGGGGAGGGTAGGGGTTTGCACTTTTGAAAAATCGACTTTTTTATGTATTTTCTTATAGTTAAACATTTCAAGAATATAATCCCAAAATTTCAAGTCAATCAGAGCAAAACTCTCGAAGCTATTGACTATTTAGTCCCGCTTCTCTAACACTGTAGCTTCGACAGCTAAAACTTCAAACGCGTTTTTCTGGAAACCACTTTTTCAAAGTCCGTGTTCACTGCCATTTGGAAACTACATGACCGATTTATTTCAAACTTGGTACACACTTTCTACATATAAAGTACCTCCCCCCAACGGTTAGTTTGAGATTTTTTTTACATTCAGGGGGTTTTCCACCCCTAAAATGGCGGAATTTTTCGTAAAAAATAGCACTCTTCACTTTACATGACCACCAAAAATTTCGAAATGAAAAAAAAATTATCAAAGACCGTTGGGGGGAGGATTTGATGATACTTTGACTAAATTTTAATGGTACTTGATTTCAGATAATTTCTAGCTGAGATACAGTGAACACCGCAAATTGTGTTTTTTCAAAGGCGTTCTTGGCAAAGCTTTGTCACCGGCTTGTTTGTGGATATTTTCGCGTACAAATTTCACGGAATGTTCTTGAAATGGCACTTAACAATGTACAAAAAGGTTTCAATAAATTTACTCTATCCATATAGATGAAAAAAAATCGCAAAAAAGTGTTTTTTTTCTCGCTGAAACCCCTACCCTCCCCTTAAATAAAAATACATTCGATCGTGCAGCATCAATTCAGTGCGCCTGTTTTCACCCCTATCATCCAGTATGCTTGGTTTGCATCCATATTGACAGAGGAAAAACCTTCGTTTCAAAACTTGAATGAACGATGCTTTCCAATGAAGCATGTTTCGGAAAAATGTAGCTGCTCGAATAATGCTCTTATAAAATGTGCCTTGTGCGAAAAATATGTATGCTTCATCTGTTTCTCTGATGAATATTACCCTAAAAATTGTTAGAGTATTTCTGATAATCAATCAAAAGCAGCGTACATAATTAATTGCAAGAATTTTCAGAATTTTTATTTTCATGAAATACTTCACCTAAGTTTATAAATTAACTGCTTATATATATTTAAATTCTACAATAAATAGTTGAACATTGCGAGAAATAAAAAAAAAACAATTGCAAAAATGTTTACGGTAGCGGCGACAATCGACGAACCCAAGCCAAGCGGGGTGACAGGCAATGCGCTCGACTACTGCGCTACACAGCTGACGTGGAAATGGTTGACCAAACATTTCTCAAGCTCTATTCAAAAATCTTTGGAGAGCGTTTTACCCTTTCCTATGGCCCACTCAGGCGAAATTTTTCAGGAACGTTAAGGGGTACGGCCACTGTAGCGGGGGAAAAATAAGTATATTTTGGGAATTTTTTTCATCGGGACAATGGAATAAATCAAAATTTTGAAAAAGGTCCTTCATAGTACATATCATAAACTGTATAAACTATCTTTTTCGAAGTAATATAAAACAAAATGGCGGCTGCAAAGCTTTTCTTCGACGAAGCTTTTTTTTCATAGGCGCGGCCGAACATATGTCACTTGCAATTTTTTATTTACAGTGAATGAAATTTTTTTTCGTTTATACATGTGAATACCTACAGAAGTACGTAGGATTTTTTTGATATACCGATTTTTGCAAAAACATCGTGTTTTTGAAATAAACGTTCAAAATTCTCAAGAAAAAAACATCGTCCGAAAATTGTTTATAAGAAAACCATGTAATATATCGAGTTGAAATTTCAAGTCAATCGGTCAAGATTTGTCCGGCCGACGTGAAAAATGTAGTTTCGAGAAAAACGCGTTTAAAGTTTTCGGTACGGAAAAATCATTGATAAATTTTACATACCTTAAGGGATCGTCTCAGTGTGACCCTCCGAAAAATCACTGATTTTCGCGATTTTTTTTTAAATGTTCAAATAAACTAATCGGTCCGGTTTTTTTTAAATAATTAAATACATTCATGACGAATACAAAATGATTTTTTTTATGTTTATTTATTGGATGTACAATGGTTAAATAAATTGTTGAAATGACACGTAATAAAAAAAGGTCCTGTACGGTTTCCACGATTGCGGCCGCAATTTTGATCTGAAACAAAAGTTTCAAAAAGATTATTAATCTGTAGGAAAGTCGCTATCGCGCTATGGAAGGGTTTTTTTTATTTGACGAAATGGCGGCGGTTTGAACAAAAAGTATCGTATTTGGCCCTTTTTCTCGACAGTTTTTCGTAAAAAAAAATAGGAAGATTTCCAAAAAAAAAAAAGCTTCCATAGCGCTGTAAAGAATGACGTTAAAAATGTTCTCTTCAAAGGGGAATTAGATATCTTCAAAACTCTTCCTTTGAGAGTGGAAACCGTTTTGAAAAACACTATTCTGAGAAAAACGCGTTTAAAGATTGAAGTTGGAAAATTTTTAGATAAATCGTTTGCTTACGATCAATCGGCGTCTATCCGGTCTATCGGTGTCTATCCGTGGTTGATGTCGAAAACGAACTAAAATGCTTGGCCAGTTTATTTTGGAAAGTTATAGAACGTAAGCACCTTTCGAACGTAACACGCAGGTAGAAAAATAAACAAAAGGAATAACGGTCGAGCGTAGCGCCGAGCGAGGCAGATGTCTCTCTCCGTTCCCTTTCTACAAGAAACGTTGTAGCGACCGTAATAATTTGAATTTCGATTTAAAAATTTGAGAGAATGTTTATTACAGTGTATACTATCCGATAATGCAACAAAAAAAAATCGATTTTGCGAAAATTTCACACTGAGACGATCCCTTAAGAGGGAATGACACCTCATCGCGGTCGGTATGGTAGAACAATTATAGATTCCCAAAAATCTCTGAAACGGCTCTTCAGATCCCGTCGAAACTTTGCCAAACGACGTCAAATAGATAGACGAACAGCTGTCTATTTGACGTCGTTTGGCAAAGTTTCGACGAACAGCTGTCTTCTCCTCAAATTCGGAAAATTTGAGGCGAAGACAGCTGTTCGTCTATCTATTTGACGTCGTTTGGCAAAGTTTCGACGGGATCTGAAGAGCCGTTTCAAAGATTTTTGGGAATCTATAATTGTTCTACCATACCGACCGCGATGAGGTGTCATTCCCTCTTAAGTCAGCGATGCCTGCACCGTACAATTGGCCTTCCAAATCAACGTCCAGCTCGAGCAGAACGTGATCGATTTTTTGAAATTTCTACAGTGGCCTTACCCCGTAAGTGGGGACCCACCTCCTTCTCCCCACGCTGTTGGGGCGAAATTGGTGGGTACTGATGGGCGTCCTCTCCTTGTTGGTTCCAGAATTAAATTTACGACATTTTTACTGCGTGCCGCGAAGAGGGTTGGCTGAAAACCAGTAGTGCTATAGCGACTCGGGCGTCGCTATTTCGTATTCTTTTGACAAATACATTTTTTTACATACTTCAATATATACCTAATAACACCTAAAAGTTCTTTTAACCATGGATTTTATTCCTTTCTGTAGAAAAAAATCCAATGAAAATGCTCGAAAATGGGCAGTAACAGTGGTGTCCTCCCTCAAAGCTAATAAATGAAACCTCGAAATCTATCACACCTCTGAAAAATGAACTGTGGGAAAACAAAAAATAAATCTACGATGCTCTATGTCTATCTCAATGTTCCACGCGCATTCGAGGTGCCCTGCGCCCACATCAGTGTTCCACCCACCCCAGCATTCGCACAAAACGGAGAGCGAGATAACATGTATAAGCAAGGTGTTTACCGACCTGAAAAGTCATGAAAAATCTTAAATGTCATGAAATTATACTCGTCCCTGAAAAAGTGATGAAATGTCATGGAAAATTACCAGTCTACCTGAATTACTATACCCTACTAAATTATCGTTGAGTCCATATTCAATATGAACTAACTTTGTGGTACTTGTCGATAGAGACGCGAATATCGAATCGATGGAAAATAAAATACAAGAAAGTAAAAGAAAATGATGCGTTATCTCAGCATATTAGTTTTTCTTTGTTATTCGTGTAAAGTGACTAGATGATATTACTGAAAGTTCCTAAATGTATGTAATATTTTTATAGATGTTCCCAAAATATATTTCTTTACAGCAATCTTGAAATTATGTTTGTCTCACATTTTTTACTACATATGGAATTGTACAGTTTGGTGACCTTTCGTTTATTCCGCATACTTTTTATCGGCATACAACAGACATCTGTTTGAAAGAGCAAAATGAAAATATGAAAATTGAGAAAATCGGTCGCACTGTAGAATCATTAAGTATACTTCTATGCCAGAAAGTCATACTGAGAGTCACGAAAAAATCCCCATTCCTTGCCTTAAAAATCCTCAAATGTCATGCAATTTTAGTTCGGGTCAAAATTAGACATCCTGATAAGCGGTCTTTATTGAACATCAAAATGTTTTTTTAAGTTTGAAAAAACATGGTGGTGGGAGTGGAAGGAGCTACGTATGTCGGTGCGCGGGCAATGGCATTCTTCGCTTGCGGAAGTCCTAAGCCCGAGACAGGTGATCCGAAGCAAAAAAATCAAACATTTTTTTACTTCGTACAATATTGTGTATAAGTTGACCTAGAATCACGAAGAAAAATTGAAAAGTAAAAAAAAATTGTGAGCAAAAAACTGCGACAATTGTGACCACTATAATTCGAAATGACTCGATGGATTTTGATAAAATTTGGTGTGCTTATTGATAGCATTAAAAACTAGTCCTTAATCGAAGGATTTTCATTTTTGTTGAACATTGATATTTTTTTAAAACAATAAACGAGCGATTTTTTCGTCGAAAATCGAAAGTTATTTGTCGGAAGCCGCCATTTTGTTAATTTTTTAAGACAAAAAGTTTCGATTGAGGACTAGATTTATTATTAAACTAATGATTTTTTTTGGTTTTTCGATTTCAGATGATCCAGTAAAATGTTATGATGGTCACCGCAAAGCACTACATGCCGAAGGGGGTCCGACAAATATGGCGTTATTTTTATAATTAATCAATGTTTTTCTTTGGAAATTTGTACAAGTCAAGTTGAAATATAACATAAAGAGTCTGTGTAACCACTTTTGTAAAACAAACTAAATTACGATAAAAAAAATTATTGAGAATGCTTGTTTTTTCACGCCTCTGACTGCATCTCACCCCTTAATGCGAAGGGCCAAAAATTCGATCGGTTAAAATAGCGATAGGCCGAAAAGGCGAACGGTCCGGATAGCAAAACTTATGATCGAGCAACACGCTACTTGCGCTTCAGAATGAAGCTGGCAGATGGCGCTGGTGTTCAGTAGGGTAAGGTAGTCATCCCATGTTCGCTGTTTTGGACCATCGATCATTTGCATTTCTAAGATTCTCGAAATAAGGCTATAGACGGTATATTGTTGCTATAGACGGTGTTACCAATATTAGATACTCACTTTTTTCTATTTCGGAGATATGAATGTTGTAGATCGTTCGAATCTGTATTTGTATGACTCAAACTGCAGACTATCTGAATACATGTTCTCGCATAAATGATCTCACGACTAAATAATCCTTTTGTGTAATAGTTGTTCGATTCCGTCATCGCTCGAAGGATAAAACTACGAATAATTTAACCTTCGTTATTTTGGGTTTATAATTCTGTCATTTCGAAATCGTTGTCGTTCTATATTCGACCATTCGAAGTTTTGACCCCAACCCCCTATTTCTATTGTCATTTGGAATTTTATTGGAACATTATGTCTTTCAATATCAATATTATTATTATTGGTTTGTTTTAATAGTCCAATAACACCGTGCAACATATTAATAATGTAGTGATAATTATACAAATACAGTTTCGGTGGATAAGGTAGAATTTTTCGCGAGACCAAAATTTCGCGAATCGAATCGAAGGTGAATAAGAAAGGGCGCATCGCTAGCGAGGGGCGGTCGGTACGTGACTGCTCCGCGAGAGGGCTTTGCCGCTGCGCGCACGGCGGCGCGTTGGGCACCCCACGGCCAGGCCGCGGCCGAGCGGTGGGGAGTGAAGAGGCGCGACGGTGGCTCCAGTCGCCGGTTGATCACTCGTGCCGCGGCAACGCCAGAGATAACACGTCTCTTTCTCTGTCCCTCTAGCTCTCTTTCTCTTTCTCTCTCTCTCTCTCTCTCTTGCGCTCTCTCCCAGTTACCCGGTGTCCTTTAAAGCGCATAGGGCTGAAAATAAAGAAACATACTCAAACGTACTCGTTTGTCCCATTAATTCGTGACGGTGCTTCGTACTATTGGAAAACGAAAGAAGATATAGTAAAAAAAAAGAATCAATCAATTTGGGGAGAGACGAACGACGGTAAACATACGAGGCAACGGAGGCTCGTCAGTCATGGGTGGTGAGTTTTAACTTCTTACGCCCCTTGGTTTTATTTGAAACCCCTAACGTTACGAACACACACACACACATATATATATATATGATTATGAAGCTAGATGCTTCTTCCTTTGTCAATTTTTCTCGCCCCTTTCGTTCATCGAAGTTTACGGGAGTTTTGCGTGTTCTATCGCGTCTCGCGATCGAACCCGGCACACGCGCGCGTACGTGAGGCATTTATTTGCTCTATATACATATATACACGTACATTTTTCTCATCGCGTTTTCGGCGTTGTCCCGACAACCGGTCATATATATGACCTTGAAACCCAAACCTTATTCTTCCTGCTCTCGTTCTTCTCCCTCGTGACCATCGGAAATTCCTGGAGGGGCGCGATGAGGGGCTGGGGGGGGGGCTCGTCTCGATTGAACCTGACGAGTTGTTTCCTCACGGTGCATAATACGTTCTTCCTTTTTTCCTATTCGAGTCGTTCATGTGGAATGAATTTGAACGAAGCTTCGAACACTATCGTGCCTACTTGAAACTTTAAGTAGGTATGTACACGAAGTAGATGTACCACGTGACACATGAGTGCGAGAGAGATAGCTGAAATTTTCGAACTGAGATTCTTCAGAGATTAATAATATTTAGGGCAAAAGGAAATCATCAAGCTCTGCGTCAGGGAATTCTCCAGAGCCTAATGCTTTGTTTTTCCTAAAAAATTTTACCATCCATGAGAAAAATGGGTTGGAAAATTTGCGAGGTTATGTTGACCTTCTACATGCCCTTTAGTTGAAAATCTCGATAGTAATAGAAAGATAATAGGCGCTCTGTTAGAAAAATAAATAAAAGATGTAGAATAATAATCGTAGCTTTCTCGAATTATTATTGGGATGTAGTTGGCAAACCTAGGGTTGAATATTGTGTAATTGAAACGCGCGCGCTTATGTGCGCATATGATGAATCAATTATCACGTATGATCTCTTCTCGTCCTCTCTCTCTCTCTCTCTCTCTCTCTCTCTCTCTCTCTCTCTCTCTCTCTCCCTCTCTCTCTCTCTCTCTCTCTCGCTCTCTCTCTCTCACACTTACATACACACAATCACAAACACTCTGCTCTGTGTCTCGTTTGCCTAGAAGTTTAACCGCGTACGAGATTTTGCATCGTTCGCCTAGTCGTATCTCGAGTACTACTGCGCCATGCTTCTTACGAGTTTTTCGACTGCCCCTGCGATCTTCGCTTAACCTAACCTTGAGCTTAAAGCCCGTGCGATCACACACACACACAACACACACACACACACACACACACACACACACACACACACACACACACACACACACACACACACACACTTTTGTTTACAAATAATTTTGTTTGTATTTAACAATTACACACTCATATACCAGGTGCTCGAAAACTACAGCTCCAATCAAGTATTGAGTTTAGTAAAACTTTTAGGGTTCAAAGGGGGACATAAAAAAAATCTTTTTTGGTCCAAAATTCAAAATGGCGTAGTTAAGATGGCCGACATGCTTTTTTCAAATGGTAACATGACATTTATTCACCAAGAATGTGTCAAGCCAAAACTAACTTTTGCAGGAAATTCTTTTTTTTTTAATAAAGTTCATAATTTTTAGATTAGAACACGATTTTTTCCTATTTTAGCGCTATCCAGAAGCACGAGGCGGCAAAGTCTTTAACATCCCTAGCGTAATTGTGCGCGTGTGCGTGGTTGAGAATCTGCTTGGGTTTGTTTGGATTTATTCCATAGACTAGGGTTTGTTTGACAACGGATGTGACGAGCAGTAGAAACCTAATCTTTGTTTGGGTTTGCTTGGGTTGTTGGACAAACACAAACCAACGCAAACCTACAAACATACACTAGGGATGTTAAAGACTCACCTCCTTGTCGGAGATTCTGTATACCTGGGGAAAAAAGTTCATATCTGAATATATCTGAATCACATCTGTAGAATCAGATATGATCAGACAAAAAAAATGGCCATATCTGTTCATGTAGTGTCATGACAGATCGTGGATGCTTATATCTGAGCGTGTATGATCATATCAGAGCCATTCTGATCATTTTGAGAGCAGACCCGTCAATATCGCAGCAGGTCTGACCAGATCCAATCCCCAGGCAAGATCCGATCTTGTTGGACCAGATCTGATTTTATTGGGCCAGATCTGATCATGCCAGGTAGATCTGATTTTATTGGGCCAGATGTGATCATGGCAGGCAAATCTAATCTTATTGGACCAGATCTGTCTGTCCGTATAAGAATAAAATACCGTGGATCCCAGTAGACCTGGACATCTATGAACAATAGACCTGCCCATATGATGGAATCATAGTTTATCTGAACTATCAGACCAGGTATGACTCCGACCATATCAGAGCAAATCTTACCCTGTTGAGACAGATGAAATCTTGTTAGTGCAGTCATGAAGATATTAAAATGTTTACATATATAGAGCGGAGTTATTAACACGTCATCACTTGACGTGTTAATTATTAATAATATTATAGTAACTCACATGATCACATATAATACAGTCAGGTGAGGTGCCATATCTGATCGGATATCGTCTCACATCCTCATATATCGTTTCATATATTCAGATGTTTTCATGTGTGAACAACTGAACTGCATATACGATAGGGATGAGTGCAAAAGACTTCGTATGTTTTCCAGGTTTGGTATCGTATCTGATGGGATACAATTTTATATGAACGTGCCTGCTCATATTTCACATCATACATGTTCAGATATGGTTTCACGCTGTCAACTCGCCTTGGTACCTGACCAGATAAAAACATATATGAGATCTATATAGCGGAGTCTGGTACTGTATTTGATCGGATATGATCTTATACGAACAGATACGTTCACATATCACATCATGTATGTTCAGATACGAGTTTACGGTACCAACTCGCCTTGGTACTTGGCCAGATATAAACAGATATGAGTTCATATATGATCAGGCCAGATACTGTATTTTATCAGATGTGATCTTCTATATGCATATGTGATGTGGAATATGATCAGACCTAATCATATATGATACTGTAAAATGTCAGATATAAATATATCTGATACATATATGACAATATCTGAAACATATATGAACATATCCACTCAGACATGAACTTTTTTTCCCGGGTAGCGCTATAATAGTTTAAAAAAATGATGTTCTAACTTAAAAATATTGAATTTTATAAAAAAAAATTCATACAAAAGTTGTTAGTTTTGGCCTGACAAATTTTTTGGTGGAATGAAAAAGTCATGTTCTCATTTTAAGAAAACATGTCGACCATCTTAACGTCGCTATTTTGAACTTTTAACCAAAAAATATTTTTTTAAGGCCCCTCTTTGAACCCTCAAAGTATTACAATACTCAATACTTGATCGGAGTAGTATGTTTCGACATAAATCAGGTATACGATTAACCTTCAATCCGTGAAGGTATTTGAGGCACCTTAATCCCGTGAACCTGGGTCGTTTTCGTTTTTGCACTTCCAAACCAACAATTTTTGGTCAATGAAAAAAATCAACGAGGTCAATGAAAATGAAAAATGAAGAAATCTGAAAAATCCATATTAGGGAGAACTGAAAAATGCATAATAGGGTTTTTTTCTTTCTTATTTTTAATTTTTTTTTCATTAAATATTAAGCAACCCACGAAGAAAATGATTTTGGCGAAACAGGACGAAAACGACCCAGGTTCACGGATTGAGGGTTAAAATGGGACACCCGGCACACGCACACACACATATATATAAAAGCAAATTTATCAATAATTGTACGATTGAATACAATATATTTTTTATCAATATATAATTTACGCGTGGCCGTGTGTATAAGTGTGTATTGGTCGGACCCATCACCGCTGATTTCAACCATTGATGACAAGACTAGTGATTAATTCAGCCGATACCGTAAAGATCACTATTTGGGACGTTGAAGTTTGCATCGCTGGAATGCAACGAAAATATATATATTTTTTTATTTCGCAAATTTTCTTTGGCAGATTTGAGGTACGACAATCACGGAAACATTTTTTCGGATTCTTATTTGGCGTTCTACAACAAATCTGCAAAACGTTATTTTGGATAATAATGAAAATACGAAATTAAGAATTTTCGTTGCATTCCAACGATGCAAACTTCAACCCCGTCACTGTTTAGCCCAACCAATCACAACACGGCTTGTGATGGGACCCGTTATCGCGATTGAAGATCACTATTTTTTCCGATCGTTAACAATAAGATCTGTTATTGAATTCAACCAATACGGTAAAGATCACTATTTATCAAACCAATGACTTTAGGACCTGTCGGTGAATTTAACCAATGCGGTAAAGATCACTATTTCGTCCAACCAATGACGACAAGGCCTGTGATTATTCTATGCGGTTGAAGTTTGCATCGTTGAAATGCAACTAAAATTCATTTCGAATATCATTATTATCCAAAATCACTTTTTTGCAAATTTGTCGTAGATCGCTAAATAAGAACCCTAAAAAATGTCTGCGTGATTTTCGTAGCTTGAATCGGCCAAAGGCAACTGGGAAATGAAAAATACAAAATAATTCGTCGCATTCAAACGATGCAAAGTTCAACATCATATTATTCCAGCCAATGCGGTTGATGATCACTACTTTCTCCAATCAATTACGGTAAGGCAAGTTTTTACTCATCCAGCCAATGCGGTCGAGGATCACCATTTTCTCCAATCAATTGCGTTAGGGAATTAGGCCACACTAGAGGCCGAAAAAATAGGCTTTTGGAGGATTTTTTTTTTCAGAAAAACTACAAAATAAATCGAGATTACAAAAAAGGGTGTTTATCATACATATCAGTGACTGTATACAATAATTTTTTGTCAAGCGATTAATTTCAAAATGGCGGCTGTGCAGCGTTTATCTCAAAACTGATTTTTTTAAGTTGGCCGGAAACATAACTCTGACAATTTTCAACCGATTCACTTGAAATGTTGAATATATCTTGAAAAATACATTGTCTATGAAAGTACGTAGGGTTTTTTTTAAATATTGCATTGTTCATTTGTTATTAACAATTACCTGACGATTTTTTAGGCAAATTTTTGGAAAGTGAAAAATTTCGTCAGATAATTGTTAATAACAAATTAACTATGCAATAAAAAATAATTATTTTGTAGTGGTCTAAGGCCTCAAGGCAAGTTTTAATTCATCCAGTCAATGCAGTTGAAGATGACTATATTTTCCGACCACTGACGATGAGTTTTGTTATTGATCCAGCCAATGCGGTTAGTGATCACTATTTCGTCCAACTAATCCTGGCAATTCTCGCGATCTATTTGCCAATCAACGAGCACGGAAAACACAAGTATCAACGGAAAGAAGAAAAGTTTCGCTGGAAAATTTCGTACAACGAAAATTCGTGCGGTGCTCGAAAATAAAAATGGAAGAAGAGGAAGAAAAAACGCAGAAAAAAAGGAAAGAAGGGAGTGGAAGGATATCTAAGCGCTTTTTGGAAGACGGACTCGAATTCTTCGCGGGGATATTTTCGTGTGTGTTCTAGCCGAGAGGAGAGCTCCCCCGGCATGCACGTAGCAATAAGATCAAGACTCGTCGGTTGACGCGCGCCAGAGTGCGAGAAAGCTACCCAGTCCCTCCCGTCCAGCTCCCCGCAACGACTAAACCCCTGCCTCCCTTTGCTCCTCTCGCTATCTCCAGGGGTTATTCCTGGCTCATTTGAGCCACAGACGTAGTAAATCCCGTCTGAGGAATACTTTTGGAGTGTTTTTTTTTTTTAACATTTTTTTCGCCATTTTTACGTTTTTATTTATTTCATCAAATTTTGTTCGTTTTTATTCTTGACGTGGCTTTGTCTGTGCTTTTCACGCGAATATTCACGTAGGGAGACTGCTTCTTTTTATTTTTCGGCAGACATCGAAAAAGAGACGGCGAGGCGAGGGGTCGCGAATTAATTAATTATTAAAATTCACGACAATTAAGTACCGTGAATGTAAACAAGTGCATTTTGGACTTTATATTAGATGAGTAATTTTCGTTATTATTACCAAGAAATACTGCTATTAATCAACAACGATAATAATAATAATAATGTATTACTCGATGGAGTTACCGATACTGGTGGATGGGTCGGGGTTCGGCTCTGACGGCACAGTTTTCCCGTATCCTCGGCAAATACGGTATAATGTAGCTTGAGACGACTGTGGGCGCAGTGGAAGTTAGGTTAGATTAGCGAAGTACTGGTAGGGAGTGATAGAAAAAGGTTCAATTGGGAAGGGTTACACGAAGAGAAAAAACGCCAAAAGTATACGTAGGAACTCCGGAATTAATTTAGACCTCGTTAGAATATAAAAATATAGTACCCGATGGAATATATGGTATATCATTATTGGTATTATTTATTTCTATTGTTAGTATTTATATAACATTATTTTTAATATATTGATCATAATAATTGATAATAACAATAATAATAATTTAATATATTCTTATTATCTATATTATTATGAATATCATTTTTTACTAGGCTGCCAATTTTTTTTGTAGGTTCTTTGGATCACCAGGAATGGACTCTAAAAATTCCGACTATTCTATGATGTTTTACGGCCGCGAAAAATTGTTTCGAATAACAGTATTTGAATGTTATGTTTTTTGGAATAGGTTTTATCAAAAAATACTTCTTGTAAAAGTTGTGCGGCATAATGTCATCTACAAAATAAGTCTTCTGCAAAAATCACGTAGGATTGTTAGTTGAATGTTGAATCACCGATGAACAACGATTTTTTTGTTTATTGTATGTACATCGGTTATTAATGAACTTATTGACGTGAAAGTCATACGTCACCTAGAAGAATCTTTACCCAAGAGATGTCTTTCAATTTTATCCAGCCTTATTATATAGGTTAGCATTAATAACCGATTTTCGTAAATCCGGTGTTTGCTTATAGCAACTCATCCACATCCCGTGCAGAAATGTGACCGGCATTTCCTACTTTGTGTCGGGCCTTAACCAGACTTGCCTTGTCTGATTTACCTGAGAACCATGGAACAAACACGATGCTGAAGTTTGCATCGTTGGACTGCAACGAATTTAACTTCTTTTGGCAGATTTCGCCTACGGAAGTCCTTCAACCATTTTTTTAAGAAATTTGTTTAGCGATCTACGTTTTAAATCTATAAAAAAGATCACCTATAGTAAGAAAAATATGGAAAATAAAATGTAAAGCGAAACTTTCGTTGCGTTCCAGCGATGCAAACTTCAACACCATGAACAAACCGGGAAGATCGCTTACTCTTTATGTTCGGAAATTACAATCTTCTGACCGGGATACATTGCGAGCAAGTACATCTTCCCGTAATGTCTACCCGGCTAGAACATTGACATGTTCTGACATGTTCTTTGCTTTTTACCGCATCAAAGATATTTATAATTGATTGGGATGAAACTAATACATCTGTTGTACTTTTG
The DNA here is from genome assembly GCA_963210295.1 of Ophion ellenae. Classification (NCBI taxonomy): domain Eukaryota; kingdom Metazoa; phylum Arthropoda; class Insecta; order Hymenoptera; family Ichneumonidae; genus Ophion; species Ophion ellenae. The sequence goes on from OY723392.1 coordinate 27,442,107, forward strand.
TTCATCATCAAAAGCATTCATTTCATCACTGATAATCGACAAGGATAAGAATGCTTAGCATAAATACCGGGATTACAATAACTAATTATTTGAGCATAAAGAATGGCCAAATTATTTTATGAGGCACAAAAGTAAAGCAGGTCATTTGTGGTTTTTGAACGCCTTGTCGACATGTTGGGAAATATGAATGTTCTGGCCCGGGAAGACATTACCTGAATGTATTTCGCCAACAATCCGTCAGGTGGCTATAAGCGAAGCGCTTCGCGTAAGCAAGGTACCGAGGTACGAGGATAAACAGGGTGTCTACCGACCTGAAAAGTCATGAAAGATCTTAAATGTCATGAAATTACACTCGAACCTGAAAAAGTCATGAAATGTCATGAAAAATTACCAGTCTACCTGAATTATTGTACCCTACTAAATTATCGTTGAGTCTATATTCAATATGAACTAACTTTGTGGTACTTGTCGATAGAGAAACAAATATAGAATCGATAGAAAATAAAATAGAAGAAAGTAAAAGAAAATGATGCGTTATCTCAACATATTAGTTTTTCTTTGTTATTCGTGTAAAGCGACTAGATGATATTACTCAAAGCTCCTAAATGTATGTAATATTTTTCCAGATGTTCCCAAAATATATTTCTTTACAGCAATCTTGAAATTATGTTTGTCTCACATTTTTCACTACATATGGAATTGTACAGTTTGGTGACTTTTCGTTTATTCCGTATACTTATTATTGGCATACAACACACATCTGTTTGAAAGAGCAAAATAAAAATATAAAAATTTAGAAAATCGGTCGCACTGTAGAATCATTGAGTATACTTCTATGCCAGAAAGTCATACTAAGAGTCATGAAAAAATACCCATTCCTTGCCTTAAAAATCCTTGAGGCGGTCCTCTAGTTTCCCGGCTGTTTTTTACGGCCTTTTCAATAATTTTTTACGGGCACAGCATCGAAATAATCAATCTCATTGTTTTGCATAATCTTTATTAACATTTAAATAAGCTTTACAAATTTTTTGAAGTCAAAATATATAATAGAATAAAAGTTATAGTGGCCGACAGGAAGACATCAAGTAAAAGAGGTGCTTGACGGTGACCAAGATTGCGGCTGTTCTGCTTATCTGAAATCAAAAAACCAAACGGCATTTTAATCTTCATATTTAAGACTAGCGATTGAACTAGAGTGAATTCTAAATGACAAAAATTGACTTTTTTATACACTTTTGAAAATTACATTCTATTTTTTACTCATTTTTTCTTAAGTTTTTCGCTCGTACAAAAAAAACTATCGAAGCAATCATGATAATCCTAGTTCAATCGCTGGCTTATAACATATTAAAGATGCTGTATAAATTTGAACAAGATCGGTGCAGTAGTTTCTGAAATATCGTGGTCACCGTTTCGAAAAATGGGGTTTCGAGAAAAACGCGTTTGAAAGTATACCTGCTCCGTATACCTGCTCCGTTCTAGGGCCGTAACTTGTGAACCACTTCGAATATCGAAAAATCCTTTGGCACACATTTTCTACACATGTTGTAGATGTGATTTATGAAAAAAAAATCGATTTTTTCGACCCGAGAAACTAGAGGACCGCCTTAAATGTCATGCAATTTCAGTTCTGGTCAAAATTAGACACCGTGTTAAAACTTTGTCCTGTGAGTTGTACCACGTACAGGAGTGCTATGCTTACAGTGTGCACTTACGCTTATGATTTTGCGATACTTGCGAAATAACCCTTTGCACTCTAGGCCTTTTTCGCTCGGATTGCGATCTGTGTACATTTTTCTGTCTCTTTGCCTATCGGGAAATGCGAGCAAGCGTATGTATATACTCATATACTACCCTAGAAAGTTGATAACCAACAAACAATATGTTGTCGAAATAGTAAATTGAATACACTCCCGATTTTACCTCCTCAAGGATTCCAAAAACGCTGAAACGTCATTTTTTGTTTCCTCGTCTGTTCCTGGTTATTTTCCGATCTATTTTCGAGAAGTTTCCTGATCATTTACCGCTTGTTCTCCGGCCCGTTCCCGATCAGTTCCCCAGAAAGGAAACGGCGGATCGGGACCTAGCCTTAGACCCGTTACATTGCGAACCCATTCCAGGGTGGAAGGCCCGACCAAAGGCTGATACTATCTAGGGAAGGCAGATCAGGGGCAGTACTTTTTCCCGACTCAAATTTCTACACCCTCTCTGTTTGGAAATTATAATCTTCTGGCTTGCACTCGAAGCCTTTTTCGCTCGGATAGTGAATAATGATGAAATTATGAAAAAGAAACACTAAGCCCTCAAAATATTACGTGTAGAAAAAAGAAATCCATTACTTTGGCATGAAATTCAAGGCAAAAGTAATGGATTTCTTTTTACTACACCTAAGATTACAGTAAAATTGTACGACCGAATTACGTATTATTTTTGGCCCCGTCCACTCGAAAGTTGGAGTGGTACTGGAAAATATTACTTTTCGAAGTCATTTTTGACTTTGTGAGGAAAAAATACGACAACTAGGGAAAGAAAACTTCCTACGATAATTTATAAGGGAGATATGGAAATAGTAAACTAAGCCGCGTGAGGAGGCGCCACATCTGCAATAAGGGAAACGCTCTAATGGCTTTGTTTTATATTGAATGTGATGCTCCAGGAATGCTCACGAACTTGAATTTCGCGAAAATGTTGATTACAACAATAATAATTTAAAGAAAAGTTGTAATAATTATATATCCGCTTGTAACAATGACATTGGATTTTTTGTGCAAATTACGCGTCTCGAAAAGACGGATAAGAAGATGGAAGAATATTTTATGTAGGCCCGAAATTCAAATACAGTAGAACCTCGATTATCCGAATTTTCGTGTAATCGAACTTAATGATGGTCTTTCTTTCTCGGTTAAGGCATCGCTCTAAGGTACCCCCCTTTTTTCTCTAATAAAGCTGTTTCCTAACACTTCAAGATATTTTCAAAATACCCTATTGCCTATATGTAACTTCATTCATCAGAATGTACATACATTGTATGTATATACGAGAAACTGCCCTGGAATGGTTCGAAACCCAACCAGAAAATAGTCCCACACTGCTGCTGTTCTTGAGACGAATTCGAGACTTAGAGGCCAAGAAACGCGCAACTACTACGCGACAGCCAAAAAGTGATCATTATTTCAAGCCACAATTGTAATTCCACTGCATAAGTAGTGGTGGTATCAAAATTGAAGCGTGATTCATCGTTAATTGCTATCAAATACAGAATTTAGGGTCGTTGGATTAATACGAGAATTTTCGATGCTATTTATATTATTTGAGTTGATTTTCCCTGAAGTCCTAGATATATTTTCGATTATCCGAATTTTTCATTATCCGAACGATGTCCATTCCCAATTAGTTCGGATAATCGAGGTTCTACTGTACTTGAATTTATTTATAAGCTTAAATTTTATGTCGTCGTAACGTGAGTTTTTTTTAAATCATTTTTTTAGGTAAAGCATGAATGTACGCGTTGAAAACTATCATCACGATTATTTTGCACTCTGTGAGCCATGTGGATGAGTCGCCACAATCAAACGTCGCATTTACGAAAATCGGTTATAATTGCTGAACTATATAAGAAGGCTGGATAAAATTGAAAGATATCTCCTGGGTATAGATTCTTGTAAAGGACTCATTTTGTAGATGCCATTATGCCGCACAACTTTTATGGCAACAATTTTTTTTATAAAACCGCTTCCCAAAAAGATAACATTAAAATATTTTCTTTTTGAAACAATTTTTGCCGACCGAAAACATCATAGGATAGTCGGAATTTTTTAGGGTATATTCCTGGTGGGCCAAAAAACCTACAAAAAAATTGGCAACATGTTAGGATCGTTGAATAGAAGTCATGATTATTCGGACTGGACTACAATACTTTCGGAGACTTTGGTGTACATACTTGAGTTAAAGTCTGCACCAGAGAATCAGAAGAATGTGGGGCCTTCTATATCTGTACGGGTTTTTCACAGTTTCCGCGTACCCTCGGCTAATGCGGTATAGTGTAGTTTAAGGAGGTTCGAGCGTTAGTCACAATCCAAAGTTAAATTTAATACAAAAAATACATGTTATTGTTTAGACTATACTGAGTCTTTAAGAATTTTTTGAACTTTTTTCACCACCAAACACCAGAGATAACAAATAGTTTAATGTGTGTAATTCAACATGGGGTTAGGTGGGCAAGACTTTAACACTAAAGGTTATGTCATGTTTTTTGTTATCTAGCACCGAGATATACCATTTCTAACAACGGATTAACGCAAACTGAATCTCTGTAAACATTTAGAAGAAAAAAAATCCTTATCTTGCCCATCGTAAACCATGGGCCAATAATCTCGTGACGTAAATATGAATAGGCATAATTATAAATTACTCAAAATTTCATTGTGAATTGTATAAAACATTCGTTGTCGTAGTTTTTTTTCATAATAATCATCGATAATGTTATACTTTTTCAAGTTGGTAGTGACAAAAGTTTTTCTACTGTACGTAATAAAAATATTAAAATGCATAATTTTGCCCTATATATTTTAAAAAATTAGAATATACAGAATAAATCCGGACCTCGTATACATTTTTTGAGGTTTATTGAAAAAAAAATGAATAAACCGTCATTTCACTCAACTGAATCGCTCCAACCTCCTTAAGACAGCTGCGGACGCAACGAAAGTTAGGTAAGATCAGCAAAGTGCTGATAGGAATAGGAAGGCGTTCAATTGAAAAGGGTAATACGTAAAAACCCACAAAGGTATACGTTGGAACTGGGAAGAAAAATAAATTGATTGTGAATATATTAGAATACCCGAAAAAAATGATATACCTATATTACAAATGCCAATCATTATAATTTATAATGTTATTTTTGCATAGCTCCCGTACAGCTGTTAACGCGAATTAATTTTCAAGATCTCACTGTCTCTCTCTCTCTCTCTCTCTCTCTCGCTCGCTTCGAAGGCGCGTATTTGTCTATTTATAAATGTAATATTAACGCGACAACGCGCACTAGCAGCAAATTGCCAAAAATATGAATTTATTCCGGAGGCGCGTGGGCGCATCCCAAAGGCCCGTTCTACAAGATCCAATCCAACTCTCTAATCGCGAGAGGGGGGGGGGGGGGGGAGAAAATAGAAATAAAGTTCCTCACGCCGTTACATCGCGGCAAAAATAAAATAAATACGAGGAAATAAAATAGAAATAATGAATTGAGACTGAGACAATTGATCAAGCTATTGATCGAGTGGGGGAATAAAAATGATTTCAATAAATAAATAAAAAAATCATAGAGAAAAACGGACTGTTGAAGCTGAAGAAAATGACATTAAAGTGCAAAAGAGAAAACGAAATAAAAAATTGAATGTTTATAATACATGAAAGTTGGTAAATGAAAAATAAAAAAATAGGGATTTTGAGGCAGGCGGTACTTGACCTAAGGCAAGGTTCGAATATTTCCGCGCTCACTTTGCAAAGCCACACGGGGAGTCCCGGATTTCATTGTAATATGCCTCCCCCCATCTCACGCTCTCCCTTCCTCGCTCCCTCTCTGCCCCTTCGACTATTATGAGACCGACACCGCCCGTTATAAATATAAACCATCTGACTATGCGTTGGTTAAGATGACGGGGGGGGGGGGGTGTCGTGGCGGCTGGAAAGACGCGAAGAGGTTGGGGGGGGGGGGGGGGGGCTTCTGCTAGCCGGCACTCTGGCCGCTCAGGTTTCGGTGTGTCTCTCCGTATCACAATATACGGATCTCCGGGTCTCAAAGCCTCGAGCCATCTTTATCTCCCGTTGCTCGACGACTCTCACTTAGCACCCCGAAATAAAAAAATATCACTTAATCCGGAGCTTCCGCAACAAGACATTGAGTATTGCTCCGATGGCGTATGTGGCCGTTTAGCATCCTACTCTGACCATTGACGACTTTAGCTTGAGAAAAAATGTTTCGGTTATTTTTTCCATGTTCGAAATAGTGTTTTGTATTTTTATAATTATACCAACGGTATTATGATTGTTGTTATTTTTTATTACACGCTTTTTGATTTTTCGTGAATTATATTTACTTATTATTTGGATATTTTATTCTATTTCGCTGGGTTCGTCTTTCTTTTTATTGCTTTTATTTTCTCAATTTTTATTACCTTCATTGAATTATTATAATGATAAACAAACCGAAACAAAAGTAAGCGGCGTTCGAAAGATTTGGCGGGAAAGCATGCCAAATTCGAATTGCCGAGAGGCGCATGCGCGTGCGTCAACATTCTTCGCAGTAGGATCGACGAACCCCGCAGGGACGCGAACTTTACCGGAAATTACAATTTCTTCTCGCGGGCACTAAAGAGGAACAGAGAGAGAGAGAGAGAGAAGCAAGAGGAGACAAGGACGCAACGAGGTCAACGGCCTAACGGCTCTCCTGTGTTTTTTCATCGTTTTTCTTCCTGTCTTACTTTTTCCTTTGTTTTTACGACGTTTGTACCTTCTCCTGTGTCGCGACGATCTGAATATTCGGTCACCGTGTGAACTCATTTTGAGAACACCGGCGCCGGGAAATACGATCCCTCCGTATCTCTATCCTCTATCCTCATTTTTATTTATACTTCTTCTTTTTGCCGTCTTCGCTTCTCACTTCTCGCCTGTGCTCGCAAAGACAACTTCATTGTTCTCAACTTTCGCGTTTGCAATTTTTTCTTATATTCTATTTTTTTCGTTTCTTTCCCCCTCATTTGTTCGGTCCGGATGCTTCGCGATGGTCTGCGATTGATTCAAGATGCGTTTATTTTCGCAATTATCGGGTACGAGTGTGGTAGCTATCGGGACTGCGAGACAGGGCCGTCTTACGCGGGCGCACAAGTGTCCCCCCTGAAGTTTGCCACCACCGGCGGTATTTGGACAGTCGCCGTGCAGCTGGGATGAATTTATTCGTTTGGAATTTGAATCGAAAACCGTGGGACGTTGGTAATTCAAAATGGCGCGGAGGCCGCCGCTGTTTTACGTTCAAAATAAAAAGTAAAAAAATTCGACAAAAAAATATAACCAATCTATCATGTTTTTTACTACGAGGGGTTTTAGCGGAGGGGCCTCCGCATATTCGAAAGCCATTTCTTCCGAGGCCGAATAGAATTTTGCGTAACACGCGGGGGTCACGTGACCACGCGAATAAGCCTGTAGAAAAGGTTATCGCGACTTATCGCTGATAAGACGAATTATTCGGCAATCGGGGTCCCGTTTTTTTTCTCCTTTTTTTACGTATTCTTTTTTTCCACGCTATGTGGAATTGTTATCGCCCGGTGCACCTTTCCCCCGTCGAGATCGAGGGAAAGGTCAGTTTTTCCTGCAAACGAAAAAAAAAGAATACACACACATATACACAAATATATTGACATATATGTGTTTAGAAAGAAGGAAATATAAGGGAAATAATATTTATTATTATTGCATTGGAACATGTTAATATAATGATATAACTAGTGTGTTGTATTGAAGTCTCATTTAATTCCTAAGTTCTAACGTATACCCTTGCGGACTTTTACGAATGACCCCTCCAATTGAACCCTTTCCTATCACTCCCTAGCCGCATTTCACTAATCTAACCTAACTTCCGTTGCGTTCACAGCCTTCTTAAGGGGCTATACCAGTGGGAACGCTGACATTTTGGGTGATTTTCGGGAATTTTTTTGAAGAAAAGTACTCAATTAAATGTTTCGGAAAATTGAGAATATATTTGGCTATATTTGACCTATATTACATAATTTTTTCATACAAAAATATTGAGATCCAAGCGACTTATGCGCTGCCTTCGGAGGCGCAAAATAAAAAGTTTCTCCACTGCTGACATGATTCCGGCCGATTGAGTAGCTGAAACCGAAAAAGGAAAAAATTTCGTTAAACTGGAGGGTATTTCCTATACAATGACGTAGGATATTCGAAAAATATCAAAATCTAACATAATGACGTAGTTATGAAGAGGTCGTTTTTGACAATGCCAAATCGTCAATTTTCATCCAATCAAAAATATCCTACGCCATTGCAGAGTAAATATATTCAAGAGTACTCAGTTCAAATCTCAAGTCAATCGGATAATTGCTCTTTCAGTTACAATGTCAGCAAATTTGAAAAATCTCATTTCGAGAAAAAACGCGTTTAAAGATTAGCTATCGATTTTTTGCAAGATAAAATGATATTTACCATAAAAACTGCTAATCAGCTATACCTGGCCCATAAAATGGACCCCCCTCTCCTCGAATAATGCCTTCTGAGAGGTTGAAGCTTTTCACATTGGTATAGCCCCTTGGGTTTGCACTACACCGCATTTGCCGAGGGTACGGGGAAACCGTGGAAAACCCGTACGAGTATAGACGGCCCTATATTAGCCTGATTCTCTGGTGCAAAGACTTTAAGGGGCCAGTCCTCTTTGGAGCCACGAAGAAGCCTATTTTTGCCATTTTTTTTGAGGATTTTATTAAAGATATGAACTCAAAAGTTTTTGGGCTTGATAAATAGTCTTGAAAAACCTTTAAAAAAAATTTAATTCATTTTTATTCATTTTTAAGTACAAAAACTATAGTTTAACGTAACGCCTCAAAAATAGGTGGGCTAGGTAGCTCCATCACAACTCGACGACGGCTTGTCTGAAACAAACACAATCAAAGTCTATTAGATTTAGTATGCCACCAGCTACAAAATGACCCGTGGATATAAAGTTTTATCAAAAAATAAAAAATGGCAGATGAAAAACGAAAAAAGTATTTTAAAAACGCGTTTTTTTCGCAGTTTTCGCAAAAAAAAGAGTAAAAATCAAAATGTTTAAACCATCGAGAGTCATCTTGTTGCGAATCATGTTTACAACATGTGGTTCAAATTTCAAGAGAATCGGTTTATTAGTTTTAGAGATACGATTAAGCTAGATTTTGAAAACGTTGTTTCGAGAAAAACGCGTTTAAGGTAGTGCCTCCACAGAAGAGTTGAATTAAGAAATGGTTGAAATTTGACATATACGTTATTTAATACATTATCCAAAGATCTGTGCAATTTGAATAAGTTTGACTACCCCAAACCTGAGATATTTACACTTGAAGTTGGCTTGGTTTACACGTAACAAATGCGTTATGATGGGCAAACAGAGCATCATTAATTCTACTGTCAAAACTAAAATTAAGAAATTGATAAAAAACGAGGATAAGCTACAGTAAGATATCACGAATAATGTGAAAAAAAATGAGAATGATTCACCATCTAGTTTCCAAGATACAACCATGAGAAGCCGTCACAATTTTGGTGCAAAGCCTGGCAAAGCCTGGAAAAAAAGAAATTGGGGCAAAGCCTGGACAGTCCCGGCAAAAAGTTTACTGGCAATGGTCGATCAAAAATACAATACAAAATATATTTTACGGCAATAAATGATATCCATCGTATTATCAACTAGTACCGAGTCAGTATTGCGTAGTTTTTAATTTTATTCATTACTAATTAAACCAATTATCAATCTTTTAAACATGAACATGGTATGTAAACTTTTGGTTGAGATTTTCGCAGAGGAACTACCTTAAAGTTTATACTATGATCGGCCGAGCGCGCTATACGCTCAGGTAGACGAAATGAGGTCCTGACGTTTAGGTAAAAGAAAAATACTTAGAGAGCTCGGATTTTCATAAAATTTTGACACAATATTTCTGAATGTATGTACTTTCGAAAACAGTAAAATTAAATCGATTTTTTGAAATTTTCAAAGTGCACTGGCCCCTTAACCCAAGTAACTACACCAAGGTATCAGAAGTGTTGGCCTTCCCCGCTCGCTCGTTGATGCGCCAGCCGGTGCACGGCTGAGCGGTCACCGCTCCGAGTATTGCCCACGCGCAATGCTGCTCAACTTGAACTACCGCCAGAGTCGAGCCCCGCCCGCCCATTTTAATTTTAATAATACAATTAAAATATAATAATAAATATAAGAAAAATGTATTAATAATAATAAAATAATAGGAATCCGCATTATACGAGATACAGTGTTATTGTTGTTGTTAATATTCTTCGATATATCTTGTCGAATTATAACTCGGAAAATAGTCGTTTCTCTCTCTCGCTCTCGCTTTCCTGGTCCTTCCTTTATTTCTTTACGAAACTTTGAACCGAATAATCGCGCACTTTGCCGGATTATGTAAAAAATAAAAATAAAAAAAAATGTTGATTCGTGTGTTGCACACACGCACGCGCGGTTACAACAAAATAATTCGCCGACAAGAACGCGCGCTCGTGTGTGAGCGATGCGAGGGCCACGTGCGCCGTTGGCACGTCTCTCTCTCTCTCTCTCTCTCTCTCTCTCTCTCTCTCTCTCTCACTCTTTCTCTTTCTGTCTACACTGGGGGCGCAAAGGGAAAGAAATTATAGCACACGCAGTGACTTATCGCTCTCAGGAGAGGGAGAGAGAGAAGGGAGCGAGAGAGCGAGCGAGTGTGACTCTCCTTCGGTGCCAAAAAGACGCGCGACCGAGAATCGCGACTCCGTGAGACGGATCTGTGTTTTTATTTTGAAACTTCTCTATTTTTTTTTCTGCTGGTATTTCACACGTTTTTTCGATGGAAATGTATCATTTTTCAACTGTTAAGTTAAAGCAACTGGTAGCTTTCCGAAAAAAAATGTATTCTCATTATTTGCCATGCTCTTAGAGTTATATTTTTATGTGACAAGGTTCCAGTATAATAGTAAAAAAAATACAATAATGATGATTATGATAATAGTTGTATAATAAAAAAAATTACATTTATTATTATTACTATAACTATATTATAAGGTTTTATCTATCCTAATTAAATGTGTGTGTATGTATGTATATATAAACATACACATTTAATTAGGATAGATAAAACCTTATAATATGTTTATAGTAATAATAATAAATGTCATCATCATCATCATCATCATCATCATCATCATCATCATCATCATCATCATATATATATATATATATATATATATATATATATATATATATATATATATATATATATATATATATATATATATATATATATATGAGAGAGAGTACTCACGCCCAAAAGTTTATTTTTCAAATGATTTATTTATCTTTTGTTATCATTGTTTAAATGTTTACATCATGATTAAATATATGAAAGTATTATCATTAATGAATTTAACAATTTATTCCGTATTATAAACCAATCAAATAAACGTTTAAAATAAGCAATGTTTTAATAACATCAATAACAATTATTATTATTATTATTATTATTACTATACTGCAGGGTATTAGATAGCATAATTTAAATTGTGTGCGTGTGTGTATTTCTCGGCGTAAATATAATACACACGTATATTGGTGTAGATATATATACACGCGTATATATATATATAAGAATATTGGTGCCGAGAAATTTATTTTTCAAATAATTTATTAACACGTTCATATTTTTCATTTTAATATTTATATGATCTATATCATAATTCAGTTTATAAATGTATTATTATTGTTATTGAATTTAACAGTTTACTCGTCATTACAAATAAATAAGTGTGTATATGTGTGTGTGTATTTGAGCGCCCGCGCGTGTGTGTGTGTGTACGCGCGCGCGTGTAGTTATTTATTTCGGGCTCGAGCGTCTCGTGCATGCGAATAATGTGTAACCGAGGGTCGCGAATCCTCGGAGTCGGTCGGGTCGGTATGAAGAAGCGCGAGGTGTAGTTATCTCCACAATACTGTCGAAGAAAAGGCGCACAAATTCAACATCAAGAGACTAAAATATATCGGAACTTGGCCACTCGCCAAATCACTCGCACACTCTGCCCGGTGCCCCCCACCCTCTCCTCGCGTCGGTGCGCCTTGCGTTTCTATCCTATTCTTTTTTCGTTTTTATTTAATCTTTTACTACTCTCGTCTACGGACTTTCTTCTCGCGGATTTTCTCTTTCTCTCTATCCGTCCGGCAATTTCGACGCGATGCCACATTCTTCATCTCGTTCGGGCGGCAATCCAAAGCTTCAACGTTGTTCGTAGTCCAGTGGAATAGCTTCGCGCAAACGATCGAAAATAGCTCACATTTGCTCACTCAAGGTGACAATTTTTGCGACCGAAAAAAATATGATTTCGAATATTTATTCGAGTCCTTCGAAAAGAAATACAGCGTATTTTTGAGTCGAGCAGCATTTGCCAGAAAACATTGTGCAACCTGGAAAAAAACGAATTTTCATTCCGAGCACAGGAGAATGAAGATAAATAAATTCCGAATACGAAAAACTATGGAAAAACTTCGAATATGCATGCTGTCATCGAGGAAAAAAATTATCAAAGTTGCATACATGGAATTCGATTCTATTAAGGCCTTAGGCCGCAGTAACGGGTATAAAATCATGTGCGAATTTAACAATTGTTTTCGTATGAAAAAGTGATTCACTCATAAAATTAATTACACCTCTATTTAGTATGAATATCAAGCTGTTGGAAAATATAAATATATATTTTTTTTTCGATGTACAAAATGGCCGACTACTAATATTTTCTTTTGTTACCTTTTTTTAGGCGCTCCGCGGCGTGACATTTAGCATTCACAATTTTTTATCTAGAACAAAAAACAAACATTCTCGTCAATCTACATTGGAATACTTAGAGAAGTACGTACGGAATTTAAAAAATATTGTTTTATTAAAAAATTGTAGGTATTTGAACTTAAGGAATGAATTTTTAGTGAAAAATTTCGTTATAACGGCTCATAAACTGCTTATAAAATGAAAAGTTTTCGATTAATCAGAAATTCCGCACGTACTTCTCTGCGAAATGCAATTAGGAAGATATCTTTTAAACTTGAAGTAAATCGAGTGAAAATTGTTGAAGTTATTTGTCACGTCAATTGGAAAAAAGCTGTTTCGAGAAGTTTCGAATAGACGGCCATTTTGTACATTAAGGCGTTACACCCACTTGTAGCGCAAAAAAGGCCGTTTTCATGAATTTTTTTAAAGAAAACTACAAAACTTTTTTAATCGATCAATATACCATCTTAAAGAACACATCTTGAAGAACTTTCAGTAATTTTTTGATTGAAAAATATTACATTGTTTAGTGGCAAATGGCCGTCAATGAAATAATGTTTTTATGTACACGGTTTGCGGTGACCAACATTGCGGCGAAGTGGATCATCTGACAAAAAAATGCGGATGGATTTAGTCAAATATAAGTATAAACTAGTCTTTAATCGAAGGATTTTAAAAAATATAAATTTTTCACAAAATGGCGGACAGTCAAAGTTAATGGTTCGATTTTAACGAAAACGATTTTAACGAAAACTATAAAACGGCAATTTTTTTTTCGAAAAAAAAATCGAACGATTAAAGACTACATTTTTATGTATTAAATAAGCCTGCAAAATTTCAAGAAGATCGGTTCATTAGTGTTCGAGTAATCTTGATCACCGACTTCAGAAATGCCATTTTGAGAAAAACGCGTTTAAAGTTTCTCTTTCAACGCGGATTCTTCTCTTTTAACGCTCATATCGAAGTCAATTTTGTTCGGATCGACTTGAAATTTTCAGGACATATTCTCAGATACATATACTTCAAAAAAATGCAATAAAAAATGGTTTTTTTCAAAATCGCAAGTGGGGGTAACCCCTTAAAAAATATATATACATATATATTTTTTCTAACAGCTTGATATTCATACTAAATAGATGTGCAATTAATTTTATGCGTGAATCACTTTTTCATACGAAAAAAATTGTTAAATTCGCACATGATTTTGTACCCGTTACTGTGGCCTAAGACCTTAAACAAACAAATTTTGAGGAGTGTTTCGCGTTTCGAATTTAATTATCACTCTGCCGAATTCAAAATGAAATAATGCTGCTAAAAGTTTGCATAGTTGGAATGGAACGGAAATACTTTTTTACTTTTTTTCCGGCCAATTTTCGTTGCTACACAAAATCTTTTTCGATAGACTTAGGTTGTAGGTCTCTGATGAGAATGTAAAAAATAACTTTGCCGTAGGTTTGATCGCTCAGAAAAATTTGCAATGAGCAATAAATGACTTTTGTTGCGTTCCAACGATGCAAATTTCCGTATCATATGGAATTTTGATTTTTTCCCCGTAATGCTTAAATTTATCTGGCAAATATTGCTCATCACAAGAATACGTTATATTTTTTTCGCAGAGGACTCGACTAATCGTTAGATAGTATATTCTTCTCGGTCGAAATTGTCTGCGCCCGGCCCGTAGAAAATACATGGTCGTCTTATAATGTTCACCCTGCATATATATGAGGAAAACTGATGGCGAGAAATTTGTTCATTGGAAAGTTTTGCATGTATTTCTCTTTTTAGTGTTGATGTAGCATTCATTTAAATTTTTCTAACACGCCTAAGGTAGTACCTCCACAGAAGAGTTGAATTAAGAAATGGTTGAAATTTGACATATACGTTATTTAATACATTATCCAAACATCTGTGCAATTTGAATAAGTTTGACCACCCCAAACCTGAGATATTTACACTTGAAGTTGGCTTGGTTTACACGTAACAAATGCGTTATGATGGGCAAACAGAGCATCATAAATTCTACCGTCAAAACTAAAGTTAAGAAATTGATAAAAACGAGGATAAGCTACAGTAAGATATCACGAATAATGTGAAAAAAAATGAGAATGATTCACCATCTAGTTTCCAAGATATAACCATGAGAAGCCTTCACATTTTTGGTGCAAAGCCTGGCAAAGCCTGGAAAAAAAAAACAATTGGGCCAAAGCCTGGACAGTCCCGGCAAAAAAAGTCGATCAAAAACATTGCCAGTTTTTGATCGACTGGCAATGGTCGATCAAAAACACAATACAAAATATATTTTACGGCAATAAATGATATCCATCGTATTATCTACTAGTACCGAGTCAATATTGCGTAGTTTTTAATTTTATTCAGTACTAATTAAACCAATTATCAATCTTTTAAACATGAACATGGTATGTAAACTTTTGGTTGAGATTTTCGCAGAGGAACTACCTTAAGGGGCTATACCAGTGTGAACGCTGAAAATTTGGGTGATTTTCGGGAATTTTTTGGAAGAATAGTACTCAATTAAATGTTTCGGAAAATTAAGAATATATTTGGCTATATTTAACCTATATTACATAATTTACTCATAGAAAAATATTGAGATCCAAGCGACTTATGCGCTGCCATCGGAGGCGCCAAAAAAAAAGTTCCTCCACTGCTGACATTATTCCGGCCGATTGAGTAGCTGAAACCAAAAAAGGAAAGAATGCCGTTAGACTGGAAGGTATTTCCTGTTCAATGACGTAGGATTTTCGAAAAATATCAAAACATAACAAAACGGCGTAGTTATGAAAAAAAGTCTGTTTTCTTGCGTATAAAATGGTCGTTTTTTTCAATGCCAAATCGTCAATTTTCATCCAATCAAAAATATCCTACGTCATTGTAGAGTAAATATATTCAAGAGTACTCAGTTCAAATTTCAAGTCAATCGGATAATTGCTCTTTGAGTTACAATGTCAGCAAACTTGAAAAATCTCATTTCGAGAAAAAACGCGTTTAAAGATTTAACGATCTCTTTTTGCAAGATAAAATGATAAAGATACGGCCTTGCAATTTTTACAGTATATTCTTGAAAGTATAAACTGTCGAAAAAGGCAACAAAAAAAACGATTTTTTGAAAGTGTCACACTGGTATAGCCCCTTAAATATACAAATTTATTTTTATTATCATTAAATATTGAATTCGACATTTCATTCGTCGACAATAGTGATAATAGTAATAATAGTCAAAATGAACCCAGTAATATATTTTGAATAAGAATCAATGTCTATTATTGCCCCAATAAATTTACACTATTGATTATTTTCGCTGTTGCTATTATTCCTAAATTTTATTGCTCTATCATAATAATTTATCTATTTTTGCGACACAACAATAATAATATTTATTATTTATCTATTATTATTATTATTATTGAATCCAACGATTTATTCGATAGATCCATCGATAATAATAATAATATTGACGGCGGCAACATCAATCATAATTTTTTATATATATATATATATATATATATATATATATATATATATATATATATATATATATATAATAGTAAATAAATATACAAACATCATACTAATCATTATAAAATATATAACACTAATAATAAACCCTAATCAATTTTTTCTTTCTCGCATATATTACAGGCTACGCGTGGGTTACTTTGGCGACAAATGACTCGTATTCCCTCGGCGCCCTCGTTCTGGCACACTCGTTGCGCGGTGTCAAGACGAAACATGATCTCGCCGTATTGGTGACACCCGGTGTGACTGCCACCATGAGGTAAGAGAGACAAACATATTGCATTGGCGATTATTATATCACTTACCGTCGCATCGATCGGTTTGGAGCAACAAGAATATTCATTGTTAAGTCGACTCAGCCATACGTGGATTGATTGCCGTATCAATATTTCGATATAGTAGTATATCGATACGTTAATATTAAGATTTTAATCGACATATTATATATTAGTATATTAACCGATATACGTATAAACAATGTAAAGATGCAAAAATATTGGAAACAGAAAAAAATAAAAGGCGGAGATGGAGAACAGTGGACCAGGATGAAGTGTGGCAATGTGGGGAGGGAGGAAAACAAAGGGTTTAAGGGGTGAGATGCAGTCAGAGGCGTGAAAAAACGAGCATTTTCAATCATTTTTTTTATAGTAATTAAGTTTGTTTTACAAAAGTGGTTACACAGACTTTTTATGTTACATTTCAACTTGACATGTACAGATTTTCAAGGAAAAAAATTGATTATTTATAAAAAATATCGCCATCTTTGTCGGACGCCCTTCGGCATGTGATGCTTTGCGGTGATCATCATAAAATTTCACTGGATCATCTGAAATAAAAAAAACCAACAAAAAAAATCATTAGTTGAATAATAAATTTAGTCCTCAAACGAAACTTTTTTTTTCAAAAATTAATAAAATGGCAGCTTCCGACAGATAACTTTCGATTTTCGATTTAAAAAAAATAGAAATTTTCAACAAAAATGAAAATACTTCGATTGAGGACTAGTTTTTTAATGCTATCAATAAGCACACCAAATTTGCTCAAAATCCATCGTGTGGTTTTTGAATTATAGTAGTCAGCGACTTGAAAAACATAGTTTCGAGAAAAACGCGTTTAAAGTTTTTCGATGTGGATACGGTATTATATGTTCGTAAAATTTTGAGCTCGATGGATAAAGCTAAACTTTTTTTTAATGTATTTCGATCCGCTGAATCCGAATATCACAATTTTTTGCCGAAAATCGAGCATTCAATTGTTTCTAGCCAATTGTTAAAACAATTTTTC
This sequence comes from Ophion ellenae, assembly GCA_963210295.1. Classification (NCBI taxonomy): domain Eukaryota; kingdom Metazoa; phylum Arthropoda; class Insecta; order Hymenoptera; family Ichneumonidae; genus Ophion; species Ophion ellenae. The sequence continues at coordinate 27,459,494 of OY723392.1, forward strand.
AAAAAGCTAAAGTTTTTCAGGATGAATTATTATTTTTTGAACATTTTAAGCAATTTCAAAACGAAAGTATTCTTTATAAAATTTCGCTAAAGTTCATAGTTTTTGAGTAATACATTTTTGAAAGAGATTTCCAATTTTACATTTGATTTATGTATAGAAATACTAATTAAAAAATTACTTACATCGAATCATCAGTTCCTGGCTCATACAATAGGGCTTCTGCCGATGTGGAGAAGCTTCCAAAATATCAATTGGTTGTTGTCTTCGAAGCATTCTGCCTTCCCGGGTATTATCGTTTGCGCGTTTGTCAGCTGCTACCTGCTGTGGGGACTCGACGCCCCTTCACTAATTGCGGGATATCCCGAAAAATATTCATCGGATTGACTTGAAATTTCCAGGGAATATTTTCGAAACATCGTACTTCAAGAAAATGTACAAAAATCGATTTTTTGACAATTCTGACTGCATCTCACCCCTTAAAGAAAAGAGAATTTAGAGCGTATAAGGCAATGTGGGAAATTTAGGAATATAATAAGTAGAGATACGAGGAACGTGGATGAACTCTTTATAGAAACGAAGAAGCAGATAGGATGGAATGAGCTGCTGAATGGAGAAATTAAGGGAGGACACGACTGTGAAATTTTCGAAAAATCGTTTCTATGGAATCACTTTTAAAAAATCCTTTGAATCTTCAAACGTATGATATTATAGCATATTAGTTTATAGCTGGGAACACAGTTTTAAAGTGGTTTTCGAGCTATTTGTAAGGGGAGTCGCCTTGTGCGGAAAAGCGCCTATGGCGATGCCACGTCGGTAGATGTAGTTCTTCATTTTTCTGAGCCATTGGGGCCCTTTGGGGAGCCCTTTGGGGAAAAGTTTATCGACTAAAAATAGTTTTATTTTCTACCAATAGGTGGCATTAGATTACGGGATAAAAATTCATCTGCTTTAGCGTCTATAAAACCGTAGACTTCGAGTACGTTTTTTTTTTCAAAACCATGTTTTTTTAATTGGCACGCAGCAGAAGTCAAAAAAATTTCCTTCAATCGACTTGAATTTTTTACTGTAGCTTCTTAGATTGCTTTAACAGTCAAGTACGAGCGCTTTTTGTCGATTAATTGAAAATTGTAATAAATATATCACTTTTTGTATGAAAATTATGGTTGAAAAAACACGCTTTTTTTCAAACTCGTCTCTATATATATATTTTTTTTCATAATTTTTAATTTCCCCCGTACTTGACTGTTAAAACTGATATAATTAGCGAAAACATTTGACTCTTAGTTCCAGGATTAAATTTACGACAGTTCTAATGCATGCCGCGGAGAGGCTTGGCTGAAAAAGTGCGCCGCCATTTTGTATTCTTTTAACAAATGATTTATTAGTACATACCTCGATATATACCTGATAAAGCCTGAAAGTTCTTTTGGCCATGTATTTTATTCCTTTCTTTGAAATAATTCCAAAGAAATCGGGAAGTTACAGTGGTGTCCTTCTTTAACCCCATACTATGTGAATAAATGGAAATATTCGTGCAAAAGGTGCGGACTGGACAAAACAAGAAGTAAAAAGGGTGCAAGATGATAACGTATAATGGAAATGTGGTAATAGGAAAAAAGAGATTAATGCGAACCAAAGATAAAATTGTATGTAGACTAAGAGTAGTATAAGAGGGAACTATGTAACGGCTGTCAATTGGTATAATACTCTTAAGCCCGAACCTCATTTTTGTGCTAAATGCACTGACCTAGAACAGCCTGAAAAGAAAAGGAGGGAAGCTATACGCAGCCTTCGACCCAGCGGAAAGGGGGGATACTGACGAGAAAGCTGGTGAAGGCAGGGATAAAGGGGAAGCTGTTGGGAATTATAAAACAAATAGATAGGGAAACGCAGAACGAGATAATATCGGAAGAAGGCATTTCAAGAAAATTCAGGACGGCGAGAGGAGTCCGGCAGGAAAGCGCACTGAGCCCCAGGCTCTTTAAGGCGTTACCCCCACTTGTAGCGCAAAAAAAGGCCTTTTTCACGAATTTTTTTAAAGAAAACTACAAAACTTTTTTAATCGATCAATATACCATCTTAAAGAACACATCTTCAAGAACTTTCAGTAATTTTTTTATTGAAAAATATTACATTGTTTATCGGCAAATGGCCGTCAATGAAATAATGTTTTTATATACACGGTTTGCGGTGACCAACATTGCGGCGAAGTGGATCATCTGAAAAAAAAAATGCGGATGGATTTAGTCAAATATAAGTATAAACTAGCATTTAATCGAAGGATTTTAAGAAATACTCATTTTTCACAAAATGGCGGACAGTCAAAGTTAATGGTTCGATTTTAACGAAAAAAGTTTTTTGGCTATAAAACGGCCATTTTTTTTTCGAAAAAAAAAATCGAACGATTAAAGACTACATTTTTATGTATTAAATAAGCCTGCAAAATTTCAAGAAGATCGGTTCATTAGTGTTCCAGTAATCTTGGTCATCGACTTCAGAAATGCCATTTTGAGAAAAACGCGTTTAAAGTTTCTCTTTCAACGCTCTTTCAACGCGGATTATTCTCTTTCAACGCTCATATCTCAGTCAATTTCGTTCGGATCGACTTGAAATTTTCAGGACATATTCTCAGATACTTATACTTCAAAAAAAAGCAATAAAAAAATCGATTTTTTCAAAATCGCAAGTGGGGGTAACCCCTTAAGGCCTTTAACAGCAACGGGTAAACAATCATGTGCGAATTTAACAATTTTTTTTCGTATGAAAAAGTGATTCACTCATGAAATTAATTACACATCTATTTAGTATGTATATCAAGCTGTTAGATTTTTTTTTCGATGTACAAAATGGCCGACTACTAATATTTTCTTTTCTTATCTTTTTTTAGGCGCTCCGCGGCGTGACATTTAGCATCCACAATTTTTTACCTAGAACAAGAAACAAAAATTCTCGTCACTCTACATTAGAATACCTAGAGAAGTACGTACGGAATTTAAAAAATATTGTTTTATTCAAAAGTTGTGAGTATTTGAACTTAAGAAATGAATTTTCAGTGAAAAATTTCGTTATAACTGCTCATAAACTGCTTATAAAATAAAAGGTTTCGATTAATCAGAAATTCCGTACGTACTTCTCTGCGAAATGCAATTACAGGGTGTCTACTGACCTGAAAAGTCATGAAAAATCTTAAATGTCATGAAATTACACTCGACCTTGAAAAAGTCAAGAAATGTCGTAAAAAAATTACCAGTCTACCTGAATTATTATACCCTGCTAAATTATCGTTGAGTCTATATTCAATATGAACTAACTTTGTGGTACTTGTCGATAGAGACGCGAATATCGAATCGATAGAAAATAAAATAGAAGAAAGTAAAAGAAAATGATGCGTTATCTCAACATATTAGTTTTTCTTTGTTATTCGTGTAAAGCGACTAGATGATATTACTCAAAGTTCCTAAATGTATGTAATATTTTTCTAGATGTTCCCAAAATATATTTCTTTATAGCAATCTTGAAATTATGTTTGTCTCATATTTTTAACTACATATGGAATTGTACAGTTTGGTGACTTTTCGTTTATTCCGTATACTTTTTATTGGCATACAACACACATCTGTTTGAAAGAGCAAAATAAAAATATAAAAATTTATAAAATCGGTCGCACTGTAGAATGATTAAGTATACTTCTATGCCAGAAAGTCATACTAAGAGTCATGAAAAAATCCCCATTCCTTGCATTAAAAATCCTTACATGTCATGCAATTTCAGTTCTGATCAAAATTAGACACCGTGAATTAGAAACATAACTTTTAAATTTGAAGTAAATCGAGTGAAAATTGTTGAAGTTATTTGTCACGCCAATTGGTAAAAAGATGTATCAAGAAGTTTCGAGTAGTCGGCCATTTTGTACATCGAAAAAAAAAGTTCTAACAGCTTGATATTCATACTTAATAGATGTGTAATTAATTTCATGAGTGAATCACTTTTTCATACGGGAAAAAAATGGTTAAATTCGCACATGATTTTATACCCGTTACTGTGGCCTAAGGCCTTAAAGAGCCTGGGGCTCAGTGCACTTCCCTGCCGGACTCCTCTCGCCGTCCTGAATTTTCTCGAAATTCCTTCTTCCGGTAATATCTCGTTCTGCGTTTCCCTATCTATTTGTTTTATAATTCCCAGCAGCATCCCCTTTATCCTTGCCTTCACCAGCTTTCTCGTCAGTATCCCCCCTTTCCGCTGGGTTGAAGGCTGCGTATAGCTTCGCTCCTTTTCTTTCCAGGCTGTTCTAGGAGCCTGTCTATGTCTATTAAGTCTATTAAGTCTATTAATGTCTATGAAGAATGTCTATTAAGGCATTCCTTAATAGACATTCCATCTATTAAGGAATGCCTTAATGGATGCATTGAGGGTATGGAGTTAGAATGGGAGCGCAGGAAGGAAGGAGGATCGGTCATAGGAAGGGAAAAAATCTACGCACTGAAGTTTGCCGACGAGGTGGTACTGGTAGCTCCCACGGGACAAAGGTTGAGGAGGATGCTAAAAGTTTTGGAGAGTCACGTAAAAAAAAGGACCAGCTTGAGGTGAACACGGAAAAAACGAAGGTCATGATATTCAAGAAAGGGGGAAGCAAGAAAAAGGAGACAAGATGGGAGATCAACGAAAACAGGCTCGAGGTAGTAACGAAATACAAATACTTAGGAGCATGCTTCTCGTCAGGCAACACCTTTGAGTAGCCCATCCGACTGCCAAAGGGGAAGGCCAGGAAGCCAATAAAAGGGGCATGGGAGATCGCAAAGAGAGCAAAGGGAACCTGCGGGAAAGGCTACGGATAACAGCAACGACCAAGAAGCGGACTGCTAAATGGGGTAGAGGTCTGGGGATGAAAATGGAGAGAAAATAGAGAGGATGCAGGCAAGGTATACCAAGATGGCGATGGAACTACGGAGGAACACGCCTGACTACATCTGGAAAATGGAAGCGAGGTCCAAGGGAACAGAGATTGTGATGAAAAAAAAGAGCAGCGGATTGTATAGGGAAGATTATGGAAATGGAAGAGGAGTGTTGGCCCAAGAAATATCTGAGAGAGGAAACGAGAGGGATGTAGAACGTAAACGTGAGCAAATGGGGCGGGAAACGGAAGGAGCCATGAACCAGGCAGGAAAGGGACAGATAGGAGACAAACTAAGGAAGAGTGACAAAGAGGAATGGGGGGCGAAGACAGGAAGGGCAGTGCAAAACATGGCGGACCAGGAAATGCAGAGCAACTGAAAGAAAATGGAGAGGTCAGGATATTGCATTGAGTATAAAGACAGGAGGAAAGAGGTAGGGATGGAGGAGTACTGGGGGAAAAGAACTATGAGGGGGGAGGGGGGGGAAAGAATTATGAGCATATTAATAAATTTATGAGTATTAAAATGTCACTATTTCGATATAGTAATATATCGATAAAATTTTATATATATATATATATATATATATACATACATATATACATATATATATATATATATATATATATATATATATATATATATAAGGGTGGCACGCTCATATTTCGAAGTACACAAATAAATATAAATAAATTTGTTATTCAATTAAATAAAGTATGCATATATACACGAAAAAATGAAAGTGGAAAGAAAAGCATTATTCGTTGAACATGGTTGGGATCGGCGGGGGCACCCATCGATCAATTAATTGGATCGTGCAAAATAACGCCGAGACACGACGAACGGCGGTGAAGGGGAGGGGCAGAAAGAGCGCTAACGCGAGCTTTACAGCTGCGAACTTGAACTTTGCTTCTTGATGACGCGATTGCCCGTGTCATTGTCGCCTGCCAACGAACTCACCCATGAACGTAATTGACACACCTGTTCGCGCGAGGGAGGCGAGGGGGGGAGGGGTTTGGTCTCAGCCGAATATCGTTTTGGCGAAATGACAACAGAGGAAAGCCAATTCATTGTGTGAATTATTGTTTCATTAATTGTTATTATATTTATTTTGATCGATTGTATCAAATAAAATTTAGTCCGTCCCTCTTCTCTCTCTTTTTCTTTCTCTCCAAGTCTCTCCGTTTTGAAAAAAAAAAATCGCCATTTTACACTTCCGTTCGTTCTCAATTGGCAGGGAAAAATTGTCCACGGTATTCACGCTTGTACAAGAGGTGAACGTTCTCGACTCGAAAGACGAGGCTAATCTGGCCCTCCTGGCGAGGCCCGAGCTCGGCATCACATTCACGAAGCTCCACTGTTGGAGGCTCACCCAGTACGAGAAATGCGTCTTCGTCGACGCCGACGCCCTGGTTATTATCATTATTTTATTATTATTATTATTATTAACGTTGATATACGCTGATATAACCCGATATATGAATATTATACACTGCACTCGTTTAAACTATATATATATTGTATATCAAGGCCTTATATACGCGATTTCGCTGATTTTCGAAGGTACTTTTCTAGACGCGGTTAAAAAAAGTGACGCATGTATTGACAACATTTTTTGTTAAGATAATTTATGCACATGGTTAAGTATATGTAAAAAAATCAGAAATATTAACAAATGGCGGAGATATAATATAATAAAGCAACGTATTTTTTTTTTGCGCGCGCGGTGATGGTGAACTTTCTCGGCATCGATGTGGGTGTCTGAAAAAAATGAACATATTTATAATTGCATAATGAATGTATCTTCAGCATGAACCAACAATATTAAAAAAAAAAATTAATATAATAAAAATTCGACACTTAACATTTTTCTACTCAATTTTCTGTCGGTATTTTATTTATTTTTATTTTTTTGTGTCATTGAAATTTTTATTTCTGTGGTTCACACGATAGGTGACGATATTAAGAATATGTTGTACAAATTTCGAAGCGATCTGAACCTTCGTTCAAGAGTTAGAACTTTCACAAGGTTCAAAAAAGTGAATCGTGGAAAAACGGCTTTGAAGTTGGCGGTCGGGCGCGCCGCGCGGTATCTATTATAAATGCAATCTTACCTCATTTAATAGCTTTACAGAATTTTTCAATTCTGTAAACCTCAAAATATTCCTAAACGTTCAGGCTATCAAACATTTTTTTTAATTAAATTTTTTGAAATTTTTCGCGTATATAGGGCCTTAATATATGCGGACCCAATATATCAATGTTAGACACTACGCACTATGGCGGGGTTTCCCAACCTGGGGTCCGCGGACAACATGAATAGAGATACAAAACTGACGAACGAGGCCTAGGGGGTTCGTCGTTAAAGGGGGGGGGGGGGGGGGGGCAGGGGTCCGTCGTGAAAAAAGTTGGGAAAGGCTGCACTATGGTATGCTAATTGTATTGGGAGTACAAATAAGTCTCCGCCGTTTGACAAAAGATGGCACCATCAGGAGGTTATCGTTGAAATTATCAGATGTAAAACGTCATATAATAAGGTTCGAGCAATTGACGTTTATTCGGCTCAAAACTCGACATTTTTGCACGAAAAAAATTATGTTATGCTGATACAAAATCGCTAATATTTTAAGGTTATGGTCTTGCCAGATGTCCAACCTTACGATATGACGTTTTACATCTGACAATTTCAACCATAACCTCCTGGTGGGGCCATCTTTTGTCAAACGGCGGAGACTTATTTGTACTCCCAATATCTATAGAGACCCAAACATACGTATATTCTACTGAGCATAATATATGAGCATTTTGGTAAAATATTGCATTATTTTATATATCCAAAGATATCAATATCAAATTTATGCTATTTAACATTATACACACACACACACACGCACATACACAGACATATTTTCTATCCCATTAACCATTTGCACTTGAGTACGAAAGGTTAATAAATACATACAATTAATCTATTACTATATAGCAGAGTAGTAGTAGTTTTTATTTCTCGTATACCCCTTTTAAGAGAGTTTACATAAATGTTCCCATTTACATAAATGATATGTAGCAGAGTATACAGTTTTGTGGAGTTCCAACGTGCATACCCTTGCGCGCTTTTACGCAGTACCCTTCCCAATTGAACCCATTCCTATCACTCCCTACCCGCACTTCGCTAATCCAACCTATCTTCCGTTGCATCCACAGCCGTCTTAAACTGCACTATACCGCATTTGCCGAGGGTACGTGGAAACTGTGGAAAACCCGTATCGGTATAGACGACCCCATATTCTTCTGATTCTCTGGTGCACAGACTTTTAACTCAAGTGTCTACACCAATGCATGAGAAATATTGCATTATATTATATATCCAAAGATATAAATATCAAATTTATGCTATTAAGGGGCTATACCAGTGTGAACGCTGAAAACTTGCGTGATTTTCGGGACTTTTTTGGAAGAATAGTACTCGATTAAATGTTTCGGAAAATTGAGAATATATTTGGCTATATTTGACCTATATTACATAATTTTTTCATAGAAAAATATTGCGATCCAAGCGACTTACGCGCAGCCTTCGGAGGCGCCAAAAAAAAAGTTCCTTCACTGCTGACATGATTCCGGACGATTGAGTAGCTGAAACCGAAAAAGGAAAAAAATGTCGTTAAACTGGAAGGTATTTCCTGTACAATGACGTAGGATTTTCGAAAAATATCAAAACCTAACAAAATGGCGTAGTTATGAAAAAAAGTCTGTTTTCTTGCCTATAAAATAGTCGTTTTTTTCAATTCCAAATCGTCAATTTTCGTCCAATCAAAAATATCCTACGTCATTGTAGAGTAAATATAATTTCTCTTTCAGTTACAATGTCAGCAACTTTGAAAAATCTCATTTCGAAAAAAACGCGTTCAAAGATTCAAATATCGATTTTTGCAAGATAAAATGATATTGATATAAATTATATAAATGATATTGATATTCTTGAAAGTATAAACTGTCGAAAGAGGCCAAAAATCGATTTTCTGAAGGTGTCACACTGGTATAGCCCCTTAAACATTACACACCCACACACACACACACACCCACACATTTTCTATCGTCCTTTCCATCGACCTTCCGCTCGCTGGTTGATGCGCCAGCCGGTGCACGGCTAGGCGGTCACCGCTCCAAGTATTGGCCATGCACAGCACTGGTTAGCTCGGTGTACCGCCTAAGCCGAACCCAGACCGCCCATTCACCAGGGTCGGTTATGTTTTAAGTTAAGATTAATGAAGTAATTAATATAAATATTTTTATTAATATATTAATATTAAGGAAAGGGTGGGGGTTTCAGCGTGAAAAAAAAACACTTTTTTGCGATTTTTTTTCATCTATATGGATAGAGTAAATTTATTGAAACCTTTTGTACATTTTCAAGTGTCATTTCAAGAACATCCCGTGAAATTTGTACGCTAAAATATCGACAAACAAGCCGGTGACAAAGCTTTTCCAAGAACACCTTTGGAAAAACACGATTTGCGGTGTTCACTGTATCTCAGCCAGAAATTATCTGAAATCAAGTGCCATTAAAATTTAGTCAAAGTATCATCAAATCCTCCCCCAACGATCTTTGATAATTTTCTTTTCATTTATAAATTTTTGGTCGTCATGTAAGGGTGAAAAGTGCTATTTTTTACGAAAAATTTCGCCATTTTGGGGGTGGAAAACCCTCTCAATGTAAAAAAGAATCTCAAACTAACCGTTGGGGAGAGGTATTTTGTATGTAGAAAGTGTGTACCAAGTTTGAAATAAATCGGTCATGCAGTTTTCAAATGGCAGTGAACACGTACTTTGAAAAAGTGGTTTCGAGAAAAACGCGTTTGAAGTTTAGAGAAGTCGGAGCTACAGTGTTAAAGGAGCGGGACTAAATAGTCAGTAACTTCGAGAGTTTCGCTCTGATTGACTTGAAATTTTGGAATTACATTCTTGAAATGTTTATAAGAAAAGACAAAAAAAATCGATTTTTCAAAAGTGCAAACCCCTACTCTCCCCTTAATATTGTTATCGATATATTAATATTATCAACATTGTTATTGATATTATTATTATCACCGTAACAGTTATTTGACCGAAAAAAAAAACTACGTACGAATTTTCTCACAATTGATATACGCGCTCGTGTTCTCGGTGGTTTTTGGGGACAGGTAATAAGAAATTGCGACGAGCTGTTCGATCGCGACGAGTTCTCGGCCGCGCCGGATGTCGGCTGGCCGGATTGCTTCAATTCCGGTGTATTCGTCTTTCGCCCGTCCGATGAAACGTTCGCCTCGTTGACGAGCTTCGCCGCGGCCAAGGGTTCCTTCGACGGTGGTGATCAGGGCCTCCTGAATCAGTACTTCAGCGACTGGGCGCGCAATGACATCGCCAAGCATTTGCCCTTCATCTACAACATGTGCTCGACCGCAACGTACTCGTATTTACCGGCGTTCAAGCAGTGAGTAGATCCTCTCTTTCACTTCACTTTCTTTGGTTGAGGTTATGAAATCGTTAAAAAAAATGTATAGCGGGACAAATATAATTTTTATCTCAATTAAAAAATGAAATAATTTTTTTCAAAGTTCACGTTTAGGAAAAAATGAAATAATTTTTTTCAAAGTTCACGTTTAGGAAAAAATGAAATAATTTTTTTCAAAGTTCACGTTTAGGAAAAAATGAAATAATTTTTTTCAAAGTTCACGTTTAGGAAAAAATTAAAATAAAAAAATCAAAACGAAGAAAATGTTTTCAAGAAAAATTAATCGAAAAGGCCGAAAATAAATTCTTTGCAGATACGGCGATGACGTGAGGATCATACACTTTATCGGATCGACGAAGCCCTGGCTTCAGTACTTCGACACGATCACCAGCCAGGTTCATCCCGCCCCGGGGACGAATCACCTGCAGCCCTTGCTGCAACTCTGGTGGAACATTTTCTGCGACAAGGTTCATCCTCAATTGTCACCGGTGATGGTAAGTTTCACGCGCTCGCACGCCTCGATTCCCTTTCCAGAAATACTTTCAATTCGTGTGTGTGTGTGTGAGAGTGCGCGCGTGATTTTTTTTCTCAAAATTTTGTGGTCTTTTTAGTTTGAAAAAAAAAATATTGCATCTCATTTTCCGGTCTCGTAGAACAAAAAAATCTACGATCTTCTCTATAATTTGCATTTTTTTCTGATTATCGCGCACTTTTGTCAAATTTTATCGACAAATTTGTCTTTTCCTCTTAAAATTCTGAATTTCGTCGGGCCGTACAATATTTTTTTTTCCGAGACTCAAAATTTCGAGAACGCAAAAGGAAAAAAGAAAGAGAGAAAACAATATGGAGTTCAGTTTTACTTATTCGTTTGTTTTTTTTATGAGATATGTTTTTTGGTTTGAGTTCTTTTTGTTCGTTTTTCGCCCCATGATTGTAACGCTTATATATTCACATACCTTTACTGATTTCGCAAGCTAAGCAATGAGCAAAGGGAGTCTAATGCGTCTTGTCGCGAGGTAAGAAACAACAAACGATGCCAATCCGTTCAAGCTTCTAATAGTTATCGTGTTTCCCTTCATTTCTTTTCTTTTTTTTTATTTGCTCATCGTTCCCTCGTCGTAACTTTTCTCCCCCTCGTTTTTTGGTTTTCTTTTTCAATGCCACGTCGCTCATTTTTCTTTCTCTTTTCATCTCGTTGTCTTTAGTTCGCTGCAATGAGGGAAAAAAAAAAATTGTGCTCCGGCTACGAATTATTTATTATTATTTTCGTTGATGACGTTTTCGTTATTAACATATTTTTTTGATAGTCCAATTATTATCGATTAAATGTTATTCCTTTCGCATTACTTTCGAAAAAGGACGATCGAAGCTTCTTTTCGGTTGGATATTTTTAAGCGTATTTTTTTTTCTTTGCGACACAATTTCTTCTTTTTTTTTTTTGATAAGATTAGCCGTTCGCACCAAGCGATAGCAAGCTTTTTCTAACTGACGGCTTTTATGTGCCATGATTATTATTGTGATTATTATTATATTTCTTATTTAAATAAACTATTATTACAATTATAGTTATTTATAACTTTTTTAAATATTATTTTCATTATTATTAATACTATTATTATTTTCGCCATAATTGTAATAATGATAATAATGATGGTAATAATAATAATGAATTATTATTATTGTTATTATTCATATTTTATAATAAGAGCTTTTTTTATTTTTGTCTTCGCCATTACAATAATAATTGTTCTTATTAGTTTCATCATTATTCTTATAAATGCACACGCGCTCGTGTAGTATTTTTGCACAAGATGACGTACGAGTTTCAAAAGTTTTGTACCACTTTTTTGGCACCTCACCCTACGCTCGTAATAACATTCGAAATTAGTATTCGCACCAGAAACTGCGCACTCTGTATTCATACGTATTTTCGTTATTTGTTTTTTTTTTTGCACATTTGCGCATTTGTATGATTCACTTTTGCATTTATTCGTGTCGTTTTTTCGTAATAACGAGAAATAAATTCGGATTAAACGCATTCGCACGCTTTCATTTATTTTTGCTTCATTGTTGAGATTATTTTCACTGGAACATTAATTTTTTGGGGTTTTTTTTTTAAATGCAAGAGTTTTTTTCTCGTTAATACTTAAAAAAATTCGAATGCTATTTTTTTTGAGGAATTTGTTTTTATTTTTTTGTTTCCACTTGCACTTTTTTCTCTTCTTTTTTTCCTTTCCGAGAGAAAGAGAGAGAGAAAGAGAGAGAGAGAGAGAGAGAGAGAGAGTTCCAACAATTTTCGGCACGTACTTTGAACCCTTTTATTCTCCCAAATGTCCTATAACTCTTTTTTGTTCGTTTATCTACTTGTATATATATATATACATTTTTTGTTTTTTCTTTCACGTTCTCATTGCCAGCTGCATTTTCGTATTAATCATTGTAAACAATTGTCCTTGAATTTAACTCGATTAAACTTGGGATTTTGTCTGGGGGTTCAAGGTATATGTACAACCCGGTGTTACTTTGGAACTTGAGGGAAAAAAATGGCATCAGTATTGAAAGTTGCGGTGGTACGGACCACAGCGACGATCGAACGAAAATTAATAGAAGAAAAATCGGCAAGACACACCACAGCTTTCAATACGCGTACTTTATTTTCACCTCGGTTTAATTTTTCATCGGCAGGGTCCATTTTTCTTTTCTGCGTTCGTAACTCGTGAAACGATCTTTGCTGTTTTTCTTTCTCAAGTTTTCATACGTGTGTGGCACGTTAAGAATCGTTGATTCTTTATTGCATCAAATTTGCGATCGCCTATTCGATTTTTTAAATTTTCTCGTACGCCGTTTTGAATTTCGACGTTTCCACCCCGAATTCGAAATAAGTGGTTCAGAAAACCACCTGCTTTTTATTTTTGCCGATAACGAACGATTTTTTTGCTCTTACGTTCGTCGTTTTGTATTTCGGGATCCGCGAACTGAATCGCAAATAGCTGGCGAAGAATTTGAGGATTCCGACTTTATCGTTCCTGACGGGTAAGGCAGTTTGCAAATGAGGATCTGTTTGACCGTCACGTTGTGTAATTTCGAAACGTCGTGTGAAAGGAATTTGTGTTCTTCATAGTATACCGATATTTGAAGTGCGAAAAATTAGAACCGATAATAGTTTTCGTATTTCCGATCGATAACGTCGTATTTTCGGTCGGTAAGGTCACACTTTCTGTCGATAATACCGATTATTCGGTCGGCAACGTCACACCTTCTGTCGGTAATGCCGATTGTCCGGCCGGCTACGTCACCCATTCGCTCGGTAATGCCCCGGTTGTCCCAACGATAACGTCAAATTCCCGGGCGGCAACGTCACACATTTAGCAGCGTACTTTGATAACTTACCGATCTTTTTTATTCTCCAAAAAAAATATTTTCAAAGCCTTTCTTCTTGAGAAAAACGATGAAAAAAAAGGTGGACCCGAGATTGTCCCGTGTGTACAACTAACCTGACATTGAGCGTGCATTTTTTTTCTGTTTTGGCATGAAACGCTTGCATAGGCCAGCAGCACTTTGGCACAAGATTGGCACGAATACAAATACGAGCCTCCCTCGATTTTCCAAGATCCCGTAACGATACCGTTGTCCAACAGCTCGAACTACCTGCCGCCATACGAAAGCGACGCGACCGATTTTTCCGAGTTTCACGATCCGTGGGAAAATTATCGCGAACCAACGAATCTAACCTCAACGACTTCAAACGTCCCAATGACGATCGATAATCATTACGACGATCATCTTAACAATAATAATAATCGAGGACACACCGATATGTGCGAACGTCGCGAAGATTCAAAAATTCCTCCAGTATTAGAAAATATAGTGCATCACGTGATCCACGACGATCGTACGCATTCTAGCCTCGAAAGTACCGATTTTCACAATCACCATCACGTCCCTCAAAATAACCAAATACAAAATACACCCGCCGCCATTTTTGAGCCTCGTTCGGAACAACATATCGTTGAAAATAATTTCGACATCGCGAAAGAACAATTTTTAAAAACTCACGAGACTCACGGGTCCGAACAACGGCACCCGATTCTTTATCGAGAAGTGAACGAGCGATTCGAGGAGAAAATGGGTTTAGTGGAAACAGTAGAGTACGACGGGTCGAGAAATTACGAGGATAGGCTGACGGACCAATGCGCGTTCGATGTTTCCGTTGTACGGACCGACTCGCCCAATCACGCGTCGCTTGCCCCGTTCACTCCTTGTACAGAGTCCAATGACGCAGCGTTTGCCCCTCCCACTCCCTGCACAGAGTCCAATGACGCAGCGCTTGCTCCCCCCACTCCTTGTACAGAGTCCAATAGAGCCTCGCTTCCCCCTCCACCCTCATCACCTTGTACAAAGTCCAATAGCGTTACGGTGCGATCAGAAACGATGGTTACGGGGCAACTTGAAAGTAATGACGTAAGTAAAATAACGCGTTGGTTACACTTATTTAATCGTGATGTCGCTACCTGTCGTTTTTCGTTTGGGTTGAAGGCGCATAACTCATTTCTTACGATAATTTTTTTTTTTCAATCTTACTGTGCTACCAACATGGCGGAATATTTGAATTGAAGGAAAAAAATAAACCGCCGTACGAGTAAATACGTGAAAAAAAAGCCGTAAAAAAAGGCGGGAAATTTTGAATCGAAGAACAGTGACACGCGAGCGAAAGAGAATGACCCTCAGTAGTATAATTTTGCACTTGGCATCCAAAATACGATCGCTTTTTGCTGCACGTGCATTAGTGGTTTTTTTTCTTTACAATTATAAGAAAATCGAAATATTTTTTTTTATGATTCTCGTTTGCGCGTCATTTGATATTTTAAAAAATACAAATACGTTTATTTATATGGACGTATATTTTGGTATCAGGCCGGTATCGCCGGAGCATTAGCGAAAATAACGATCGGCGAGGCGAGAAGTCCCGAACAAGTCGCGTTCGAGGAACACATGAGAAAGCAGAGCTGGGAACAGGGACAAATCGACTACATGGGACGCGACAGTTTCGAAAATATTTGGAAAAAGATCAGCGAGACTCTCGGCAAGCAACTGGAACGGCAACCCTCCCCTCCCAAGGTGACCGGAATCATCGCAGCTTTTTTTCTGCTATATGTAGAAAAATTGTTACGAAAAAAATATTGATTTACAGATTGCAATATTTAGGTTTTTTAAAATTGACATTTATATTTTATATTTCCGATGAGATGATGATTTTTTATCGAACATACTTTCATTTAAATATTTTCGAATCATTCCAGTTTTGAATTTCTACATCTTTTATCGTCAAATTTGTTATGTGTTTTTTCAATCGCTGTTCAAATAATAAAATTGACGTGGTATTATTTTCTAGAGGTCGATTCGAATTCAAAAAATATTTCGTTCACAAAATCGGTTTACATCTCTCAAAACTAAAATTATTGTCATTATTACTATATGATATTTGATGACTGGATAATTATTTGATGATCATTTTGTTATTTGATAATGTTCCGATTATTCAATAATGGTTTTATTTTTTAATAATTAAGCGATTATTTTATTATTACTTAATACAAAAATTATGATTGTTATCAGGTTGCCCCGAAGTCCGAGGAAATGGAGACCGAGAAATCTTTACCTCGTCCCATCGAGGCTGGGCTGGAAGCGGAAACCGTGGCCGGTACGTGAGAAAAACAATATTTAAATACGCGCACAATTAAATCCTCAAATTTACGATATTGTGAAAATTTTCATAAAAGCCTTTACCAATGACTCGATAATTATCGAGCTGGGAATAATTCTCTCGAAAAGTCGGGTTTTTAAGTCGCTTTATGAAAAAAACAATGATAATGACAAAATACGAAAGCGTGAAGAAAAAAGAGGTTTGACAAGATTCTGCCAGTTTTTTTTATTCGTTTAATTTAAAAATATTTGATTGGACCAAAATATCGAAATTGTCGGCGTAGACTCGCGCGGCGAAGCGATTAACGTGCTTAGCGTTTTTGTTTGATTTTTTTTCTCGGTTTACATTGTTTTTTTTTCCTTTAATTTTATCGAACGAAAATGAGTGTTTTTTTTTCTTTCGTAACTCGACTCTCGTCGTTGTACGATGAATTAAGATTGAGTGTTTGAAAAAACAGGAGCGGAGGAGAGCAACTAACAGACCGTGGCGCCAATAGCATTGCCGCCTCTTGTAATGTCGTTTTGCTTGACCGGGGTAAATATTTTTAAGTGCTCAATACAACAAGAAAAAAGAATGAAAATGAACGAGCCGCTTTGATTGTTTCCTGAGTGTACGATTTTTCGCTTCTCACGAATACCACACGCATGCTACTCACATGACACTTTTCCTCCTACGGCTTTCCTTCCGGGTTGTTTTACGTGGTTGTGCATGCAAGGATGCGATTTATTTGTGGCCTTATTTGTATTTTTCCTAAATGCATATTCATGGAAAATAAAACAACAGCATCGTCCATTTCGAAAGAAACAATGAAAAGTCACTTTCATTGCGCGCTGCAATTTTTTGGTTTTTTTTTTTTGCTTACGCTAGAGCGACACGCTACATGAACGCTTTTAATTAACTAACTATCGAGCTCTCACAACAATAACGATTCGCGAGTCATTCGTTCATTGCTCAGGATTGGTTAAAAAAATATATATATTCAGATTCATCGATGAAATAGATGAAAAATATTTTATATTTATATTGATATGTGCATATAAATGTATCTACAGAAAAAGTGTCATTACGATTTTTAATCTTCACCGTCATCCTTGTTTACTTAGTACTGCACGCTATTTTTTCTTTTCTTTTTGTATACTGCGCACCGTTACAAACCGCGCATTGGTAGGATTTCTCTCTGTGGGCCGCCATCGAGGGCCTGGGATTTTGTAATTTTCATAGTGCGAAAAATTCGATCGGTATCTTTCGGAACTTTGAAGATCGTAAGCATGGATGGCTGGCCATGTCCGCCATCTTCGATGCTCGACAGCAGTGAAGATGGTGGAGACGAATCGTACGTTACCATCAGTCGGTTATTTTTCTAAAACGTAATGCCAAATCGTGTCCGCCATTATGGAGTTTAAAACCAAATAACTCAATATATACGGTTTTAAAAGCTTCCCTACCATCAATCGGTAATTCTCGGCGGTGATATCGAAACGATAGGAGCGAGAGGGCGCCACCCGAGAAATCCTTCCAACGCGCGAAATTCCACGAATCCGGCGAATTGACCTTGATATTTGTTTACGATTCAGCTGCACTATCGGGGCTCGAGTGTAAGGTCGAGAAGGAAGATCCGCTGATCGATGAGCTTGCTCACGGGGACGACGTGAGAAAATTAATATTGCCATTATCGGAATTGATGCAAGTGGAAACTGGTGAGCCGACGACGATGGTTGCGGCAGCGACGATGGCGCCGCTCGAAGAGAGCAAAATGGCGGTGGATAAGATAGAGGAGGTTCTCGTGGGCCGGAAGGACGTGCCGGAAGTGGAGAACGTGGAGATACCGACGGAGTCTCAAGTGCCGATACAGGTGGCCGAATCGGTTCTGGAGGCGGACGTGAAGGAATCGGTGACGGAAGACCTTAAGCCGGTCACCGAAGAAGCGATCTCATCGATTGCCCTCGCAGCTCAAGAGTCCGTGCCCGCGGTACTTGAAACCGCCATGGAAGCCGTGGATTCGATGGTCCCAAGGTCAAACGGTAGGACGGACATGACCTCGGAGATCGGCAATGGAATAGACGCACTTGAGATTGCCTCGTCCGCGGGCCTGGCATCGGCGACGGTCGCCGTCGTCGAAGGTATTTCACTTCCGGCCGAACGGAGACTTGCGGTGACAGAGGAAGAACCAAAATCCCCACAAACGCCTCAAGAGCTTCCGACCGAAACCGCACAATCAGTACCATTAGTACCAACCGCCACGTCTTTGAATCAAACCCAAAAAGACACCGAAAATCCCGTAGCAGCGCCACCTGGCGTCGACCCACCACCGAAAGTCGAAAGATCCGATTCTACACCCTGCTGCGTAAAGGCCGAACAAAGCGTCCCAACCACCGAGCCCGTCACGCAAGGCGAACTCCTCGCCTGCCCCTTGAAACCGACTAAAAAAATGGAAGACCTTCCGGTCAAGATGGAAGAAGACATGACTCCGAGGGATTCTCAGATTACTGTGTCCTCCGACGGTACGGAGGTTCCCGAGACAACACTCGGTAAGGAAGTTCCTGAGGTATCGGCTGATACGGTAGTTTCTGGGAAATCCGTCGATAAGAAATTATCTAAGGAATCGGTCGATAAGAAAATGTCCGAGGACTTGGTCGGTAAGGAAGAATCCAAGGAATCGATCGGCAAGGTAAATCCCGAAGTACCTGTCGGTAAGAAAGATCTCGCGGTATTGATCGGCAAGGAAAACCTAAAGGAATCGAGCAGTAAGGTAGTTTCTAAGGACTCGGTTGAGAAGGAAGTTGCCGAGAAATCGGGTGTCAAAGAAGTTGCCAAGAAATCGGTCGGTAAAGAAGTTGCCAAGAAATCCGTCGATAAAGTAGTTGTCAAGAAACCAGTCGATAAAGACGCACCTAAGAAACCCGTCGATAAGAAAGTTCCTAAACAATCCACCGATAAAGAAGGAACGAAGAACCCCGTTAATAAGGAAGTTTGCGCAACATCCATCGATCAAGACGTTCCTCGGAGACCCGCTGATAAAGAAGCGCCCGAGAAACCCGTCGATAGGGAAGGTTCGGGCGAATCGAGTGAAGCCTCCCTATCGATAGAGGATTCCAGTCCGTTGAGGCCAGCGCGAACGAAGGAACTGCAGATTCCCGACACACCGACCGTTACGGAAGCAACGCCACCCACGTCGCCGCCGATAGGTGGCGCCGCCGCGTCTCTCGACGATCCACAGGCGACCAACAGAACGACGAAAAAAATCGTCAAGAAAGTCGTGAAAAAGACGAGCGAGACAAAGCCGACGCCGGAAGCTACCGCCGATCCCGATACAGAGGTCAAAAAGGTCACAAAGAAAATCGTGAAGAAGAGCACGAAGAAGAAGGAGGAAGACGCGAATGTGCCCACCGAAGCAAAAAAAGTCATCAAGACCGTGAAAAAGACGACGACGAAAACGCAGCAACAGACGTTGGACGTCACCGAGGCAGCCGCACCGGAAACACCCCCGCCATCAGCACCGGAAGTCCCCGTACCGCCCAAGAGAAAACTTAAAACTACCACCAAAACGACCAGCCAGAAAACCGATTCCGAGCCTTGAACACGAGAACAAAAAGATTTTATTAACAACAACAACCCCCCTTCTCCCTCCCACCTCCTTATCTATCTCCTTCCTTGAGAGGAAACAAAGACGAAGAACGAGGCAAGAATAATACCAAAATTCTCATTTACTCGCGAGAGAGTGTTGTAGAAGCTTGTATTTTTTTTCCACCCTACAAAACTTATCTAGCAGCGCAATTTGCGAAATGATTTTTTAATATTTTTATTGATAAGACTGGTACGAATCGACTGGCAATTTTTGTCGCGAGCGTCGCGACGGTCGGTCGTTCCCACCATCTTGAATGTTTTTTTTTCTCAAACGTCTAAGATGGCGGACACAATCGACTATGGCTATCTTGAATGATTGAGAAAAACATTTAAGATCACGGCCCCGACGCGTTCTCCCTAGTCCTGCATCGCGCCAAATTCACGCAATATGACTGTATCTACTTTTTTTTTCATTCACCTTTTTTCACGCATCGATAATGATTTTAGACGGCACAGTCGAACCTCGATATAACGGAGATTTGTCCATTCCCTTCCAATAGACACCCGAAACTTTGATATAACGACATAATCATATACATTATGCTCTAATTGCTAATTGCTTGTAAAAAAAATGCTCTAATTTAAACCTTTTTTCTTTAAAAAATATCCTTATATTTATAATACTAATATATTTTTTTTAACGAACATTTTAAGGAACATGACTTCGGTATAACGAAAACGCGATATAACGAACAAATTTGAGATTTGTTTGTCGAGGTTCGACTGTATTGCTCGTTTATTCTTCAGCGCTCGAATTATAACTGTTATTGTTAATATTATTATTATTATTTTAGACCAACTTGATTATTACGTATATTTAAAAATGCGCGCGCACAACTTGCAACGATTTAATGAATTTAATATAAGAGTTACGAATAAAGAATAACATTGCGAAAGATACGTGTACATTTTTTCTGATGTTCGCATTTTTTCCATTTTTACAAGTTGGCGATTGTATGGCTCTTCTTAAAGGTTATGTCGTTGGCGATTGTGAGTTTCGACACCTAGCAGCGTAAGTACGAACTACGCGGCGAATAAAAATGTACCGGAAGCGTTTCGCTAGTATTCTTGAAATATAGTGAATATTGGTGATGATTTGTGATTAATGTTCAGGATTGATCGAGAAAAATGAATGAGAAGCTGGCAAACAAAACCGGCCATGTCCATGAATTACTTTTTTACAGGAGAGGTCAAAAATCATAACCGAATATCGATAAGTTGCAATTTTCAGCTATAATATATGAAGGCTCTATCGAAATCTAAGTCTGGACCTGGCTTTAGTTTGATAGAAATAATAACTACCGTTTGTTCATTTTTATTTTTGATAAGTCCGGTTTTGGACTGGTGGACAACTCCGCTTTCGAATGACAATCTTATGGACATATCCGGTTTTGAAATAAACCAGATTCTTTGAAATGAACATAAATTTGTTTTTTTATTGTCAACTTCATGATCCTACACAAACTATTTCGACTGCAAATAAAAATGCAATGTAACATTCAGCGAGCCATTGACGAGTCGTTTTCGGCTTGAAAAGGCAGTTTTTAACCAATTTTAAGGTGTTTAGAGTCGGATTTGATACCAAATATTTCGAGAGCTAATAGAGGTGTACTTGAAGTACACGAAAAAAAAATTACCGTAGTGGACCACGGTCTTACAACGCGAACATGCAGTTCTTGAAACAACGGTAGTGGGGGAAGGTTGACTTAGCGTCCAGTTTTTGTTTCAATTTTAGGCCGCGTGGTGCGCATAGGCAAGCGGGTGTCGTGTGCGAAAAAGACATACCCCTATACGGCGAAATGTTGTGCCTGCACAACACAATTAATATCAATATCCCTCATTCCGCCATCATCTTTAATTTAAGGGATAGATCATGGTTTTTATAGAATTTAGCCACCCGAAATTGTATTTGCGTGGAAAATATAGACGCTATCTCCATATTTATTGTTAGCGAAAATAGCAGTCGATGTATACGGGCACATAGAAATACTTGCGAGCAGTAACCTCAATGATGCGTGCCATTCAAAATTTATTCCAATTTGTATTCTTTTTCTACAGCTGTATATGCATTAGTGAAGAAAACAATGCAGTGCACGGGAATTGAAACGAAGTTTTCATTCCCCATTCAGCTAGGATGTATTTTATCCATGAAAGAACAAATTAATTTATCCCTATTAAACTCGCTTGAATTTCAATGGTTGGGTTGATGGACTACTCGCCAATCAATTGCTGGATAGATTTTTCTGATTTATACTGGTCAGTTTATGAGGTTATGTATTTCTTTTTGCATAGGAATATCATTCGTTTTTAAAAATAAATTGTGTAACATTTACATTCTCAGGTTAGGTTACAACAAGAATGCGTGACTATTGTTGTCCTTGTCGCACAGAACATTCTTTGATTACAGCGACTCCAGCGGATGGCTTCGGCAAGGGACCCACCCCCCACCACTAGATAAATTTTTCAAAGATAATGTATTTATTCATATCGATATATACGTATATTTCAAAATCTTGAATTTTCGATACGAATTTGGGTTTCACAGTTTTTAAGTATTACTAGGAAGCGTTTTCACTATAATCCACAATTGGAAGACATTATGCTGCTAACTATTACTTAAGTCCAATGAACTGAGGTTAGGAAGGGGGCTGTCAGATTCATAACCATCGATCCCAGGTAGCAATTTTCAAAAAGTCGGCTAATAGGGTGCCAAATGTCCGCACGGAAGTTATCTTAAAGTCAACAACCATCCAAAAAGATAACTGGTGGACACATGATAACTTATAGGTAACTTCCAAGCGGACATTTGGTACCCATTTGGACAACTAATAGATAACTATTTTGAAATTGCTAGCTGGGATGTTATAGCCTCTGCGCGGATCGACGTTCCGCGACATCCAATGGGGGCTTCACTTTCCTCGGGACTCTCCGGTATACATTCATTCCCTTTCAGCGCCCATTGTGTTATGGAGCTCCTACTTAGCGCCTCCATAGTGTTAAGTAGAAAAAACTAGACGCGACACCCAATGGGAACTTCACTTTCCGGTATATCTTAGCTCCCATTGGATATCGCTTATCAATCAGCCCCATAGTGCCAAAAAGAAAAAAACTGAACTTGTCATCACGCGCAAAACAGGCAACACAGCCCGGACGAGGTACCGCGGGTGGCCGGGGCGCGATCGTCGCGGCGAAATGGCGCTGCGGCTAGTGGCGCCGCTAACCCCCTTTGTAGTTACGCGCCTGGGCTCGTGGGATTCCCGGCCAGTATGGCCGCTCTCGTTCGTTCGCAGCCAACACAACTGACAGCTATTCCGGCGTACGAGTGCATCAATTCGCAACGCGCTTTTTTCGCTCGCGTCCCGTCGCGACTCACCCCGTGCGGCTAAAATGATTTAGTCCCGTCGCCACAATAGCGAGACAGAGAAAACCGGAAATTGCAAAAAAAATCACAAAAAAACAAGCTTGCGAGAAAATAAACGAAAAAAAAATTATGATCAAAGACATGGCCGACGACGAGGCCACACAGGCGACGAACGACGACGCCAGCGAGTGCAAACGTTACGCGATTCAGCTCGGCTACTGGAATGATCCGTTTATCAATTACTTCGTGAAGCAAACCGCGCGTAAACCACCGGAAATCAATCGCGGCTATTACGCTCGCGTCAAGGGCATGGAGGTCTTCGTCGACAAATTTCTCAAGGTCAGTTTTTTCATTTTCCTAAAAAAAGTGCACGTGGGAGGGGGGTGGGATGATAGTGAAGTCCGCGGGAGCATAACCTAGAAAAACATTTAGCGGTGCGGGGAGGGGGCGGGGCGCCGGGGCTCAGCTGATACGGAACTGCGCGTGTCGCGCGCGTGTGTTTGCAGTGCCGCAAACCTTGACCCGACCAAGGCCCTGCCCCAATTTTACCTCCGCCGGATCCACTTCCGTTTCACCGTATCTCGATATAGGTCAATGTAAAATCAATGTCGCTGGATTTCGTCACTGCCCCTCCCCCTCCTCTCGCGCCCTCCCCCGACGCTGTTTCGACCTCGACCTTGATTATCCCCAAAGGTAAAACGCAACGACGCGTCTCTCGGGGGTTCGTGTTAATACGGCCGGAAATCGATCCCTGATCTACGCGCGCGGCTCGTCAAAAACGCGCACCTTTCATTCTTTCTCTTTCGTTTTGGACTGACTTTTTTTTTCGTACGGTTGTTTACGTCCGACGAATTTAAATTCGCGCAGCTGATATCGAGCGCACTTTATTCTGCGCATTGTTGTTTTCCCAGGTAGCATAGATGTCCAATTGAGGTCGATAAGTTGCCGTTGTCGGGTTATCTTTGAGACATGACCGTAAGATAACTATTCGACATCTTTCAAATGACATCCTTTATAATACTGCCCTGAAGTTATCTTCTTTATATCTTTCGGCGATAAATACGGATGTCTAAAAGGTATAACAAAATATTATGCAATTCATGACTTTTTAAAGGTACTGCAGCGTTATCTATGTGCTGTTATCTATTGTATCTAGTTCAACGTTGTTCAAGGGATATCATGAACACGTTTTTTTCATGACACCTTCCAGATATCGGTAATATGCTGCCATTTGAGATATTTGATATTGGAGGGAAAATAGTCAAAAGGCGTCCAAATGTTGTCCTAAAAACGACACCCAATGGGTCTGATATATTCTGGAATATAGTGTACGATTATATTTCTTACCACCACCGAAAAATTGTGTGCAATAATAATTATTAACAAATAAATAAAGGTGTTGAAGTATATACACGTGAGTATATATGCCATTTATTTTATTTTCCTTTTTGCCTCTGTGAATATATATATATATATATATATATATATATATATATATATATTTTTTTTTTTCTTTTTATTCTAAAAGTGTACGTTTGCTTTTTAGGTTATCAAACGGATCGTTTGAAGAAGGTGCTTTTCTTCTAATGTAGACTTGAAAGTTTAACTAAGTACAACATTCTTTTTTATACTTTGCATTTCTATGCATTCCTTTATTTTGCAAAAGTTGAAACTTGCAATCTAAAGGTTCGGCTGATTGCCTGATGGAATTGTTTTCATTCTAAAACGCATGAGTTGTGTCCAATTCTTGGCTAGTCGCCGTGGTAAAGTCGTATAGAGGGGATCGTGTGCTGCTCTTCAAACGTTTGTCATCCCTCATAGCGACTCTACAATTAGCGAACAAATATTCATTAAGGGGATTTGTATGTATGCAAATATTTTGAAGCTACCCTGCTATAGCGACTGTTGACTAGTTTAATTATAAAATTGTATGTTCTAGGGACAGAAAATCCAATGAATTGGCGAAAAAACTGTTCAAATTTCGTTTATAATTCGTTGAAAGCCCTTTGGATTTTTGAGACGGAGGACAAGCAAAAAATGCCATTTCCCTCACATTATTATTGGTACGGAAATATTATTTCAATGTTTTGTAAAGTAAATCGCATTACAGAAGTCATCACACGTTTATTACGAAGAAATATTATTTGTTCACTTTCCTTTTTAGGTGTCATACGAAGCGTGTTTCCCGAATCCTAGGTGAAGGACATCGGCACTTGTATTGCTGACTGGCTTCACTGCGGGGAGGGGGGGGGGGGGGGGGTATAAAAGCAGCAAATGTCGCAAGTGCTCAATAGTATCAATAATAACTGTGTACCTTTCAAATAATATTAAATTATATTTCACTTATAATGAACGAGTCAATATTTTCTTTATAATGAACTAGCCCACTTCGGTATCGATATAATATCCTAACAATTTCTCTATTATGAAAATTAACTTATTAACATTCTAGAATATTTAATATAGCTTAATATGACCCATTTTTAATTATTATATGATAAGCACAGTAATGAAAGTTTTTGTTGTAATACGAACGTGTATATAGAGACACATGTTCGTATTGAAAGTGACAAAAAATGTTATCTATGTTATCCTATAAAAATTAAAAATAAGTTATATTAACTTACATGAAATATTCTAGACTATCGATGAGTTAATTTTTATAAAAAATGGATACGTTATTGTTACACACACACACACATTAGATATTCTTTCGGCAATACTCTTCGATAGGGTTTAGATGTCGTTTTGTCAACCTTATTCGGACGCCTATGGACGGCTTTTAGGTGGAAGTGGTATCTCGAAATTTTCGTGCCTTGAAAAGAATATCTTTCGGTTATACCCATTTTATAACTTTTCGCTAACGTACCGACAATCGATAAGAGTTAACCTTTCGTTGATGGTTTGTTAGTCATTAAAGTTGCTGTATTGCTCACTATCGGGCACAAATAAGTTATCTGCCAAGCGGACATAAGTGATACGTTTTGTAATACAAAACGACATCTTTTTTGAGAACCAAAAAGTTATCCATATTCGTTTGCCGATATCTTTCGGATGCCATATAGATAACTTTTTGCTACCTGGATTCTTTCTTTTACGTTTGTTCGCCCGATATTCGAATTCAAACGTTGCCAACGGTTATCGGTGCAGAAGCGTTTTTTTTTCAAGGATTCCGCGCGAAATTCAAATATATCTAACGCTCATCGGCGAACATTGACGATGTTCATCGGACGATTCTTCGGAGACTTTTTTTTTCTCGATGTTTTCGCGTGCAATTCAAATTTAAATGCTTGAATTTGGAAAATGTATCTTCCCGAAGTCTCTAGGATCAGAATTTTAATTCATAGTTCATTTGCATATTTTACTAAACAATATTTCGATCGGAATATAAAAGATAAATCGGTACCGCAATCAATAACGACGATAGTAATGATAATAATAATAATTATTAATATCAATAATAATCATATCATTAATTCACGATAATTAATATTAGTATTAAACAATAATGTTACTTAATAATAGAGAAATAATAATAATCATAATAATAATAATTATTGTGTGCCTTTCTTTATATTCC
The DNA here is from genome assembly GCA_963210295.1 of Ophion ellenae. Classification (NCBI taxonomy): domain Eukaryota; kingdom Metazoa; phylum Arthropoda; class Insecta; order Hymenoptera; family Ichneumonidae; genus Ophion; species Ophion ellenae. The sequence goes on from OY723392.1 coordinate 27,486,146, forward strand.
AGTTGTCCGGTGGCAAAGGTCAAATAATAAGTTTGGGTGCTGGCTTCGATACGTTATACTGGCGGTTGCGGGAAGCTGGAAACAGTCCGCAGAATTTCGTAGAGTTGGACTTTCCCAGTGTCACGGCCAAGAAATGTTATCACATTAAGAAGCATAAGCAACTGTTAGACAAGCTGAATACCGAAGGTAATGATAATAATTGTGGTTGGAACGATTTTTACCGATCAAAAAGGGGAAAAGAAGACAACTCAAACAAATCCGAATAAAAATGAGACAAACAATTGAACATTATAAATACGCGCGCACACACACACACACACACACACACACACACAAACACACGGGCGCGCGCGCACGCACACACATATATATATCTATATATACAATTGATAAAAAAAAGTAAACTTCTTTTCCAAGTATATCTTAAGGTAATATTTAAAGTATTTTTGAAGTATATTTCTTTGTATATTAATATATATATATATATATATATATATATATATATATATATATATATATATATATATATATATAATTAATATACAAAGAAATATACTTCAAAAATACTTTAAATATTACCTTAAGATATACTTTAAAAAGCAGTTTACTTTTTTCATCAATTGTATTAAAAAAGGGGGATGTATTCAAAAAGGGGAAATGGACGAACCGAAAGCAATCCGAACAACGTTGAAACATAAAAAATGCGAGGAAACAATTCAAAAATAATATTGTTCATTTATTCATTACATTTTGTTAAATTTTATTTATTGAATTAAAGCAGTTTGATCACATTAAATTAGTTATATGCAAATAATTTGAATATCATCAAATAATTAAGTAACTTTAGTTACATTTTATTAATTAATAATATAATCTTCGCAGTGTATCCATGCATTTTTCCGTTTTTAAGTTCCCCTTTTCTTGGAGTTTTCCTTTTCTCCTCTTTTAAATGTGTGTGTGTGTGTGTGTGTGTGTGTGTGTGTGTGTGTGTGTGTGCGCGCGTGTGCGTGCGTGCGCGCGCGCGCGCGCGTGTGTGTGTGTGTGTGTGTGTGTGTGTGTGTGTGTGTGTGTTTAGCCATTCTTGCCTCTCAGGCTTAAGAACATTTCATCAATGTACAGTGATTATATAGCTCCCTCTTAACTACTCTTAGTCTACATGCAATCTTGTATTTGGTTCACATTAATCTCTCTTTCCCCATTACTATTGGGAGTACAAATAAGTTTCCGCCGTTGCACAAAAGATGGCCTCACCAGGAGGTTATGGTTGAAGTTGTCAGATGTAAAACGTCATATCGTAAGGTTGGAGATCTGACAAGACCGTAACCTTGAAATATTAGCGATTTTGCATCAGCATCACATAATTTTTTTCGTGCAGAAATGTCGGTTTTTGAGCCGAATAAGCGTCATTTGCGGCAACTCTTGCGTTTGGCACGAATCTCCCTGCAATAATGCTTCCGCGTCTTCGACGTCAAACTCACAGTTCTTAAACTTTTGAAACCACTCAGGACAACTCACTTAGAACAGCCTCACCATATGCTTCTACCAAGCCATTGATGCGCCTCAGCTGCAGATTTCTTCAAATTAAAGGAATCAAAAGCTCCCGCAAATGAAGCTTATTCGGCTCACAACTCGACATTTTCGCACGAAAAAAATTATATGATGCTGATACGAAATCGCTAATATTTCAAGGTTATCTCCTGGTGGGGCCATCTTTTGTCAAACGGCGGAGACTTATATGTATTACCAAAATATTTCCATTATAAATTATTATCTTATATCCTTTTTATTTCTTGTTTTGTCTAGACCCCACCTTTTCCTCGAACATCCTTACGTATTGACATAGTTCGAGCGTAATTTCTCCATTTACTACCTCATTCCATCGTATCTGTTTCTTCGTTTCGTTCAACAATGAATGAATTCATTCCGTTCCTTCTCAGATCTCTACTCCATCATATTCCTAAATTTCTCGCATTGCCTTATATGCTCCAAATTCTCTTTTCCCTTCCCGCACAGTCTGCAAGACTTCTTTTAAACCCTTTATTTCCCTCTCTCCCCACATTGCCACACCTCATTCTGGCCCACTGTTCTTCACCTTTACCTTTTATTCTTTTCTGTTCCCAATACTTTTGCTTCCTTGCATGGTTTGTACGATATTTATATTCTATACATTACTTCAAGGTTTCTATTCTGCACCAGTCTCCCTGCATCCGTTGATCATTTAGTATGTCCCATTCACCCTTTAGCTTAGCTTCTAATCAACTTTAATCTCCACCTATTCCTATTCGTCGCATAGACTCCCCATCTTCTACTTTTCTAAACGCATTTTCCATCTCTGTACCCCACTTGGAAGGGTTTCCATATGCCCAGTTCCTTATTTCTTCATTCAGACAAATTCCTGGCGATCTCTCGCTATCCATTTTTATCATGCCACTCGTTCTCTTTCTCGTGTCTACCTCGATTTTTGGCCTTTCAGTCTCCATTCTCCATATATACGCCTGAGTGTTAAGACTTACCCCCATGATCATTTTCATGTACCTTCCCGCCACTCTTTCGATATCACCGCTCTCATTCCAACTCCAAGTTTGTGCACCGTAAGTTAAAATCCCCCACACTAGCCTGTCCAGTAGGTACGTTTTCTTTTTTTCATGTTGTGGTAGGTGCGTTTTTTTTTTCATGCTGCGAGTGGCGTTCCGCGGGGCGGAGTGCTCCCCCCGTCCCCTGTGGTGGTGCCTTGTAGTGAACGAACTACTGGGAAAACTGAGAGGAATAGGGGTAAACGTCTATGGTTACGGGGACGATGTGGCCATTATGGCGAGAGGGAACTTCCTTCCAGAGTTAAAGGAGTTGATAGATAGAGCACTCCAGCTCACGCAAGCTTCGAGTGTGGCAAAGGGTCTGGTGGTCAATCCACAAAAAAACCCAAGCCATGATCTTCACTAGGAAATATAAACCCACCGCCATCGGCCCAATCAGATTCGGTGGGGGCGAAGTGGCATACTCAACAGCAGTTAAGTACCTTGGAGTTTATCTAAAACCGAAACTGAACTGGAACCTCCACCTCGAGACTAAGAGGGATCAATTCTACATTAGCTTCTGGGCTTTTAGACGAGCTATAGGGAATACCTGGGGCTTAAAGCCCAGGATGGCCCTGTGGTTATACTCCGACTAATGTACGTGGCTGTCGTCTGGTGGCCTGCCGTGAAGAGAGCTGCCAGCATGTGGATGACGACGATCTTTAGCCTGCTTTCCCATCGCCGATCGCCGATACTGGGGTATCCCTCGCCTGCACCGTAGACTTATTGTCAGACTTCGTACTGTCCATATTCCTTCTTATTGTGGTTGGTCCACGGGGACTGTTTAATTTCGCCCCCGCCCTCCTCACCTCGCCGAAGCCAGGTCGATATGAGCTCCCCCTATCCGCAAACTAGGGACGCGCCACGTAGCAGTGTCACCTCTGCAGCATGTGTGTGTGTGGGTGCGCGTGTGTGTCTTCTAGAATTCTAGTAAAACGATTTTCATTAATTAAAAGAAGTAAACATTTTTTCACCGACACTGGTGGATGCAGGGTCGGGGGTTGGCTCCCGTGGTCCTCCGAGTTAAGCAGAGTTGTGCACAGCCACTACTCGGAGCGGTACCTGCTTAGCCGTGCACCAACTGACGCATCAACCAGTGAGCGGGAGGCCAGTACTTCTGAGACCTTGGTGTAGATACTTGAGTTAAAAATGTCTATATACCGGAGAATCCGAAGAATACGGGGCCGTCTATACCGGTACGGGTTTTCCACAATTTTCCCGTATCCTTGGAAAATATGGTATAGTGAAGCTGAAGTCGGCTGTGGACTCATCGGAACGTTAGGTTGGATTAGCAAAATGTGGGTAGGGAGTGATAGAAAAGGGGTCAATTGGGAAATACGTAAAAATCCGGAAGGGTACACGTTAGTACTAGGGAAAAAAATGTACGTAACCTTTCTTTCAAACTATAGTTATTTGAAGTATATCTTCAAGCATTTTTAAAGTACATTTATATGTATAGCTTTTTCTAGTACAGTCCTTTATTTCCCAGTATACCCTTGCGGGTTTTCCTTCCCCCTCTGTACATTGATACCCTTTTACACGTTTCTTTGTTTTTTTGTTAACATTTATCTTTCGTCCTTTTCCTCCATTATGCTTCCTTCCTACAACCCCGGCATAGAGTCTGCATACCCCTTTTTACCTCCTTTATTTACATTTTCGCATCTTAACCTGCCTCTGGTTTCTTTAGTTTCTCCCTCTGTGTCCCTCTTCTCTTCCCGGTACTCTTCCATTTGTATACGTTATTTTCGATTTTTGTACTCCCTACAATACGTTTCTCGATTTGGTTCCAGTCTTGTTGTATTTCCTGGTCGGAGTTTTTTACCATATTGCTCCCACTCCTACCTCCCTTCATTTCAAGTCCCCATTTCGATGGGTTTACATTCAATAACGCTCTGGATTCTTCTTCCATTATTGTAATTATAAGATTTCCGCTCCTACAGACGGTGAAATCAGTTTCTCGACGACGGATCTGCACGCGGCGAATTATCATCTGATCGGTATCGATTTGCGACACACGTCGGAATTGGCGAACAAGCTCGGCCAGGCCGAGGTTGACTTCGGCAGACCGACCCTCTTCATCGCCGAGTGCGTTCTGGTCTACGTGGACAGTGTCGCCGCGTCGAGCCTCCTCAAGTGGCTCGCGAGCAAATTCTTGAACGCTATATTCGTCAATTACGAGCAGGTCAATATGCGGGACAAATTTGGCCAGGTGATGCTTTCGAATTTGCGATGCCGGGGCTGCCTACTGTCGGGCGTCGAGGACTGCGAGTCCCTCGAGACTCAACAGAGACGGTGAGAACGTTATTTTGATTTCGAGAATATTTCTTTTGCTCTTTCAACGTGTGTTCGACATTTCTCGTAACGTCGAAAAGTGAAAGGTTGAAAAAAACGTGTACCATTTTTTTCGTACGGCCAAAAAATTACCTCGTTTTTTAAACCTTCGGTTAATTTTATTTACGGAAATGGAGAATCGTACAAGGTTTTTGTGAATTGAATTTTGCAAAGATCACTCAAGTGTCTAAAATTATCATTGTTTTCAATCATCATAATGATATTAATTTCGTCATTATAATTGAAAGTAACAACAACAATGATACCAATAATAACAAAAATTTTAATAGTGATGGGGAGAATAATAGGAATTAAATATAATCGTTATAATAACCGGAACTGGTGGATGGGCGGTCGTGGTTCGGCTCTAGTGGTACTTCGAGTTACGCAGCGTTGTGCATGGCCGATACTTGGGACGGTGACCGCTTAGTCGTGCAACGACTGGGGCATCAAGCTATCAATGGGAGGCCAATACTTCCCAAACCTTGGGGTAGAAACTTGAGTAAACACGTCTGTTCACCAGAGTGTCAGAAGAATGTAGGGCCATCTATATCGGTACTGGTTTTCCACAGTTTCCCCGTGCCCTCGACAAATGCGATATAGTGTAACTCAAGGGCTTCCTTTCACGAACCCGATTCTTTTAAACAATTACCTGATTTTTGTCTTCAATCAAGTAAAAATACATCCTGGTATACTGGTAAAATTTTGAGCCAAGTTTCCGAAGTTCTAGATAAAAATTACGATTCTAAAAATTGCCTCATTTATACAGCACTTTATCGAGATGACACGGAGATCACATTTTTATCTAATAATGTATACACTAAATAACTCCAGATGCCCGATACAAACTGCTCGACTCGTGTTAAAAATTCTAAAGATTCCTCAACGACCATACAACAGGGGATCACCGAATGTTTGAAGAAAATATTAATGATAAAACTTACAAGGAAAACTTAAAGCATTGAAAATTATTAAAAAAGTTTTTTTAATCTGCCGAAAAACGGTTTTAAGACGGGTGGTTTCCCAAACAGACGACCCCTCAAAGAAAAGCGCGTCACCCCTTAATATAATTTTTTTCTATTATTCTGCAATGGATTTTTCTTCGCTGTACAATAGAAGGATTTTGGTTTTTGTTTTATTTAGATCGCCGAACTGCTTGTGCGTGAAACTGCAAAACCACCCTTGACCCGCTTTACTTGGAGTGACAGTTTCCCCCCTTAAAGCCGTTTTTACGCAGATAAAAAATACTAGTCCAATAGTTTTCAATGCTTTATCACAAATATGAGTTTCAACAAAATCGACCGCGGACACTAAGGTGATGTTCCTTATTAGAAAAATGTGACTAACAGAACATTTTTTGTAGACCCGACTATTCAGGAAAAAAATGTCTAAATCTACTAATTTGCGCGTAATTTTAGCATTGAAAATGCTTTTAAAACTGTACATGTTTGTTGAGGTAGGCTGGGTATAGGGTCTGAGTTAGCTGGATGTCATACGAAACTAACGCTACCCCCACTCCACTCACTGTGTTGTAGTAGAGTGGGGGTAGCTGCCACATGCTGAGTGCCTATGATCGGTTGAAAAATGCCCTCCCCACCCAATTCTAATCTTGTCATAATTGAAAAATTATATTACCTCCATGCATCAATATGTTGTTTTAAGTAATAAAAACGAACCCATATTATTCACATGTACCTGTTTTCTATTACCCGAAAAGTCTGATTGCATTTTCAATGCCATTGAATAGTTGCACTTTGTGTAATATCTGTAGATTTTTTATTCCAGTTTATCGTTGGGAATAATAATTTATTGTGACTTGTTTTTATTCAGCGCCACTGTAATTTACCAATGGTTCAGAAGGAGCCTGCTTGTACCCCCTACAAAATATTGCCCTCTGCGAAAGGAATGCCTTGAGACGGCTGTGAACGCAACAGAACGTTAGATTAGAATAGCAAAGTTCGGGCAGGGAGTGATAGCAATGGATTCGGTTGGGAAGGGTGACACGTAAAAGGCCGTAAGGGTATGCGTTGGAAATCCGAAAAACTAATTAAAAAAATAGTAATGCTCGAAAACGATAATAAGAATTGAAATAATAATAATAATCATTGAAAATAATAATATCGTGTATTATTATGTAATTGAAAAGGATACTTAGCTATTCAACATAAACTATGTTCTTCGATTTATTATAATAGTTATTGTTGTTATTCAAATGGTGATTTACCAAATGTTTATCGTATACAACTGTCTATTGTTTTCGAAAAATAAAAATAAAAACGCCATTGCAGTTTCACGATAAACGGCTGGGAGGGCTCGGACGCGTGGACGATGGTCGAAGTCTACGACTCGCTGCCCGAGTCCGAGAGGATCAGAATTGAGCGCATCGAGATGCTCGACGAGCGGGAACTACTCACGCAATTGTTGCAGCATTATTGCATCGCGATTGCATGGAACGGACAGACCTTCAAGAATCTTTCAATAGCGCAGGGTTGAAATTTTATATGTCGCCAAACATATATATATATATATATATATATATATATATATATATATATATATATATATATATATATATATATATATATATATATATATATATATACACGTTGTATATGTACCGGACGATCAGTTCAGAGTGTCACGAAAGCTGCGATCTTAAAAAGCGAACAACTCTCATTTAAAACTTTTTTTAAGCGTGGTCTCGGAGATGCTTGTGGCACTTTGGATCGGCCGGCCCTGTGTGTGCGGGTGTGTGTGCGCGCGCGTGTGTGAGTCAGGGTGTGTGTGCGTGTGTTACAGTGAAACCCATTTTCAATTTACATACGTGTTACATAGTGAAAACTATGTCTGACTGAACGCCTCCGTTATAACTAGTTTTTCTTCGTGAAAACTAGTATTTATTGTTAAGAAAATTAAATGTTAGTTGCAACTAGTTTCAACTCAGACGATTTAATTCTAACAAAATCAATCGTGTCCTTCCAAACCGAAATAATCCTCATTGGGACCCTAAAACTCAAATAAACTTTCAAACCTAAGACAACCAAATAAATCTCATTTAGAGACCGAATCCCAAACAAACTGCATTCGAAAAGAGAAACCGAAACAAGCCTCTTCCGGAAACGGAAACGCAAACAAACTTCTGAATCGAAACAAACGTTGATAAAAAACAGAAACCCGAACAAACATCCAAACTCATGCAAACTTCATTAGGAAACAGAAATCTAAAGAAACATACAAACCGAAACTCAAACAAACTTAGTTCGTAAATAAAAACCCAAACTCAAGCAAACCTTATTCGGAAACAGCTTCAACTGATTAATTTCGTTAGACCTAGGTTATTCTAGTTAAGACGAATTGTACCTGACATTCAAATTGATTTATCAGTAAATTCTAGTTTTCACTCCGAAAAACTAGTTTTAACGTCGTAAGAACTAGTTTTTAATAGAAAAAACGCTCTTAAACTAATAACGTGTTTTAACTGTAACACACCCACACGCATATATATATATATATCTCTTTATTCAGTAATCTTGTCGAGTTACTTCAGGTAGCGATATTGATGCCCTAAAAAATGCCACGAAAAAAATATATACACAAATGTACGTCATTGGCGGCACGCGTATACCAGGTGTCCCACGTGAAGTGTCCCAAGCCGCAATCTCGCCAAATACTCGTCGCATTGAAAAACGTTTCGAACAAAAGCTGTACGATTGAGGGGAGTCGACAAGATGGCGCTCTTGGTTTGACCTTAGGTGCAACGGTCGAGGTTCTGTCTAGGTCAAATAAGTTACTTTGTCAGTTAAGTCCCAGTTTTTATCACACGTTCTTACGGCTCAGCTCGAGGGCTTTTTAAAATACTTCAATTGAGTTGCTTTTCGTTCAGCACTATTCGAGCCACGGAACTGGAAGCTCCAAAGGTACACGAAAAAAAAAAAATATATATATACATGTATATATATATATACACCTAACATTTTGCGATGGCAGGACAATGAGAAATGTCAATGTACAATAAGAAGTGTGGCCTCGTACTCTGCAATCCTTCGAAACGTCACATCTACAGGACCTTCACTTCGAATGGGACACCCTGTATAACAACGATGCACCTACGGGGCGAGGCATACGTATTTTCGAATGATTAACGAGAATAATAATAATAATCATTATAATAATAACGATAAAAGAAAGAAGAAAAAAAACGATTATTTTACATAATTACGCGCGCAAATTGTGATAACAGTCGCGATTGTATCGTGACGTCAAACGTACGGAGAGGGAAACAAAAAAAAATCGAAGCCGTAAGAAACATTAGGAGAAAAAAAGAAAATTATGGGTGGTGTCGCGAGGAAAAGGACGAAGAAAAAATGAGTCTTATCCCCCGGCACAGAAGAATGTTTTGAGCTGATAATTACAAGTTGAAAGTTAACGAGAGAGAGAGAGAGCCAGCCAGAGAATGAGCAGAGAAATAAAAAATGCAATCTATCGAGTAAATTGAGCAGTATCGGATGGAAAAAGAAAAAAAAAACAAATAAACGAGAAACCCCATGAGTGTAGCAAAAACGGACACGACTTTGTAATCAAACTTTGAAGTGTGTACGTTTCGTTTGCGCAATAGTGCGTCACGTTGATGCAAATAAATTTAAAGAATATGTTTTGTCTTCGTTAATAATTAATAATACACATAAATATTTTATTGTCTCAATACTGCGTGGGTATATACAGGGTGATGAACAACTATCTGCCTGTGAGGGCATACAGAGTGTGACTCCGAGCGAAACGCTTTTTTTTTCAAATGTTGCAGCACAAAAAATTGAGATATTCGCATTCAACGTTCAAGTAGCAAAGAATGGCACCAGTAGTCGCTCACGCGCGGAACGTGTACGCCGGATCGCTTTGCAAGTTGATAATATGATTCAATAATTTTTCGTTCATTATTTAATACTTGTAGAAAAAATAATCGCGCGTAAGCAGGTAGTTGGGAATTGTTTGCTCGGCATTGGACTTTGAAGGCGAATATCTCGGCCAGTTTTTGTCGCTCGACGTTCTAAACAAAAAAGCGCTCCGCTCGTAATGACACAGTCTGGGTGCTCACAAAGGGAATCTAAATAGTTTTAAATTACCCTACATATATATATATATATATATCATTTGAACGAATTGTGACTTACATGTACAGTGAGAATAGAAAGATTAGCCGTAAACTCGAGAGTAAGAGTGAGAAAAAATAAGACTCGAATCCTACGAAATGAATTAACGAACCCGAGTCCAACGTGAGTAGAGTGATTCTATTATGCGCGTATTTTCGTTACTATTTTTTTTTTTACAAATTAGTCACTTTCTTTTTTTTCCAATTTGCCGCCCGAAAATGGACGTGGATGCTTTTTTCGATATTCTTTTATTTTCACTCGAGGATCGAATGAGTGAAATACTTGTTAGCATTCGTTAAATCTTGAATCGGTTGTAAAATGAAATATTTATTATTATGATTATGTTTTTCGGATTAGGTTTAAGATTGATAATGATAATATGTAATGATAATTTTTTATGGAAGAAATTCTGTTTACATTGGTGCGGCAGGGCGGGAGGGGGTCATAATGACCTCCCGCCCGGGCGATTAACGAAGCTAAAAAAACGAATGCGAAAAAAGTTTAATCTGAACGAGAGTTGTAGAGATTGGGAGAGAGAGAGGGAGAGAGAGAAACTTCGTAGCCGGCGACACTCTCAACATACACATATATATTTTTTGTACTTTCGATCCTCGAGATCATCGTGTGAATGAAATTACTGTATAAAGAGTCGCGGCGTGTTCGTCAGTCGGTCAGTGGCGTCGACATCGGTGGCATCGATCAGTAATAAATTTTTTTTTTTTTCGAATTACTTGGCGTCAAGACGCTGCCGCGTCTCTTGATTCCTATTTTATTCTCTTCTTTTTCTCGTTCTTTTTTCTTCACCTTCATTTTTTCTTTTCTCGCGAATATATTTCTTCGCGACGAATAGATAAATAAAAGGAAAATGCAACGAAATCGCGAGAGAATGAGGAAAAAGTGCAGCTCCGCCGAGTTGCGAGAAAAATACCAGAAAGACAAAAGTGTCATATTGCAGAAGGAAAAAAAAGCGAAGTCGCGAGGAGAAATTGATGTAAGAAATCTTAAATAGCAGGAAGAGAAAAACCTTACTAAATGCGGAGAAAAAGTATTACAAACTTGCGAGAAAGTATTGCGAAATTGCAAAAAAAAAAATGACTGGCCGATGCAAAGTTGAAAAAAACGGTCGGAAACAATTGTAGCGCGGCGAGAGAAAAAACTGTAAAGTTTTTAAAACGTAAAAAATGATTGCGAATTTGCAGGAACTGAGAATTCCTAATTTGCAAAAAAATATATATATATACATCGCGAAATTTCGGAAATGAAACAATCCAAATCTGCAAAAAAAGGCGATTTTGCGGTAATAAAATATTCCAAATTTTCCAAAAAAGTATTGCGAAATTACAGGAAGAAAATATTCGCAAAAAAATATTGCCAAAAAATAAACATCGAGTGAAAGAGCACACCCGGAACAACACACAAAAAAAAAACAAAATAAAGATAAAGACACGAATAAGAGAGAGAAAGAGAGGGAGAGAGAGCGAGAGAGAGCGAGAGAGAGAGAGAGAGAGAGAGAGAGACGTGAAAGTGTATCCAAATGCTATATTTTTGTCGAAAACCTGCATCTCCGATGCTGAACGTGGAACGGAAGAAAAACCGCATAAAAATAAGTGAAAAAAAAAACGAACAACAAAAACTAACAAGAATTATGTATAGCAAGTAAGCGAGTCTCCGAATTTCCTGTCTGCGTGTACTACTGTAAAGTCATCGACTTTTCGCGCAAACTGACGAAAGAAAAGCAAAAAATACTCTCCACTTACTCACGTGTTTAAGAAATCATAGGAGGAAAAAACGGCACGGACAACAAACAAAAAATAACAATAAAAAAAGCGAAAAATACGGGGGGAAAACAATTGAAAACGCCGAAACTTCCTCCGCCTTTGCACTTAATAATTTTTCTGTGTGCGCTTGCCAACGATTCGAGAAAAAAAGAATAATTCCAACTCGCAGAGATTATTATTATTATTCTTTATCGATAAATACGCTAAAATTGCACGCTACACTTTCATTTGTGCACCAAAGAAAAATACCTGCTGTCTGACAATATTACCGATATTACGTCGACGAGAGAGAGAGAGAGAGAGAGAGAAGCAAAACAAATCACTGCAGACGGCATTCACGTTAGAAGTAACGAAAAAATGGAAATAAAAGTTAAGGAAAAAAAACACGAAATAAAATAAAAGTATAACGAAGAAAAAAAACGCAACTGAACAACGCAAATCGTCATTGTTGTTGGATGAGTGTGACGCTAATTATTGTAATTCGGTGTGTTGAAAATTTCCCCGTGCGAGATCGAAGCACCGTTTTGGAGTTTTTCGAACGCCCCCTCCCCACTCACAAGAAAAATCGGAAATCGAAGACAAGAATTTAAATGAATAATTTCGCAACAAATGTCAATATCATCGGAAATATCGGGGAAAAACGAAAAATTGAAGCGAAACGCACCAAAACTGAACTTCGATCGACCGCAAAAAAAAAAACAAACGAAAGAGACGCACGAAAAAAAAGGAGAAAGATACTGACTCTTGCTGCATCGATCCAATAAAAAAAACAACTGACTGTACAAGACAGGGAAGTGGGGGTGCGTAAAAAAAATTGAATCGAGGCAAAATAAAATAAACGTGAATGTAGAGATTTCGTGTGCTTCCATATGTCAGCGTTAAATAGACGTATAAAGGATATAAATATGCTCAAAGATTACCGAGTATTTTTCTCTTTAAAGCTCTTACGTGAATATTATCCTCATTATTATTATCATTACTATTATTATTATTACTATTATACTTATTATTAATAATATTATGTAAAAAAAAAAAAACGTGTGTGAGAAAGAAATACGAAAAATAATCGAAATATTTTATGAAATAAAAGAATAAACAATTCGTCGTCGCACAATTTATGTAGATTTATATACACATTCCCAAATTTATTATTATTGTATTGTATTTCCATTTCCTGTTGTACAACGCTTTGCGCTTATGACATACCCCTCGCCAGTTTCATATACATTCCACGCTTATATCTAGGCCCTTAATCCTACTCTTGATTCATCTACCACCACCCGAATCTCCAGTGACTGCTAGTCTATCTTGAGACTAATCCTCGCCATCACGATTCTTCCCTTGCTATCCTTTCGAACTCTTTGGTGTAATAACAGATTTCCTTTACTATCCCTCCTTTCAACGTCTCAATCCACCAGTATTCGAGGCTATCTCCTTCTCTCCCCTTCCTCCACTTATCCACCCCTTCTACCCACTCCCGACTGATCTTTCTTCTCACTTTTCGCATTTCCAGATATGCTCCATCTTCTCCTCCTGCTTGCATACCCTGCACATCTATTTCTCGAACCCTTATTTTCCCGCTTTTCCTGGGTTTCCGCACCTCCGCCTCACCCATTCCGCTTTGACTGCTCCTGCCGGCCCTTCCTGTTTCCAATATCCCTCCTCTCCCATGTTCTCCTTTATCTCCTTATAGGGGGACGTCCCGTAACGCCGGACAGTAAACATGCTTTTTTTCTCGTAAGCATCTATACTTTTGATTATAACTGTTGTACATTGCTTTGCAGGATAGAAAAACGCAGCGAAATTAAAATGGAAGAGAAGAAAAAGGAAGGATAATGGCGTAAAAAAATTTGCTAATTGAATTTGAGAGAAGCTTCGCTGTGCTACGACGTTTCGAAAAGCACTCTACATGACAAAACATCGTTATTAAACCGTGGACTAGCTTTGCTCCGGGTGTTGCGCAGATTCTCCATGATTTGTCGCCATTGCCAGATGCCGCAAAAATACGATCAGTTGCTAGGAAGAGAAAAACCGAAAGAAGTAAAATTCTGACTTCATCACCGTGCAAAATTGTTGTTGAAAAAAGAGAATAAAAAGAACGTTAAGGACAAACAGAAAGGAATCGGAAAGAAGTTTGAAATAGTGATAGAAGAAAATGAAGAAAAAGAAACAAAGGCGTAAAGGCCAAAGGAAAAGGTGTAGGTAAAGCGAAGAAAAAGCAACAATCAACTCAAATATCGAATATAAAAACTACTTGCGTAGGATGCCTGGAGGACCACGAAAAAGCCTGGATGCAGTGCGCCAGCTGCCGTGGATAGGTTTATGAATTATTTTGCAGACATCCCTAAATGTTCGACAACTTACATATGCGATTGATGCACAATGTTTTGAAGATGACCGGCGCTGGGGGTTCGAAGTTAAGTCTGTCCGGTACTAGGTGCCACTTGCAGTGACGGCAATTTTTTGTACCAGAGTTTGAATAAAGTTTTTGATTTCGTTTATGCAGAGGTTGCATTTTTGTTAATTTACTTTGGTTTTAAACTTTGGGAACGTAATTATTCCAAAAAAAATCTACATTTCTCGAAGCTGTTTTTTTTTATTGTCCGAAAAGCTTAAGTGTCCGCCACTGGGGGACATCCCCCTACAACTTATTGTATGTCGACCTGTCCACCCCTGCCCAATCCATTTGGATATCTTAGTCCTTTTTCTTTTCTACCCCTTCCTTTAGAATTGCGGCGACTTCTTTCAAGCTGCCACCTTCTCGAATCATGTTTGAAATCCTTCCCGCATGGCGTCCCTAAATTCGCTTCCCCATTTCGACCCGTTCCCGTTTCCTATGTTTTTTATTTACTCTCTTAGGCAAATTTTTGGCCACCTCTGCTTGGCCATGTCCAAAATCTTTAGCAAGTAGTCACTTGCTCTTTGTCTCGCCTCCACCTCTGCTCGCTGCCTCATGCTCCTTTTGCCCACCTCCAATTTCCAGATGTAACCCGGCGTGTTTTGTGCTACCCCCATTGTCATCTTCACGTATCTCGCTTGCAGTCTCCCTACTTCCTCTCGCCTTTTCCACTCCCAAATCTCCACCCCATACAGCACCCTCGCCTTCACCAGCAATTCCATCAGCTGCAGCTTATATCTCAACCCATCTATTTTCGCTCGCTTCAGCACCCCCGCACAGCATTTGCCGCCTTCCTCGCTTTTGCCACCACCGTACTCAGGTATTTAGCCAAAGAGTTCCCTGAAGAGAACCAAAATCCCAAATATTTAAACTCCTTGACTACTTCTCTCTTCTTTCCTCTATACTCCCGCTCCCGAGTTTTCTTCCTTTTTCCGCCACTTCTGAAGACCACTATCTTTGTTTTTTGTACGTTGACTTCCAACTGCCCCCCTTCGTACCCAAATTCATTATTATTTTCATTAAATAATGCCCACTTAATAACTAAAACAATATATATATATATATATATATATATATATATGTTTCTCTGATTTGTGTATTTTATAAAAATACAATTTGGTTTTGTTGTCATCGGCAGATATTCCATAAAAATAGTCGCCATATCTGACTAAATAATTATGCAGGGCAGTATCGTGGCACAATGATAACAATTGCAACAATGATAGTAACAATTTTTGCGTATGCGACGCTTTAGTTTAAAAAAAATGCCAATTTTTATTTATTATTTCTTCTGAAATATCGGTACCAATACTACGAAAAAAAATGGATCGAAAATCTTTTTTTTAATTGCGCGAGTTGAATCGACGTGGTAAGAGGGGAAATGGAGAAGGGAGAGAAGAAGAAAGACAAAAAAAAAGAAAGCTCAAATTAATTACTTCCATGATAATTTATTGATCTAACCTATATTTGACATTACTTGGACCGTGCCTTGGAGCTTTCCAAAACTTTTCTTTCCATAATTGCATTGATAACTGCCATAATTTTTGTAAAATGTATGTAAAAAATATTGTTTTCATCGTTAAATTGACTCAATATTAATAATAATAACAACAATAGTAGTAACAATCTTTTTTCGACAGAATTCGATATTATTGCGTACAGTTTTTCTATACAGGGTGGCCGGTTCGAAGTATTACGAGTTGAGAAATTTTAAATAAGTTTTTTGGTTGGGGGGATGGGAGGGATAAAAGAGGACTGAGTTTTGTGATGTCAGCCCGTAAAACTTTAAATTGGACACACTGTATATAGACGCATTTCGGGCTTTTTTCTGGCATTTGTGAATCTTCATTTCATTCGCGTACGAAATGTTATTTCACGCAAAAACTATCGTATATATAGCAAAAATATAAATATTCAAAAATATACCGATTTTTTTCAACATGAGGATTGTAAGTTTCCTCGTTACTTATTACTTTGATTATTTTTCTTTGTAGCCAACTGAACGTTTTAAACTCTCCAATGTTTTTAAAATACGGAATTAACGTCGGGGAAATAGAATAAGGGACGAATTTGTTTTTAATAACCGAGAGGATTCGTTTGTACGCAGCCACCGGCGTCGCAGACGTTGCGAGAAATTTTGCCGAATTTCCCAAACAAATCGATGTATTTACTGGATCCGGCGACCTTGAGATTGTACCTTGTGCGACTCGAGGCCTGAAAAATGAAACAGAACATGAGAGAATTGCACACTCTGTTGTAGAAAAACAAATATTTGTGTTGTTTGTTTAAATAATTTTTTAAATAAGGACATTTTTTATTAAAGTAGAGTTTTTGGTTTTTTACCGAACGAGGTTTTAATAAACGTATCGCCCACCGGGGTCGATAAGATTGCTGTGTACCGTGACCTGCAAATTCATTGCCGACCGAGGGCGACACAAACGCCATAACAATTTAGGCCGATCAAATGATCGACCGAGATCGATAGATTTATTGCCGACCGGGGCCGGTAACATTATCATCGACAGAGGCTACTAAAATTGTGATCTACTGAGAGTGGCCGGGCTGTTATCGACTGAGGCCGATAAAGTGGTTACCGACCGAGACCGATAAAATGCTTACCGACGTCCGTCGATAATAAATCGTAAATTCCATCTGAACACTTAGAGATTAAAATAACGTTACCTCCGTGCACCATGCTTGCGCCATCAGAATTTCATGAGGAGCCGAGGGAAGATTCTTGTTCGCAGCCATACTGGCCCTGCTCAGCACCACGCTCATCGTATATATGTCGAAAGCGGACTGTGCTATTCTGTTCAGAACAAATTGCTCGTTCACAATACCCCGACCGTACTTGATCAAAATGTTTTCGATAGTTTTTCCGAAGCTCTCCACACCCTGTAATTTCAAACGATAAATTCTGTTACGACACACACACTTCATTTTAAATCATGTATCTTTTCTCAAAATTACTCATCGATTTTTAATAATGGAAATGCCTTAAACTCATTTAATTTGCCAAACAAAAAAAATGGTTTCTTTCAATTGTTACCGCCCGTGATTTGTTTGCCAAAAATCTGCCGGGAGCTAAAAAAAATCGGGGCACGAGATAGAAGAGAACAAATCCTTAATTCACACATACTCGAAAAATGTAGTTTTTTAAACTTATTACGGGGGTTGTGGAAAATCTTCGAAAAGGAGTTCGGAAGGGACACTTCCCGAATAGGTGGGATTTGCACCCTCTAAAAACCACACCCTAAAACAAGTTGGTAAATACCTGGCCCTGAAACCGCTTTCGCATTTCTTCAGGGGGTTTCTATGTTCTTTAGCCGCGGGGGCTGCGTCGTGTTTTATTTTTTTAACGTTACCGGATCAGCAGAGCTTCTCCCAATCAAGTTTGGGATGTCAGTTCTCATTAGAAGTTCCAATGATTCGCAGAACGTCCTGCTCTCTTTTTTTGTCGAAGGACCGATTCAACGTATACGGCGACGCGTCCCACTTCTTTTCGCTATTCAGCGTCGTCCGTATCATGTTATCCGGCACAAGAGTCCGTATCATGTAATAACGGATTCTTGTGTATCTCGACGAGACAAATCGAAAGTGAAGAATCGTGGCTCTCTATCCGGAGTTTTCAAGGGGCTGGTATCCAGATGACCGCAGTGCGAAGATTGTCTGTAAGCCAATCTGGGCAGTATTTATTCCGGTGATACGCAGAACTTCGGCTTATTTCTGCTGTATGAGTTGCGTCGAAAGGTCGTCAGCGGTTTTACTTCCGTTCAGAGTTCCTTGTAGTATCTTTGTCATCTAATTTTATTTTTGGCCTTGTCGAGCGTTCCCCTGAACACGGGGCGTGCTCCGCAACCGGTGATGTGCGGCAGGTTGTTTGCTGTGTCCTGAACAGCAGAGAGTATGCCGTGGGTTGGCCTAGCATGTTGACGCCTAGTGGTCGGGTGCGCTGCACCTATAACAAAGTTTGTTGCGGTCTGGCCCTGTGCAGGTTACAGCTTGGTGACAGTTCCAGGCATGTCAAACAGCGTACGACGATGGCTTGTCGTCCCACTCGGCATTTATTGTGAAGACAGAACCATCGCAATGGGTCAACCTGTGCTCCATCACCTCTAGGGTACACGCTACGGGCTTCTATCTAACTTTCACGTCGAGAACCACGACCAAATCGTCCCACTCGGCAGTCCACCCAGCCGATCTTAGTGCTTGCCCGTTTCCAATATTATTTTCGCTCTTTTCTGTCTCCTATTCGTTATTTTAAGAATTCGCACTCTGACGTCTCCGACCCCTTAGTTTAGAGCTCGTTCCACAGGCTCTAGCACCTCTTCGTCTTCCGTCACACCGTCAAGGTTGCGGATTTCAAGTGTCGTTCAAGGGGCCAGCTCCGTCACGTTCCCCATTCCCCAATACTCTCTTCCAAGCGCTGGCGAAGGCCGTCTTTGGTATCCCTACCAAGCTCCAACAGGATGTCTCTTTTCCGTGTTAGTTGGATGCTCATTGCGCTCGTTTCAGTGTCCATTGGGTGTATTTTTTCCCAGATGTCTCTGAGGACCTCCGCGTAGCTTTTGCCCTACGGGCCGAATCAAGACTGCCTCAGCTGCCGCCTAGTTTTATTGACTTTTGGCGCTGCACTGTTTGGTGTCCCATTGGCACCGGTAGCTGTTTTTCCCGCCCTGCGTGGAGCTTCGCAGTCTTCTCTCCCTCTATTTCCTCAGTGTTCGTTTTGTGCTTCCTGTTTCGTACTTTTTTTTCACGTATTTGTCTTTTTTTCCCGTCTGCTCCTTTTGTCCGACCGCGGCTCGCCAATAAGATTCTCCGAGCTGTTGGCGGTTCGGTTGCGTTTCTGGCTGCATTTTGAGGTCTGAGAATGTAACCGCCGGGGGCGGAGTGTTTCCCTTCGTTTCAGGTCTTCGTTAGCCTTCTCCCAGGCGCGTCTTTCACTTTGAATGGCATCGAGGGCTTCTTACTGCTTCTGCAGACCTAGCCTGATGTCCATGCTGAGATTTTTCTGCCTGCCGGTCAAGGACACCATGCATATCGTCAGAGCCGCTATTCCGTAAGCGGATTGCTTTCTTTTCCTTGGCCTCTTCTGCCTTTCATTGCAGTGTGTAGTTCCATGGCTGCTCCACTGCTTGTCTCCCATCAAGGAGCGGGATAGAATACTTCCAGGGCAAGCCCCGCCAGTCGTAAGAGGCGATCGAGGGGAGAGATAGGCAGGAGATAGTGAGGAGGCTTACCATCTTCTATTAGAGCGTGATTTTCTAGTGGGTAATAATCCCACACGTTCGGGAAGTGCGGACCTTTCCGAACGTCTTTTCGAAGATTTTCCACAAGCCACCAAAAAAAAAATGTTATGATTGTTTTTAATATTGTTCTCACTATGTATACGATTTTTCTATTGTCATTGTCATTGCTTTTTTTAAACGGGCAGAAACGGAAATTGTTATTATCATTCTCGTTGAAAGTCGGACGTGTGCCGATTTTTATGGAATTAAAAATTCATCAAAGTGAAATTGAAAAAAAAAGAAACAAGAAGGATTTTCGGCGAACCTTGGAGCAAAGAGCTGCGCTCTCGGCCAAACTTGGATGGACGAGATGCGAAATACTGGGCGTTGAGCCAAGGCCGACGGCTCGGGTCGCACGCTTGGCTGCCTCTCCGACGATCAGGCCCAAATTCGCAGCCGGGTTTTTGAACGCCTTCTGCAATTCGTTGAGATGACCCCCCGCGTGCTTTATTCCCGTCAGGGCGACGAAGAGACGGAGTATGTCGTTCGCACCCTCAAATATTCGGAATATACGAATATCGCGCAATTTTCTCTCGAGCCCCGTGTCCTTCATGAAACCCATGCCCCCGAATATCTGGATGGTCTCGTCGCATACCCACCACGCCGATTCCGAGGCGAAGCACTGAGGAAAACAAAGTGGTGTGAGTGTAACGATTTTTTTCACTCGGTAATGATACGCGTCAATTAAAAAAAAATCCATTATGAAAGTCATTTTCAGCTAGTTTTTTTAGCACGAATTATTTTCACGGATTTTATTGCAAGAGCAAATAATTCATGGTAGTTTTTCTGATGCAAACGTTAATGCTCAAGATTTTTTTTCCCGTCTGCAAAGGATTTTTGTTGTTTTGGTTTCTATTATTTTGGCAGTAATATTGTCAGTATTTTCGTTTGTCTCTCTATTAAAAAAAAAAAACTTCGAGACAAACTTAATTATTTATTTTATTATTAATTCTCAGTAGTTTTGTACTCTCTAAAAAATTAAATAAAAGTATAAAATGTCTAAGTTAAATTTTTCTATTTAGTATTTTGTTTCTTTTTTAAATGTATTTTCCAGAGAAAAAGAATTATTTTCTGTTTTTGGTTCGAAAATAATAGTCAGCGTTTTCGTTCGTTCGCGAAGTAATTTTCACGAGGAACATCAATTTGGTGTCCACCTTCGATTTTGTTGAAAAGCATGTATATGATAGAGCATTAAGGAGCTATACCAGTGTGACACTTTCGAAAAATCTTCTTTTTTTGCTTTTATCGACAGTTTATACTTTCAAGAAAATCATTATCATTTATATGATTTATATCAATATCATTTTATCTTGCAAAAATCGATAGTTAAATCTTTAAACGCGTTTTTCTCGAAATGAGATTTTTCAAATTTGCTGACATTGTAACGCAAAGAGCAATTATCCGATTGACTTGAAATTTGAACTGAGTACTCTTGAATATGTTTACTCTACAATGACGTAGGATATTTTTTATTGGATGAAAATTGACGATTTGGCATTGAAAAAAACGACCATTTTATAGGCAAGAAAACAGACTTTTTTCATAACTACGCCATTTTGTTAGATTTTGATATTTTTCGAAAATCCTACGTCATTGTACAGGAAATACCTTCCAGTTTAACGACATTTTTTCCTTTTTCGGTTTCAGCTACTCAATCGGCCGGAATCATGTCAGCAGTGGAAGACCTTTTTTGTTTGGCGCCTCTGAAGGCAGCGCACAAGTCGCTTGGATCTCAATATTTGTCTATGAAAAAATTACGTAATATAGGTCAAAAATAGCCAAATATATTTGTAATTTCCCGAAACATTTAATTGAGTACTTTTCTGGCAAAAAAATCCCGAAAATCACCCAAATTTTCAGCGTTTACACTGGTATAGCCCCTTAAGAACTTCTAGATAAGTTTTTTTTTATCGGCGGAAAAGGGGTTTTAAGGAGTGCGGCCATCCTTCGATGTGGAACAAGTCAAGGGCTGATTTTGCATTTTCACCCGCAAGCAGTTAACCGATTTAGTGAATGAGAAACAAAAATTCTTCTCATGCAAAACGTTCGGAAAACCACTATGGGTACATTGAAAAAAAAAATCAAATGGTGAACTAACCCTTGATTTTTCGTTCTCTTACCCTACATTCAAAAGGGGGTAAGAGAATTTGCATTCAATTGAATGGAACGATTAACACTTTGAAGGGGAAATAAAATTATAGTTCACCTACTTTTGCTGGATAAAAAGCTTGAGGGGCTTAATCACATTCCATGCATGTCCGGAGGTTTTCAAAGCAAATTTAGGGTTTTGGAGAAAGGGACTGGTGAATTCGTATGCCGGGGTAAAAATACATTGATATAGACTTGGAAAAAAATAGCAAAAAGGCAATTTTTCTTCGCACTGTAGCAAAAAGAAAAATTCTTCACTAAAACGCCGCCCTTTTATTTCTCGTTTCGATTTGAAATACCACCCTGGGATTATTGTTTTCGTTATCGTTCGATCTTTCAAATGCCGTTCGATTCATTGAGCTCCGTTTATTTTCGCCTTTTGGCAGACTTCCAAAGTTGGACTTTCGATTTAGCCGAATTTTTCCATACCCCTTTGTCACTTTCACGGCCATTTTTCAAGTGCACCCTTCGGGACAACTCATCGAGATATCGTCACGAATCAAGCGGCATTCTCTAAGTCTATCGAAATTCTTTTCAAAACCCCTTCCCTCAGGTTTATGTCACTCGAGGAGAAACAACGCTACGGCTGTTTAAAATTTCGCAATTTTGGTAATTTCGAAAAAGTGCCCAAAAAACGGCAATTCGACTTTTAAACCCTTAAGGATCTATCTATTGGAAATTTACCGCCGTTTACGAATATCACGGAGTTTTTTTCCCTCGACAGCTCAAAATTACGCGGGCTAAAGGATACAGTTAATTTTTCAACTAAAAAATAACTCTCAGCAATAATGGTTTGAGTTTAAAGAAAAAGGGAAAAAAATATACTTTGGAAATGGCAGCCTCGAGCTCGTAATCGGTGCTACCCTTGTCCATGTTGGCGGAAATCATGTAAGCGAGCGACTCCGTGATGTAATGAAGCATCGACATTCGTGCTATTTTCTCCTGTATGCTGCCATAATTGTTGAGCGTGTTGCCAAATTGGACGCGCGTCGTCGCGTGCTCGATCGCTCTTTTAATGCAGTATCTCTGAGTGCCGCAGAGCGCCGCAGCCATCCCGAAACGTCCGTTGTTTAGAATGTTCATCGCGACCTGGGCAATAAAAAAATTAACACGTTGCAGCCTCGATTAAAAATGAGCCACGAAATAAAAGCTAATCGAGCGTGAGAATTTTTGGATAAAGTTCCGAAAACCTCCCGCCTCAGATTGCGCTGAAATTTTGTGAAGACCTTCATTTTAATGTTATAAAAGAACCCCTAAAGGGATTTTTGGCGCATTGAAGTAGTTTTCGAGATATCGATTTTTTAAATTGTAAAAAAAATATTTTCTTTCGCTAATATCTCATAAAATAGTGGTAAATATGCAGTTTTCGAAAAAATGATAGGAAATACTTTTTATAGGAAATTAAATTTGCTACAAAAAAGGTCTTATACAAAATTTAAAAAAACTGCATATTTTAGTCTGAAATTAAAAAAAAATATGTTTAATTGACAATGGGCAAGTTTTCAGTCAGCTGACCACGGTGAACCGAACGTTCGTTAATTTTTTCATTTTTAATCAATTTTTAATCATATAAAAAGTAGTTTTAGTGTCATTGGGGGGGTCCCTTTGCCCCAGCGGGTGGGGGGGGGGGGGGGGCACCGGACCCCCCGTGGTCCAGTAGCAACTCATTCCAGTTGCCACTCACTCCAGTAGCCAGCACACCCTTAAAATTAGCCAAAAACTCGCCCATTGTCAATTAAACGCATTTTTAAAATGTTCAAGCAAAAATATGCAGTTTTTGAAAACTTTGTGTAGGACCTTTTTTGTAGCAAATTTAATTTCCTACAAAAAGTGTCTCTTACTATTTTTCAAAAACTGCATATTTAAGGAGTTTTCAGCGAAAGAAATTTTTTTTTCCACAATTTCGAAAATCGATATCTCGAAAACTACTTCGATGCGCCAAAAATCCCTTTAGGGGTTCTTTTATAACACTAAAATGAAGGTCTTCACAAAATTTCAGCTCAATCGGAGGTGGGGGGTTTTCGGAACTGCATGCGAGTTTTTTTTCAAAATTAAATTTATATTATTTTTTCCTATTCGGGAATAAACGGCGATTTTACTTTGAAGCCTTGTCCTTCCTCGCCCAAGCGATTTTCCACCGGTACTTTAACGTCCTCGAAGTAGACCTCCGCGGTGTTGCTACACTTGATGCCCATTTTTCTCTCGGGTGGTCCGCTCGTCACTCCACCGAAGTCGCGCTCGACGATAAACGCCGTCGATTTTTCCTCGATCTTACCGGTCGTCGGATCTTTCTCGTGAACTTTCGCGAAAACTGTGAAAATATTGGCTACACCGCCATTCGAGATCCATATTTTGCTGCCATTGAGAACGTAGTGCGTGCCGTCTGCGGATTTCACGGCCCGTGTCTTGATCGACATAGCGTCCGAGCCGTAACCGGGCTCGGTCAGCGCGAAAGCCGCGTAATGACCGCTACCGACCATCGGCAAATATTTTGCTTTTTGCTCCGGTGTGCCGTAAAGTAGAATCCCCTGAAAATTCGAACGTTCGAAAAAGTCGATTGAAAAGCTGCTTTTTTGTGTTATCGTTAACATTAATAAATGTTTTTTTCTCTTAAATTAGTAATAAATGTTTTTTCTCTTTCCAGGAATTGGAAAGAGGATTTTTTCGGAGAATTAAAAACGGATATCTTTTCGAGGCACTGAATTTTTTCTTTCTTCGACAAATTAAAAAAAGTTATTTTTTCGCGGAATTAAAGAAAAAATATTTTTTCAAGCAATTAAAAAAATGTTTTCAAAAGGAATCGAAAAAAAAAAGTTTCCAAGGAATTGTGAACAAGATTTTATTTCAAGAAATTTAACAAAAAATGCTTTTCGAGCAAGAGAAAAAAAGTTTTTTCAAGAAATTAAAAAAAGTTGTTTTATTTTTTCAGGGAATAATTTTCCACCAACGATTGTTTTCCAAACTGTTTTCTTGTAAATTAATATTTATTAAGATTATTTTTAACGATTATTATTGATATTATTGTGATTATGATTGATCTTATACTAACAATAAGAATAATCATGTTGACATTATGGCTGTTATTGTAACAACGATGTTGCTGTCATTATTGGTATTATCATTATGATGCCTTCTGTGTACTGTTCCCTTATCGCGGTGGGAGGCCTTGCGAGCTCCTATGAACCTTCGAACTATACCAGTGGAGCCTTCGGGCTCTGGCAGGGCCCCTCGCTGGGTCGGTCAGAGGTAAGGAGCCGGACTAATATAAGCCGTACAAAAAGAAGGATGGGAAACATGAGTGACACAAACAAAATTCAAATACTTCAAGTGAGCAGCTGAACGCGGGAAAGCCAATCACTCGAGAATACTCCACGAGGATCGAGCTCTCAAGCTCATGGGGCGGAAATCCGGACCTCGCGGACCGAAGCTCACATAAACAGCAAAGAAAAAGGGGTGGACCCTTTGCGAACTCAAAACTCCAGGATATTCTCTTGGAAATACAAACCAAGAAGATGGGGGTGTACCTCCGAAAAGTCCACACCTCCGAATAATTTAAAACTTCGTGTACTTATGTATTTTGACTCGCTGATCACGAATATGATGATGAAAAAACCCGCAAATTTCTTCAAGGTCAATACTAAAAAAAAACGGTTTTTTGGAGTTTTTCTATTTTATTATAACAAATATTGATCTTAGAGAAGAATGTCTTTTGCGAAAGTTGTAGCCTATTAAAAGACTGATATTTTATGTTTCATACAGGTTTCGTCTAAAACCATTATTTTCCAAGAAAACTGGGATAATACTCCAATAAGTATATTTTGCTAAACTCTAAGGGCGACAGAGAAAATAATGGAAAACATGCTCTGCAACCACCCCAGTGTTGTACATACCCCAAGATTCCTCACACCCATCCGAGGTGCCCTGCGCCCACCCCAGTGAACTATACACTCCACGATTCAACGTACCCAAGTTTGTTTGGTTTGTTTCGATTGCTGTTTGTGTTTGTTTTATTTGGGTTTATTTGGGCACATATGCAGTAAAGTGCGTAAATAGATAATATCGAAACTAATCGAGTTTAGCAAAATATTAACTTATTGGAGTATTATCCCTTTTTTCTTGGAAAATAATGATTTTAGACTAAATTTGCATAGAACTTAAATTATCAGTCTTTTGATGGGTTACAACTTTCGTAGAAGACATTTTCCTCTACGATCAACATTTGTTAAAATAAAATAGAAAAACTACAACAAAAAAACGTTTTTTTTTTAGTTTTTAACCCAGTTAATGGGATATCCTATCCCACCCGCCGTAATCTCCAGACATTGCTCCTTCCGACTACCACTTGTTTCGATCAATGACTCATGGCCTGTCGGAGCAGCACTTCCGTTCTTACGAGGAATGCAAAAAATGGGTCGATTCTTGGATTGCAAGGCCTTAGGCCACAGTAACGGGTATAAAATCTTGTGCGAATTTAACAATTTTTTTTTTCGTATGAAACAGTGATTCACCCATAAAATTAATTACCCATCTATTTTTTTTTTCGATGTACAAAATGGCCAACTACTCGAAACTTCTCGAAACAGCTTTTTTTCCAATTGGCGTGACAAATAACTTCAACAATTTTCACTTGATTTACTTCAAATTCCAAAGTTATGTTCCGAATCGCATTTCGCAGAGAAGTACGTACGGAATTTCTGATTAATCGAAAACTTTTCATTTTATGAGCAGTTTATGAGCAGTTATAACGAAATTTTTCACTGAAAATTCATTTCTTAAGTTCAAATACTTACAACTTTTGAATAAAACAATTTTTTTTAGTTCCGTACGTACTTCTCTAGGTATTCTAATGTAGATTGACGAGAATTTTTGGTTTTTGTTCTAGGTGAAAAATTGTTGAGTTGACAAGAGTTGACAAGTGAGTGCGTATGTATGAAAAGCCCATCTAAGAAATGACAACCACTCGAGGCGAGGTGGTGCTGGTCGATTGCCGGATTGATAAGTGAGCGACGACTTTAAATGTCACGCCGCGGAACGCCTAAAAAAACGATAACAAAAGAAAATATTTGTAGTCGACCATTTTGTACATCGAAAAAAATATACATATTTTCTAACAGTTTGATAGTCATACTAAATAGATGTGTAATTAATTTTACGAGTGAATCACTTTTTCATACGAAAAAAAATTGTTAAATTCGCACATGATTATACCCGTTACTGTGGCCTAAGGCCTTAAAACCAGTCGTTCTTTCAACGCGGAATTCGCATGCTGCCAGAAAGATGGGGAAAAGTAGTGGCTAGCGATGGACAATACTTTGAATGATCAATTTGTTACCATTTGCGCACAATGAAATCCCAATTTTCACAAAAAGTCCTTTAAAACTTACTTGTACGAGAACTTGTGCTTAAACTTGAAAATGAGACAAGAGGACGATGGACGCAAGGCTTATTAGACGGCCGGAGCACTGGGTCTTACGCAGTTGAGGAGTAGGCATGCATTTTTCCGAGCGTATCTCCACAAAATGGAAAATGCGGCTTTTCCAGACTGCATGTACTGTCCAGAAGAAAAGGAAGACACGAAACGCTCTTTCACTGCCAAAAATGGGAGACAGACAGGAGAGGCTTGGCAGAAAAGATAGGCCTTTTGACACCAGACACGGCAGCAGATTGTCTGCTGTCAGGCTGTCTGCCGCCCATTATGCTGGGCCAGGAAGAGAACTGGGATCTTGTAGCCAGACACGCCGAAAAGATCCCACGGGGGAAAACAAATAAACCTGCACATGGAAGATAGAAATTCCGCATAAAAGCAAATGACGAGCCCCAGAGGCAAAGAAAGAGAGCCTAGTCTGAAATAATGTGATAAACGGTCCCGGGTTAGTGCTTAAGGAGTTAGGTCACTCTAGAAGCCGAAAAAATAGGCTTTATGGGGATTTGTTTCCAGAAAAACTACAAAATAAATCGAGATTACAAAAAGAGGGTGTTTATCGTACATATCAGTGACTGTATACAATATTTTTTTTGAAGCGATTAATTTCAAAATGGCGGCTGTGCAGTGTTTATCTCAAAACTGCATTTTTTAAGTTGGCCGGAAACATAACTCAGACAATTTTCAACCGATTCACTGGAAATGTTGAATATATCTTGAAAAATACATTGTCTATGGAAGTACGTAGGATTTTTTTTTATATTGCATTGTTAATTTGTTATTAACAATTGTCTGACGATTTTTTAGGGAAATTTTTCGCTTTCCAAAAATTTGCCAAAAAAATCGTTAATACAGTCCGACCTCCGTATAAGAAACCAAAAACCCCCAAGGGGAAGAGTTTTTCTTGTATATCGCATACCCCCACCAGGCGCGCGCTCTCTCACTCTTTTCCGCATGCGATCCTCTCAACAAGAAACTCGCTCGAAAGAGTTTCAACTTAGTATTCACATCGCCCATGCAAAAACGTTTTCGACTGCGCGTGGACATTTATTTAGCGAATTTTTGTTACACGTTAATATACATAGTATTGAATATTATTGTGTACGACTGTATCTGAATTACTATTAACTGTCATAAAATGACCGAAACTGTAAAGAAGCATAAGAGATCAGACTGTAGTATACAAGTCGAAGAAAATATTACAGAATCTGCGCCATAAGGTGATCATTTAAACAACTAGCTTTATTTCCATATTGTTTTATCCCATTTATATAAAAGAAGAAGTCAATATCTCTGAGGATTCATCTTCAACGGCAGAGTTCGACTCTCTCGAAAACATTCCACCGTCAGTTGAGTGCGTTGCGGATCAAAATAATACGCAACAAGACGAAAACGCTTTTCTTTACGTCTCGGAAACTTTTGCTGTTTTATATGAAAATCTTTAAACGCCCTTATCTTTGTTTTTATTTTCATATGAAATCTTGTCAACACATATATGTATCTTTTTAATGAATACAAAAAATTTCTAATAAGCTTGTAGATTTTTTGTTACATTCACACACACACACACACACATACTCACGCACGCATGCACACATCAATTTACACTACAACGTTCACTCTATTTTGCCCGAATAATCTCTCCCAGGCTGGTTTCTTAACCAGAGGTTCCGCGCACAAAATTCTCGAGCTCGGAGTTCGAGTCGGAGTGGGGAAGCGCTCGAGTGAGAAACTGGGGAAAGTTTCTTATTGTCGGATTTCTTATTCCGAGGTCGGGCTGTAACAAATGAACTATGCAATATAAAAAAAAAATCCTATGTACTTCCATAGACAATGTATTTTTCAAGATATATTCAACATTTCAAGTGAATCCATTGAAAATTGTCTGAGTTTTGTTTCCGGCCAACTTAAAAAATGCAGTTTTGAGATAAACGCTGCACAGCCGCCATTTTGAAATTAATCGCTACAAAAAAAATATTGTATACAGTCACTGATATGTATGATAAACACCCTTTTTTGTAATGTCGATTAATTTTGTAGTTTTTCTGAAAAACAAAATCCGCAAAAAGCCTATTTTTTCGACTTCTAGGGTGGCCTAAGGCCTCAAGAAGAAACGGGGTGTTTTTTTTAGCGAGTCGTCTTGCCAGGCATCCCCGCATGACCTTGGAGCGCGGATCCTGCAAGGTATCTGCCAGTCGACTTTTCACATCCCGCGTGAAAAACAAATTATTGTTATGATTACTATCATCATTGGCGTGATTTCAAAAATCACGTGTACCTGAACAAGACATATTTGAAAATAAAATTGTTAAATAAAAATCATAATAATAATAATGAGAATAACTTGAAAAGCAATAACAATAATAATATTAATGCTGTTATTATTATTATCATTTTTGGCATAATTTTGGACAAACAATTAAACTGAACATGCTAAATTCAAGAATAAAATAATAATGAAATAACAATAATAACAACAACAGTAATATTATTGCTGTAGTCATTATTACTATTTCAATTTCCGTTCGTATTGTCCTTTTTCTTTTTTATCCTTCGTTTCTCTCCTCGTCGAACTCACTTTGAATCCTATGCTCTGGTGAGCACCGAGGACTATGCCAATCCCAAGATCGTGGGTGCCCACGATGTCGACGCACCTCGCGTATTGCGTATTGTTGAGGCCCATTCCGCCATACTTCTCAGGCACTTGGAGGTTAAACGCGCCCAGTTCCCACATTGCAGCCTCGGTCTTCTCGTCGATCGCCGCCGTATCGTCGTTCCTGACTGGATCGTTTATCTCCTGCGCAACGCGCGAAGTAACGAAAAAAAAGTTTTGTAACGATGTACCGAGTATATTATTATTTATTATTGTTATTAATAATTATCGGCGCTAATTACAATGTTGTAAAGAAAAAATTAGTAGCCACATATCGAGTATATTTTTATGGTAATGATAATATGGATGATAATAATGGTCCATTGCATGACACATATATTATTTATTGTCGTTTTTATAGATTATTCTGATTGGCGATATTGTGAGAAAATTTGTAATGATATGCTGTATCGTATTAATAATCATAATAATAAAAATAGTCATTATGCTAGTTATTGTTTATTGTCATCGTTATTATTGTTGTTAATGTTACTGCTATTATTTACTGTTATAGTTATTATTTATAATGCAGTTAAAAAATAAATACCCGTAAGCAAGTGTGTAATTTATTATTGTTGTTTCTATTCTGCGTATGTTAGTTATCATCATTTTCGTTGATGTTCGTGTGATAGCTATAATTTTTTTGTTTACCGGTATTATTATTTTTATCATTATCGTTATTCATCCCAATGCATGATTATTATTATATATTTATTTTCGTCTTCAATGTATCGAGGAAAATTTTTATCGATGGTGTTTGCGAATCACCGACAGCGTGAACAGAGCATACCTCAAAGAATTTTTCTATCGGATCTATGACCATGCGCATGGTTTCATGTTGTTCTGCGCTAAGTGGCTCGGGAAACGGAAAAACCTGACTCGTCTCCATCTCTCCAAGATACATATTGGTGACAAAGGAGCACGACTCCTTGTGCTCGGATTTCTTTTCCGTTCTGGCTTTCGGTGCAGCTTGAGTGGCGAGACATCTGAGAAAGAATACATTTCAATTTTTATATATATGTATTTGTCCGAGAGAATGGAAATGCAAAAATTGAATTAATCGTTTCAATGCATGTAGAAGCAAGAAAAACCAAAGAGTGAAAAGTGGAAAGTTATGGGCTAGAATTCGGAATTTTGCTAGGAAAATTGATGAAACTCGCCAAAACGATAATCTTTCACCGGACGTCTAAAGTACACCGTGAGTGGACAAACGAATATTTTCAGTTCTTACCTACGCTTTCTAGATGAATATATACGTGCATATGCAGTTTTCAAGATTTGTTGTTTTTTCAGATTAATTTTTTCGTCTAGGATAACGTCGCGTACGTGGTAGAGAGAAAAAAAGGAGCTTTTGGCGATTTACTCCCGATGACAGCGGTTTAAGTTTTTTTTTTATCCCAGGACAGGGGAATCCCTGTATTTTTGCGCACATGTAGATGTATATAGCAAGAATGTAACCTAAGTTGCAGGGTGGCAATAAAAAATAAATAAAAAGTGGGTAGAAACAGAGGAATAAATCGGGACGCAATGTACACGCAATGTATGTGTATGTATTCACATGTGTTTATATATATATATATATTTTTTTTTTTTAATAATTGCAGAGTGCACAGAGGGTAAACTGACCTCGAACAAGGGTTCCCAAAACCGTTGAAATTTTTCCGCGCTCTACAGAGACGCCTCGACACAGTGGACAACATTTTTTAAGGTTTTGCAGTCACGAAGCAACAACCACACTGAGATTAACGCTTATTGTGCGGAACCGAGAGAACGGCTAAAAAAAAGGCACAAAAAAAACGACGAGTTTTAGTGGACTTTGACCGACGCAAACAAGCAACTTGATCTTTGACGCGTATCACATTGTGACGTAAGGCGGAAAGGTGGCGCCACATAGGCGGTGGCATCGTGACAGTCAGGCGAGCAACTACTTGCCCACGGAAGATCAAGTAGACTTGAAAGAGAGCCCGCCGATGTGAAAGAAAACTACTTTACCAACGTTCAGTAGGTAAAACCATTGGGGATCGAGTAAAGGGGAAAAAATGGGTGTACTTCCGAAAAGCTACTACACCCGATTTGGCTGAAATTTTGCACAGATGTTCCATTTAATATATAAAGACATCTCCTAAAGGGATTTTTAGAGCATTCCAATAGTTTAGGAGATGTCGACTTTGTTTGGGTTTCAGTGTTTGGGTTCGATGGGTTACCCCAGCAGTATAGATATACTTGCAAGGGTAAGCGCGGCACGCTAGCCACCAGTAAAGTCGGAGGAGTGGGGATATCGATCGGCCGTGGCGAAATAACAAAGTATTATAATGATCAATTTCTATTGATCAAGGTGATAAAAAATTGACAAGATATAATGACAAGTGTTTATTATAAATTCGCAGTCTTACAATACGTTCCAATCTACTATCAACGCAAACAGAAGCTAACATGGAACAGGAGCTAGAAATTAAGTCAGCAGTGCTGCTCCGAGAGTCAGAAGGCGGCTTAGTCGTTGATGCTGACAACGTGTGCATTTGTGAAGGTTTTGGATTTCTACAATCGTATCACTAACACTCCATTCTATGTAAAACTGGTATCAATACATCCATTCTGGGCGCAATTACAAGTACAAGTTAATAATTTCAATAACAGCGTCCATTGTAATCAGTTTGCGAGATCAACAAATTTGAGGTTACACGGTATATCTCTTTAACGGTTAGATGAGACTCCGTAATCTCATGTGTTGTTTGAGGTTAAGAGGGAATGACACCTCATCGCGGTCGGTATGGTAGAACAATTATAGATTCCCAAAAATCTCTGAAACGGCTCTTCAGATCCCGTCGAAACTTTGCCAAACGACGTCAAATAGATAGACGAACAGCTGTCTTCCCCTCAAATTTTCTGAATTTGAGAAAAAAAATGTAGATTGGCTTATGATAAGCCAATCTACATTTTTATTCTACAAGGTGTGGTCCACTAGGTCGCCGCCATGTTTCTTGTACACTAGGTTTGTTCGCGCTAGCTGCACTCTACACTCGCTAGTGTAAACCGAACTAGGGCCGTGTCTAGGGAGTGCAGTTTATTTCCTCGCGGGTAAGCAACTCTAGCGCGAACGCGATTCACCGTAGGCAATGACGAAAACTGCACTACCGACAGACGGCAAATTGCCGTTCCCTTACCCAGCAAGATCAATTCCCGAAAAAGCACTCGCCAGATAAAGAAAACTCCTAAGACTTTTACAGAATGTCACTTCAGTTACCATCTTTCGGTATGTGCGCGTTGCGGGGCGCCATCTTTTCGTGCATTCTTCGGGGTCAGCGAGCGTCAGTCCATATTTATAACCGGGCTAGAATCAAGATACCGAAGTTGGACAAAATGCCGGCTTTTGCGCAATGCGCGGACGCAAATTGTGGATAAATCCGCTGAAAAGTTTCGCGTAAGGCTCGCCGGATAAACTTGAACGACGGAGGGTTCTAAAATACGTTCTAAAATAAATTCAAGGTGGGAGCTCCACGGACACGTGTGTGTGCATATGTATAAATAAAATTGAGAGTGCGACCCATCTACATCTTCGGTCAGTCCGTGCCTGAGAGCCGTAGGCTGTCGCGCTAGCGTGTGTGTGTATGTGTGTGTGGTTATGGAGTGTTGGACGTGCGCGCGTACTTTTCGGAATTTCGCACGTATCCTCGGCCGCTGCTCTATTTCGGTCGGGCGTGGGTGAATGAGGCTCGGGCCGCGTTCCTACCAAGGCTCGTGCAACACTATTTTCGACGATCGTCGAGATCTACGAGGACTGGAGGAAGAAAAAAAAGAGCGAAAGAACGAAAAGAAGACGCTCTCGGACGAGTGTGAGGTTGGCGGGCTGTAACGTGCATCGAAACACGCGGGGAGGGGCGGCTCCGATCGCGTATTTAGCCCTGTGTCTCCCTGTACGTACGCACACTCGCACATACGTAAATAGTCCATTGTTATGCCTGCTTGGACACGGGTACAGTTTAACGCCAAAAAGATTATTTCGTGAAGAAGAAATAAACTAAATAACGAAAGATAAGCCCGAGAACATCGCCACTGTATTTCGTTCATCGGAAATTCGACTCTCGTCATACGTTCGAACGGTAAAACGTTCGTAGATACGAATTTAAAAAAAAAACGAATCCTGCGCACGAAAGAAGATGGCGGTAACGGCGAAATTCCGGGATACCGGCGTTCCTTTCTTTTATTGCTTTTTGGACAATTCCACGAATGTAATGTGTCGGAGTTGGTGAAAGAAAGGACGCGATGCGATTCCTGGTCCTAAATAACCCAATTAAACCCAAACATTGAATGCCACGAAACCGAAACAAACTCCAGCGGAATCGAAATCCAAAAAGTTCCTCTGTCCGAAAGAAACGCACACAGATCCAGACATCGATTACTTTTAAACCTCAACAAACCCGAACGTTGTCCGAACAAAGCTCAAACAAACTCCAATACATTTGAATGTCTCGAAACTCAAACAAATTTGGATGGGTCGCAATCCAAACATTGGCCGAAAAAAAGAAACCCAAACATTGATTGTTTAGAAACCTAAACGAATCGAAACCGATTTTATTTTCTCGCAACTCCAACGAACACAAACTTTGTCCGGAAAAAAACCCAAGCCAACACGAAGATTGGTTGTCCCGAAATCCAAATAAGCCGAAACCAACTAATTTTCTGTAAACTCCTAATCTAATCTCCTAAATACAGGTCATCTTTAAACCAAAACACACCAAAACTTTGTCCAAAAAAACTCCCTAGAAACGCAAACAATGATTGTTTCGAAACCCCAACAGTCCAAATCAATCTGATTTTCTCTAAGCCCTGATTGTCCGCAAATCGAAACCTTGGCCCAAATCCCAAACGAACCCGAACAAATTAGATCGTGACGAAACACAAACCCTCGTGTCAACGCCCAAATAAGGTTTTCCATAAAAACAATCGCCTCGTTTCTCGTAAATTCGGAGAAATTTAACCGACAAATCGGAATCGCGGGAATTCGCGCTGAGTGATACGCCCGATGAGTTGACAACCGCGAGGCTCGACTGTACCGTGTCCAATGCCAGGAGCAAGGTGGGGGGGAGGAGTATCGTTCCCCTCTCCCGCTGCGACGACGTGAGCGGGCCTTTTTTTTCGGTCGTCGCAGAGCGCGTGCGGCGGGGCGGGGGTTGGGAGCAATACCGTCGCGCAACGGGCACGACCCGGGGTAACGGAGTAGCTCGAGCGCGCGGAGCAGTGGGGGCTGCAGCGTGGAGGTGGCTCGCGGCCGGCGGAACAGCGGCGGCGCTGTGTAGTGGGGGTTCGTGACTGGCGCACCGATGGGAGCGCGGGCCCCGATGGTGGGGGAAGCTCGCTCGTGCGCCGGCGAGGAAAATCGTGTGTCAGACTCGTGGCAGAGGGGTCGCAGCGCGAGGGATAGAACGACACGTTTTGCTCGGTGGGTACGATTCCCAAGACTCTTCGAACGTTATTTTCGACGTGTGTTCTTGTTTTCTTTTTTTTTCCACTTTTCACGAATTAATCGGGCGTTTCTCGCGGCACAATGTTGAACATTGTACGCCGAAAAAGGGTCGAGATATTGGGCTGGTAAAAGAGGGCGCGTTCGTACGTAAATAGGGAGGGAGGGAGGAGGGGGCAAGAAATACGCGTGTAACGTAAAAATTCGCACATCTGCGCCTTCCTGGGCAATACCGCGTCTCGGTGCTCCGCGCCGCCGCCACCGCCGCGCCTCCTCCCCTCCTCTCTACCGTCCCTCGCCCCCACACTTTTCCGCGGCGTGGCCCCTTTCTCTCTCGCTCGCTCGAAACTTTCGTGCTTTTCACTCGTTCCCGTCTCAGTTTCGCAGCCGTCTCTCGTCGGCACTCCGGACGCATTCGCGCGCGCGCGCGTTTCCTTCGACTCGTCGAAAATCTTTCGCGTTTTTTTTTTCTTTTCATTTATTCTTTTCGGATATTCTTTCTTAACGCATTGTTTATTTCCTCCTTTTTTTCGCCGGTCTCTTCTCTCGTCCGTTTCCTCACTCCCAACCTGTTTTCTTCGCGTTGCGACAGCGGTGAGTTTTTTAGCCTTAGTCGATGCGGTGGTGCCAACGTGAGAGTTTTGGTTTTTTCTTTACGAACGAACGTGTGATTGAAATATAAATTTTATATATATATATATAAATATATAAAATACATAAAGAATCGACGGAAGGATGAACGACATGGAGGCATACGGTGACGGATACATGGAACCGGAGGAGGAGTGGGAACGAGAGGGATTACTGGATCCAGCATGGGAGAAACAACAGAAAAAAGTTAGTGAGTCTCGTTATTATTAGTGTAGTTATTCTTATTGTTATCATTAAGAGCATTATCAATGTTTTTGTCATTATAGGCATCATTATTATTTATTATTATCATAATAATGATAATCATCATTGTTATAATTATATATAATTTTTTATTCCGAAACGAAGGCAATAAGGGAAAATCATTTACAATAACATTAATAATAATGATTATAAGAATGACTACAGAAACATATAATAGTAGTAATATTAATAATAGTCGTAACTTTAATATATACTAGTAATAATAATAAATTATGGTACTAAATCATAACATCATTAATAAATTATAGTCATAATAGTAATAAACAATCGTAAATGGTAGTGAAAATAAAACCCTATTTACGTATTGTTTATAACTTATTGTTCATAACTATACAAATTCTTTCAACACTAGTTATTATTTAGTTGTCATTGATAATCCATTGTTTATTGTGACAAAAGAATTATTATGTTATTATTATCGTTGTTATTATAATTAGTACCAATGCTACTATTGTTAGGTCTGCTATCATTGTTGTTGCTATTATTGTCTACACACGTCCAAGTCTCGACATTTTATTAATAGCAAGTATTATTAATACTGTTATTATGATTAGCAACAACGATGATTATTGTCACCATAATTTTGATTGTGAAAAAATCGTCTTTTTTAATCGTGTTCTTTCGTCTTTAAATCATCCTCGATTTATCAAAAGTAAATACATCGACGTGATTTTAAGCGGTCGTTTCTATTTTTCTTTTCTCTCTCTTTCTCCCTCTCTCTCCCTCTCTCTTCATCAGTTGCCGCTTTCTCGTTCTCGTCTTTTTTTCTTGTGTATTTGTTAGTCGGAGAATTTTTCGAAATATTGCTAATCGTGGCCTATCGATTTTTCTTTATTTATTCACTTAGCTATATGTTCGTCCGATTTGTCGTAAGTTCCGAGGCAATAGGGCTCCGTTGCTCGCTCTCCACGTACCCTTCACTTTTGCTCTATAAGTTGGGAAGAGGACGAAAAAGTATATATATATATACATACATACACGGAAAGAGAAATTATTACCAGCTGTGTACGGCGCACCGTTTACTCGACGATTCTTTTTTAACCTCGCTGTAGTTACGGTGCAATGCGGCTTTGTCGTATCTTATTGCCGGCCTTAGAACTCGTTTGGTTCCCAGTACTTCTTGTCTTTAAAAGATTTTCACCCATTCGTGTATGATCGTTATTATATATATATATATATATATATATATATATATATATATATATATATATATATATATATATATATATATATATATATATATATATATGCATGCACGCGCACACACACACATACACACACACTCACACACACACACGTGTGTGTATTACTATTTAAATCGAATTTTTCAGATAATACTTATCCAAACATTATAATAGAAATAACGGCAACAATAATAATATTTCGCAACACGTAATATATCGAATTATCAAGAGACAAGTCCTATTCCTTTTTATCTCGTATTCCAAGGCCGCGTTATTTGGGTCGTGAAACGAAAGAAACGAAACGAAACGATGGAAACAAAACGAATAAAACAAATTAATTTACAATCAGTTGACAGCAATAAATTACTAATAAATCAACCAATTGCGGTTTTTTCCAGTACTCTAATTATGCGCTAACGAACATGGCTGACCATTATTATTACTATTATTTTCATCCGATTTTATTGCGCCGGGCAACACACTCCCTCCGTTATTGTTATTAATTATCATAGTTATCAAGTATTGTTATTCTTATTGTTATTATTATTAATTATGTTTTTTTTTCATATAATTATATATTGTTATCATGAAAGTATTATTTCTCCGGACAGCACACGTAGTCAGTTATTATTATCATTATTATTTATTATCATAATTAAAAATTATTACTTTTTTGTCGGAGCGATATACGTGAAAGAGGGTCGGCGGAGACGGTTTGGGAGGGGCAGTGGAAGTGGAGGGAGTCAGGGACCACACACAATTAGAATTTCGCTTGTTTTTCGATGAAGAATTCGCTCTCGTTTTCTTGACGGGTAGAGATACACGCGGCACCATGCAGCGTATCTCTCTCTCTCTCTCTCTCTGCCCCCGCCCCTCAGTCTCCGCCAGCGCTCAGGCGGCAAAGGTCGCGCGCGCCAAATGTTGGCGTTCAACGGGTTTATAGGTAGTTCGAAGTTGGAC
The DNA here is from genome assembly GCA_963210295.1 of Ophion ellenae. Taxonomy (NCBI): domain Eukaryota; kingdom Metazoa; phylum Arthropoda; class Insecta; order Hymenoptera; family Ichneumonidae; genus Ophion; species Ophion ellenae. Next base: position 27,524,404 of record OY723392.1, read on the forward strand.
GTACACACAAAAGACGCATAGAGAGATAGACAAGGTAGCCATATATATGTATGTTTTTTTCCCGGGGTCCGGGTACTGCGATAGAATCGCTGTAGGAAGGGGCAAAGCAGAGGAGCAGCGAAACGAAGTTTGGGCGGGGAGGGGGGGGGGGCTTTCAATCGAGGTTATGCGCCCGAGATGCTCGGACGCGCGTTGGAAAAAGCTCGCAGCCCTCGATCGACACGCTAATTGGAACGAGAGAATCTGTATGAAATAACATTTCTAATTGGAGACGGGGAACAGAAATTCCGAATTCGCGGTGGCGCAAGCCAGACACATTCGTCATTTCCGCTTTTCACGGCACATTTAGAATTCATCGCATATGACAATATAAATAGCAGCAACCGTGCTTTTTTGTACGGTAATAATGATGGTTATATCACTAAGTAGAATATTATTGTTATTATTATTAATAATGATGATGATAATAATTATAATAAGGCCTTTCGGTGTTGCCGCGATATACCTCGTGAACGAGCGGCGGGAGGAGGTGCATTTGGAATGTGTGAAAAACTAAAACAGGGTGACCAAAAGTACTTGGCCCCGGGATTGATGCTAATAAAAACACTGTTCTCGGTCAGGGGGCGAGAATTCGTTTTACCGCGCTCAGTTGTTCCCGAGCGCTTTTAACGCGATTTTAAGCCAAGGTCAAGTGGGGGGAGGGGGGAGTGCGTACTTGAAAGGTTTCTGAGGATTAGTTTGAGGCTTGTTGTTGTTGCTGTTCTTAAGTTCCGGTTGGTGTGTTTGGTTTCATGAGAGAAAGAGAGAGAGAGAGAGAGAGAGAGAGAGAGAGAGAGAGAGAGAGAGAGAGAGAGAGTTTGGGTTTATTTGACCCTTTCAATACGGCGAAAAAATCAGTTTAGTGCGCCTCACTACCGGGAACAGTTATTTCTCTTCCAAGTGATTTGACGACGAAATAACTTTTATGTCCGAAACTTGCTCAATAAGGGTGCGAATTCCTCACCACTGAAATGCGCCTATGTTTTTCAGTAACTGGGACATATGTTGTCACAGGGGTAATTTAAAAAAATTTCCAGACTGGGACAGCATATGTCCCGTCAGGTGTGAAAGGGTTAAGGGGTAAGGCCACGGTAGAATTAAAAAAAAATCGATTTTTTTGCGCTAAAACGGTGCTTTATCATCATAAGAATAAGTTACTATTCGATTTATAGCAAGAACATTCTTTTTCCCCCGACTTTGAGCGTATAACGTAAACCCACCTCTGGCACGGCCAAAGAGTACCTAAAACTTGAAACGCGTTTTTCTCGAAACAGCTTTTTCCAATTAGCGTGACAAATAACTTCAAAAATTTTCACTCGATTTACTTCAAATTTAAAAGTTATGTTCCTAATTGCATTGCGCAGAGAAGTACGTACGGAATTTCTGATTAATCGAAAACTTTTCATTTTATGAGCAGTTTTGTACGAATTTTTTCACTGAAATTTCATTTAAATACCTACAACTCAATTCAAATACCTACAACTATTGAATAAAACAATATTTTTTAAATTCCGTATGTACTTCTCTAGGTAGTCTAATGTAGATTGACGAGAATTGTTTTTTGCTCTAGGTAAAAAATTGTGGATGCTTAATATCACGCCGCGGAGCGCCTAAAGAAAGATAAAAGAAAATATTAGTAGTCGGCCATTTTGTGCATCGAAAGAAAATATATATTTTTTCTAACAGCTTGATATTAATACTAAATAGATGTGTAATTAATTTTATTAGTGCATCACTTTTTCATACGAAAAAAATTGTTAAATTCGCGCATGATTTTATATCCGTTACTGCGGCCTAACCCCTTAAGGGGGAGAGAGAGAGAGAGAGAGAGAGAGAGAGAGAGAGAGAGAGAGAGAGAGAGAGAGAGAGAGAGAGAGAGAGAGAAGAGAGAGAGAGAGAGAGAGAAAGTTGGGTTTGTTTAAAGGAGAGGGAGAGAGGGAGAGAGAGAGAGAGTTGGGTTTGTTTAAAGGAGAGCGTTTGTATTTGTTCAAAAGAGAGAGGAAGAGGGAGAGAAAGTTTTAGTTTTGTTAGAAAGAATGGGAGAGAGTTTCGATTTGATCGGTTTGTTTTGAAAGGGAGAGAAAGAGCGTCTGGGTTTCTCTCTCTCTCTCTTTCTTTCTGTGGTTGTGTGTTTGTTTGGGTTTGGGTTTCATTGGGTGTGTAAGAGAGAGAGAGAGAGAGAGAGAGAGAGAGAGAGAGAGAGAGAGAGAGAGAGAGAGAGAGAAAGCGAGTTTGGGTTTCTTTGAGTCACAGAGTTCAGATTTATTCGGAAGACAGTTTGAATTCTTTCGGTTTGTTTGGGACAGAGAGAGAGAGAGAGAGAGTTTATATATGTTCGAAAGAGAGAGAGAGGCAGTTTGAGTTTGTTTGGGTTTGTTTGAGGGACAGCGTTTGAATTTGTTCAAAATAGAAAAAGAAAGCGAGAGAGAGTTTATATATGCTCGTAAGAGAGAGAGAGAGAGGCGTTTGAGTTTGTTTGGGTTTGTTTAAAGGACAGCGTTTGAATTTGTTCAAAATAGAGAAAGAGAAAGAGAGAGAGAGAGAGAGAGAGAGAGAGAGAGAGAGAGAGAGAGAGAGAGAGAGAGAGAGAAGGGTAAGAGCAACAGGAGCCCGCTTGAAGACTCGCCTCTATACTCGCCGAGTCAAGATATCGAGTTTACCAGCAGCCCTTCTGGCGAAACGTTTTATTTTCGGAAACTCTATGACGAAAATAATCATCGTCGACTGACTCACTTGCGACCGAGCGCTCTCGTGGCATCTCTCTCGCCGAATACATATTTCTCCTCGCTTGTATATATATGTATACGTGCGCATCGGTGACAAGAGCATACATCACGTCGTTGCGTCAGGCAGCGTCGAATAAATTTCGTGTAAAGAAAGAAAAAAGGTGGGAAAGGATAGAAACAGTGAAACGGGAGCGGATTCTCGGGTCACCCGATATATAAAAATTCTTATCTCGCGAGGCCTATTGACTTTTCTTCTCGTTCGATAAGAGACTGGTATTTCTCTTGAAGCTTCACCTTCGTAGGAACGAATATTGACATCCCGTCGGAAGCGGGGAGGGGGGGGGGATATGAAGCGATGGTGGTGGCAATGTTACGTAACTTTTGGCTCTAATGGATGGCGCACTGTCGTTACCCGGGGCATTGGCTAGATCGCGAAACGGTGAGCGAAATGAATAATCGCCGAAGCGTGTCCGACCGCCGAGGCGCGTTTTCTTCTTCTGTCGTTGTTGCGTCAATAAGCCGCGTCGGGCATCGCCGCTCCGACGTTCACAATCCGTTTATAAATAAATTTGCGATACAGACCCGATCTATCGGTGGTCGCTTATAAATAGCGACGCTTAGCATCCGCCACGAGGTCGAGGACCTTCGCGGCGATCCGTTTGCCGGAAGTCGCCCGGTCGCCATTTTGGTTCGCTTCTTGTCGTTTTTGGGTGGCGCGTTGAACGGATGAGCGAAATATCGCTGATTACCGCTCGAGGCGAACGGTGGGCAGGGAAGAACTTCCGCTTGGAAAGAGCCGCCATTTTGCCATGGCGAACGAGTGATGGCCATTTTGCGATGGGATTGCGTAGCGTCGAGAACATCCGAACGACGGAGATTTTAACGGAATTAGCGATTTGTTATATATTTTTAATTGTTAGGGTTACATTAGAGGTCACTTGGGTGAGGAACGGTTAAATTACTGACCACACTGGTGAGGAACGGTAAAATTACCGGGCACTTTGGAAAGGAACGGTCAAATTACCGGTCACTTTGGAAAGGAACGGTCAAATTACCGGTCACTTTGGAAAGGAACGGTTAAATTGCCGGTCACTTTGGCGAGGAACGGTTAAATTGCCGGTCACTTTGGAAGGAACGGTTAAATTGCCGGTCACTTTGGTAAGGAACGGTTAAATTACCAGCGAGTTTAGAAAGGAACGGTCAAATTGATGGTCACTTTGGTCAAGGGCGGTCAAATTGCTGGTTATTTTACCAGTCACTTTTGAGGAGGACGGTCACATTACCGGGTTTTTTTTTAGTAAACGAACCATTGAATTGCTGATTACTCTCCAGTACCGAAAGGTCAAATTACCGTTTATTTTACGAGTCAGTTCTGTACAAGGTCAAATGACTGATTACTTCACCGGTCACTTTAGTGGAACACATTCAAGTTGCCAGTAATTTTACCGGTGAGCCAAATGGAAAACAGTTGCACAGCTGATCATTTTAACGGACACTTTACCCTAGAACGGTTAAATTACCGGTAATTTTACTAGTCGCGTTATTAAGAACGGCTAAATTACCGGTTATTTCGGCGATGAATCACTAACTAGTCATTTTATCGGTCGACGGGTGAGCAACAGAAGTGAAACGCGCATTACGGGTTTCTTATTTACCGACCGCGGTAACTCGCGCGTGCACTTTTGGCCGTACGCGACTCAGCCGTTTCGGGCGATGATAAACGAGTTTTGTTCGTCGACGCTACGGATCGTTAACCTTTGGGCGAGAAGAAGGACGCGTTTGGGCCACCAGCCAAATCTCGTATCGAAATCGGGTGACCCACTCGTCGTTAGCGACACTATACTCGAAAGATGCCGAGATAATACGCGTTCACGGTTCGCCGGTTTGATTCACAAGCGTGCGCGTACGCGCTTCGCGCCAATATCCAAAGATCTCTTAACCGGACGGGAAGGAGGGTCATAATCTGCATTGCCGGGATTAACGACGCAACGTTAAGGGCCGTTTCTGAAAATTAAACAAAAAAATCTGTTCTAGTTTTGGAAAGAGTCAGTGAATTTGAATCTATGCGTGAAAATAATAATAACAAAAATAAAATAGGAAAATATCGATATTTAAGAGGAATAGAAAACTTCTGACAAAGGGACCGGATGAGTCCGACCATAAATGATTAGTATTTGTTTTTAACCCTCAGTAGAGACACATGGGTCTGTGGTGTCCGGCCGTTTCTAGAAATTGATAGATCCCAACGGTTAGTCCATGAAATAACAATAATAAAGATGAATTTTTATCCACCACCTAATGCACGCTCTCTTTCTATAGATCCCGAGTCGAAATTTAGACCCTCCTTTGAATGCTCGAGAACCTATTTCCTTTGTAACGCACAGACCGCCGCCCTCCTTTGACTCCCCTTGAACCTATATGGAGAAATTTGCACCGTTGGCGACCCTCCTTTAGCCCTACTGAACCTTCTATTCAACCTCCTGAGCCTCCTTTAGGCCTATGGGCTCGGGTTGCGTGAACCTACACAACCTCGTTTCGGCCTAAAGTTCTATCTGTACCCTACAGAACCTCCTTTGAATCCAAAGCAGAAGGAAAATGAAAGATTGGAACCAAAGGAGGTTCTGTAGGGTCAAGCTGTATCTGAAAAATAAATTATATGTGTGAATTGAAAATATGATGTTTGATTATTTATTATAAGATTGATTTATTAATTCGAAACATATACATACATTGTCACAACTATAAATTATTTCGTGTAACTTAAAAAAACGTTATAATAAACCTACTCAAGTTCCATAGAATTTATAGGGTATCCTATGTACGATTGATTGTCGAAGGGGGGGAGCGGAGGGCAGCATATTGAAGTAGGCTTAAAGGAGGGTTAGTAGGGTCAGAAGAGGTTTAAAGGAGGGCTAGGAGGCTCTGCGAGCCACCGATGAAAGGAGTCAAAGGAGAGTTAGTAGAGCGAAAGGAGGTTTAAAAGAGGGTCTGTAGGTTTACGTAAGCATTAAATCAGGCTCACTAGGGTTTAAAGGAGGTTCAGATGAACCTACTAAACCTCCTTTGAGTGAAAAAGTCTAATTTCTGCCACTTTTGGAGGTTCAGTAGGTTCTGATATACATGTTTTTGAGATTTCCATTTGAACCTCTTGAACCTCCATTGAATGACAAATTGGGATCGAAAGGAGGTTTAAAGGAGGGTCTAAATTTCGACTCGGGTACTGAGGGTTAAATGCATTTTACATATATTTTTGTCACAATGTTTATCAATGATATACAGTAGAACCTCGATTATCCGAACCTCGATCATCCGAACCCTCAATTATCCGAACGATGACTTAGTTTATCCGAACGTTGGCGCGAAATATACATTATTCCTCGCTGCCACCGCCGTTAGCAACAATGAGCAACTCAACGCAACTTCTCCTTCTCAAACGGCTGCGAGACTTAGCCGCTCAAAAACGCGTTACAGCCGTTCGTCACTTGAAAATGGACGATTTTATATTAAAAAAAAAAGCATTCGACATTTTTCAGCTGTTTAAAACACGCACACACGCACACACATTTCACGGTTGATATGTATGTCAAATTTTAATATATATGTATGTACTGTTTTTATGTAAAAAGGTGTTGTTTATGATCTCGTCCCCAAAAAACCCACGTTTCGATTATCCGAACTTTTGATTATCCGAACTAGTCTCGGTCCCAATTGGCTCGGATAATCGAGGTTCTACTGTACTAACAAATCAAGCAAATAGAACATTTTCCTTTTTAGAGAGCATTTTTTCCAACGCAACTTAGCATGAATAGAAAAACGTTTTCGAACCAATAAATCACGCAAGCATTTTCCCCACGATTGCCAAAGTTCTGCGCGTGGGACGTCAGCGCAGCATGTAACCCCCTTAAGGTCGCGGTGGCTAAGTGCCAAATTACGAAAGCTTTCCGCCGCTATCTAACATCCCTGCCACCGGGGAATGTGCGTTTTTTCTTTTCTCTCTCCCTCTCTCTCTCGCTGTGTTTCTCTACCTCCGCACCGAACTGTCCCAATGTCGTAACTTAACGAGTACGACGGTCGTTTTGAGGTTTTCGGATGGTTTCGAGGTCGCCAAACCGTCCTCAATTTTATTTCCGTTTCTGTTCGCTTTGTTCCACGATTTTAAAAGTTAATAACCTATTTTGAACGTATAAAGAACAATAGAAAATAAATTAACTAACAAGGGGAGAACACCAACCGGGACTCATCGATTTCGCCCAAACTGCGTGGGTAGAAAAATGAGGGTCCCCACTCGACATTCCTAAAATATTGCGCCCGAGTGAGCCTTAGGAAGTTTTACTTAGGGTAAAACGCTCTCCAAAGCTTTCCGAGTAGAGCTTGAGGGATATTTTTTCATCATTTACAAGTCAGCGGCGTAGCGCAGTGGTCAAGCGCTTTGCCTGCCGGGTGGCTTCGATACTCGCGGCTACCGTTAAATTTTTTTTTTCTCGCAATGTTCAACTATTTATTGTAGAATTTTAAATATATTCAAGCATTTAATTTATATAATTCGGTGAAGTTTTAAATAAAAATAAACATTCCGAAAATTATTGCAATTAATTATGTACGCTGCTTTTGCACGCCGGCGTATATATGGAAAATGGAGACAGGAAGACAGTAACTGGAGGTGGAAGCAAGAAGGAGAGCGTCAAAATACATAATGAAGATTCTGAAGATGGACGACGATAGGTGGCCCAAAATTTGCTTAGAAAAATTGAGAAATTGGGATAATGCGAAGCCATCAGCCTGGATTACGGAAGTAGAGAAGGCGTTGAGAAGAGTTGGGGATGGGCTATCATTGAAGGACATGACGGAGGGGATGGACATACGAGCATTGAGCAAGCGATTGCAGGTGGGCTGTAGAATTAGTGGAGACCAGAACATTCAGGGGGATTGGAACCGCATTCACAATACTGCCCGGAACACAAAGAATGAAGAACAGACATAGGAGTGGAAAAATACTGGGAGGGAAATATTTAAAGAGGAGAAATGCAGAATCTGCGGAATAGAAAAAGAAGACATTGAGCACATATGGGCACTGAGAAAAAAAATCATTGATCCAATATCATTGGTGTTATTGAATGAAATTTGGTATTTCGTTGATTCAATTGTAAAATTGTTGGTCTAAATAAGCAAATTTATCACTCCATACGAAATGCTATTAACTTTAATAATATGATAAAATTAAAAGTTTTTTTCCATTCAAAAGATATATTGTTAGCCGAGAAGAACATATTATTGAAACTATCTAAAAAATTATCGCGAACAAATTATATAGTTTTAAATGCCTTTTCTGCAACGAAAAAAAGCGTTTCAATTTATAACATGAATATTGTTGATTAGAGTACACAAGAAAAATTGAATTTCGCTCGTTTGATACAGATAAAATTTCTATTGAGTAAATATGTTATTTTATTTTTTTCACCATATCCGATATCGATTTTCAAGTACACTTTTCGTTAAAATATTCATATTTTATTTTGATTGAAAGATATTAAGCAGATGTCTGAAATGGTTAAAAAATTATGCGAAAATAAAATTTGTTTCTTGCGCATTTGGTTGAAAAAAATGCAACCAAATCATGGCCGAGTGCCACCGAAATTATAGGTGTGAGGAAATCCGTAGTTCTCGGAGTAACCGCTAGAAGCCGCATGCGCGCTCGTTTCTCGTAAGCGTAGCGCGAACCGAAAATCTACTTAAGGGGGAAGCCTGCTTTAGAGGCTTCAAAAAATCGATTTTTTCGAGGATTTTTTTGGGAAGGAAAGAAATATTCGATTGAAACGAAACTTTCAGGTTTTATTGTTATATATTTCAACAGTCTTCTCAATTTTTTTCATTAAAATATATGTCATATTATGCCTGGTACAAGCATTTCGCCGAGGCGCCTCGAGTGTGCATGTGTCGTGCGGCGGGAAAGATGCAGGTCGCAATTTCCATCTGAAACAAAAAACCCAAAAAAAAATTTATTTTCAATAGTATAGCTTCTAGTTAAACCAAGAAAATTCAACAAAAAGTGAGAAATTCAACAATTTTTCGCAAATTAAAGAAAATTCACTTTAGATTGTTTAAAAAGTCGGTTAATCATAACTTTCTTAAGGTTTTTTAGGTTCAACTAGAAGAGAATTTAATCCCGAATACAATGAATTTTGTCTCGTTTCGATAGGACGTTTAATTTTTTCCCTATCTTTCCCGCCGCACGACGCATGCACACTCGAGGCGCCTCGGCGAAATGCTTGTACCAGGCATAATATGACATATATTTTAATGAAAAAATTTGAGAAGACTGTTGAAATATATAACAATAAAACCTGAAAGTTTGGTTCCAATCGAATATTTCTTTCCTTCCCAAAAAAATCCTCGAAAAAATCGATTTTTTGAAGCCTCTAAAGCAGGCTTCTCCCTTAAACGCCGGAGAAACTCTAAAGACTATCGCTTCTTGGCCTCTGGCTAAGATCAAAGTGTAGTATCTGTTCTTATCAGTTGAATATCTTATATTCTCTCCATGGACATTCCATTGGATATCTGATATTCTCTCCACTATTATAGTGGATGATCATTCTAATGCTCACTTTTTATTTAAGATTTAAAACAAATTGAAAAACTGACGTCTCATGGCATATTCGTTTTGATGCAGTAAAGAAATAATTCATTATATTGATTATATTCATTATATTGATTATGTGAATCAATCACATTTTCCAGTATTTTGTAGTATTGTAACAATCCCATATATCGGTGGCACTCCGCGATCAGACATTTATTTGAATCAACCAATACATTTTTGTGATTCATTTGGTTTTTTTTCTCAGTGGGTATGAGGAAATTTTAACAAAATGATAAGGATAGAATTAAAGGAGGAAGTGGAAGAAACAATTCGAACATGGGAGAATACTGAAAAGCGATGGCTTCAAGTTTTCGGAGGAGAGATCATACTAGCCCTATGCGAATGCCACAGGGCAATCGAGAACGAGGCAAGAATTACGGAGAGGAAAACGGCTCAAGATGAGCGAAAGAAGAGGAAAGCAAACGGATAAAGATAATGTGTTTCCAAGCAGAGGAGTTAAGAACATATATATGTAGAATGAAAATGTGAAAAAATCTAAAACCCAGCAGGGCAAGAATGGCGAAAGTAAATAATAAATAATTTAAAAAAATGTATGCTGCTTTTAATTCGTTATCAACAATAATTTTACAATTGTTAGGGTGATATCCAACGTAGAAACGTTTGAAACATACATATTTTTCACACCAGGCACATTTTATAAAAGCATTGTTTGAGCAGCTACATTTTTCCGAAACATGCTTCATTGGAAAGCATACTTCATTCAAATTTTGAAACGACGGTTTTTCCTCTGTCAATTTGGATGGAAACCAAGCGTACTAGATCATAGGGGTGAAAACAGGAGCACGGAATTGATGTTGCCCCATCGAATGTATTTTAATTACATCTTTTCTTGACGATAATTCTCGCTGTTGTTGGAGCAATTCAGGGGCACTTTGTAGTTTTTTTAATTAGATTTTTAACTCGGCGATAGAAATATACATCACACGGTTGAACCAGCAGAGTACATTTGGGTGGAATGGCCTTTACAGTGCACGTTGAATTCGCCTTGCTCATTGGTGAATGTCTCATCATAAACCTTCGTTCTAAAACTTGACTGAAGTATGCTTTCCAGTGAAGCATGTTTCGGAAAAATGTAACTGCTCAAACAATGCTTTTATAAAATGTGCCTGGTGTGAAAAATATCTATGTTACAAATGTTTCCACGATGAATATCACCATAAAACTTGTAAAATTATTTCTGATTAATAATAAAAAGCACCGTACATAATTAATGGCTTCGGTAAAGGCAGAAACGAAAGTACACTTTGGAAACGACGAATGCGCATCATACTAAAATTGGAATATATGTATATACACACACACACCGGGTGTCCCATTTTCATCTTACACCTTATTCATCTAGAAAAATACAGATCCGACTAAGTATTGAGTGTAATAAAATGTTTAGGGTTTAAAAGGGGACGTTAAAAAAATCTCGTTTCGTTCAAAATTCAAAATGGCCGACATGTTTTTAAAAAAAATGGAAACATGACTCTTTTATGAGGTCGAAGTTTGCATCGTTGGAACGCAACGAAAATTAAGATTTCGGAATTCCTTTTATATATTTTGGTGAATTTTGCCTTCAATAATCCTTCAACCATTTTTCAAGATATTTGTTCCGCGAACTACAATATAAATCTATAAAAAAAAAGATCTACTAGAATGTTGAGAATACGGAAGTAAATAATAAAAAAAGAACTTTCGTTGCGTTCCAACGATGCAAACTTCAACACCGTCTTTTTTTTTACGAAAAATGTTATCAGGCCAAAACTAACAACTTATGTAGGGATTTTTTTGTTTGTTAACGTTCATTATTTTTAGGTTAGGACACCATTTTTTACTATTTTAGCGCTATCCAGATGTACCACGGGGAGGTAAAGTTTTTACGTAGTGTAAGTGTGCGTGCGTGTGTGGGCGTGAGTTCATTCCGGTTTGTTCGATAACCCAAACAAGGATTAGGTCTCTATGGCTTATCGCTTCCGTTATCAAACAAACCCAAGCAAACTTACACGCACAGTTACACTTGGGTTTGCTTGATAACGGTTGTTCATAACAAACCTAAACAAACTCACACCTACATAGACACGCACACTCACACTAGGGATGTCGAAGACTTTATCTCCTCGTGGTACATTCTGGATAGCGCTAAAATAGTAAAAATGGTCTGTCCTAAATTCCTATGTGCTGGTCTAACCTAAAAATTATGCACTTTATCAAACAAAAAATCGCTACAAAAGTTGTTCGTTGTGACCTAACAGATTTTTTTGTGAAAAAAAGTCATGTTTTTATTTTTTTTACGTGTTGGCCATTTTGCATTTGGGAACAAATTTTTTTTAGCGTCCTCTTTTGAATCCCAAAAGTTTCATTGCACTCAATACTTGATCGGAGCAGTTTTTTTTCGAGATAAATCTGGTGTAAGAATAAAATGGGACCTGGTAGATGGGCGGTCGGGGTCCGGCTCTGGCCGAATCGGTACATCGAGTTAAGCAGTATTGTGCATGGCCAATACTTGGAGCGGTGACCGCTTAGCCGTGCTCCGGCTGGCGCTCCAATGAGTCAATGGAATAAAGTTTTTCACCCCCCCCCCCCCCCCCCGGAAAAAGCGGTATAGTGTAGCTTAAACGGCTATAGACGCAACTGAACGTTAGGTGAGAATAGCGAAGTGTGGGTAGGTAGTGATAGGAAAGGGTAATACGGTAAAACCTGCACGGCTACCTATACGTTGGATCTCAGGAATTAATTAAAACCTCAATTAAAAAAGTACGAAAAAAAAACTTAACCGGTCATGAATAAAAAAAAATAAACCTACGAAAGTAAAAAAAACCGTGGAGATATAAATAAAAAATAAATAAAAATCAACTTTCTATTGCCTTTAAGTCACAATAATTCCCAGTTAAAATTCGCTTCCGGATAAAGTTTATGTTAATATTTTATTCGAGTCGGCTCGCATTCTTCTCTTTTTATTTTTACACTCATTATTATCGCTTCCTGTATTCGAAGATGATTCACCGTGCAAGATTGTCGGGTTTTTGTCTTCCGCATACTTCGATCTTCCGCCATCGTTTTTTATCATTATCAGCGTGGGATTGTGTATTAATATTGAAGAAAAAAAAACGGAATTTACGATCGGCTGAGAAGGAGCGGATTGTAAATTTCTTTTTACCACATTTAGCCGTCCAAATATTGAGTTTTCATCGAGGCCAAGGCCCCCCCATCGTAATCACCGTACAATTTCTCACCCAAGGGGACCTCGTGCTCGAAGACGAGAAAAAAAAACCGGAAAATAAGAAAGAAACGTTTCAAGTATTCCGGCTACTGGTGCAAAAACCTCAAAAAGAAAAAAATGGCGGAACGCGGAAAAAAAAATAAAGAAGTGAGGGAAGAAAGACGCTGGGCAAAGTTCAGCTGACCTTGACTTATTCGCATACTCCGTTCGTCCCCAAGGTCGATCGTATTCGACCTTAGGGACCTTGGGGCCCTTTAGCCCGCCCCACTCCTTCACCGTGGACCGTAGAAAGAAAAAAAAGAGAAATAAGACGGAGAGAATAGAGGAAAGTTATCATTATCATCATCATTATTGTTGTTGTTATTATTATTATTTATTATCATTATTATTTCCATTGTTATAATTTTCGTCATCATTATTATGGTCGTTGATGTTATTGTTATTATTATTTCTTAACGTTATTATTATGATCATCATCATTGTTATTATCATTATCATTATAATTATCATCGCGATGATAATAATAACTGTTGTTATTAAAACTATTGTTGTTGCTGTCGGTAAATGGTTACGAGAGTTTACAACGTCGACGACCGGTGGCCTATAAATGCCGCAAGGTTCTATTCAATTTCGAAGACGAGATTTTTTTCTCCGGACACTAAGAATAAATTCCCGTTTCACTGATCCGCAAGCTTTACACTTTGAGTCCGAGAATCCTCCGACCGGGCGGGTCTCCGCACTTCCAATGATACGTCGGAGTTTTTATTTATCGGGGAGGCGGATGAGGAGGCCCTCGTTGCCTTGCTATGACATTCGAGTAAGGGGACCGGTAAAGCGAGGGGGGGCGCAGGTGAATGGGAAATTGAGTAAGATCCTAACTGTGCATTTTTGTAAATGACGCAGCGCGCTGCGGTTACCGGTTCAAACATTCTAGAGCACTTTCGTCAGAGATTATTTCGTGTGTGTGTTCTTTTTGACGCGGAAACCACTCGGTTATTGAGACATTTTGTTATTATTTTTCTTTCGCGTCGAATGTATTAATTGAAAACCTACATGTGAGAGAGAGAGAGAGCAGCATTTTTTTCTGAATTGTCCTTGAGTTATAAATATTTTATTGTTATTCGATTAATAATTTATTTGGTTTTATTCGATTAATAAATAATTTATTATTATTCGATTAATAAACCATTCACATAATTCGATAAATACATCATTTATGATAATTTGATAAATAAATAGTTCATTACCATACAATTATTTATTGATTCATTGAGGTTTCAATTAAGGGGAGAGGTTTCTTTGTTTGTTTCTACGATAATTACCACTGCGGTTTTTGTATATCATTATTATATGAATAAAAATTGAATTTTTCCTAATCGACTTTGTTATTCTCATTAAAAACCCAATGTTCCTCCTCATATACTTTGCAATGAAAAATAAAAAAAACCCACCTTTATGAATTGTTTTATTGGAAAAAAATGAAAATAATAAAAAAAAATAAGGTAAATGAATTTTAAAAATTAATGTAGGGATGAGAAACGTTTTAAATAATTGTGGGGATAACAAAAAAAAATAAATAAGATTCGAAGGAGGAATCGAACGCGAGACCTCCGGCGCAAAAGACCGAGCCCTAACCGTCTAGACTAGACGGCGGCTCGACAAGTGCCTGACATTTTAAACTCGTAAGGCGCCTAAGAAACTTTGAATCGATTTTTCTCGGAATTTTCCGAGTAGTGCGTCTTACTACTTTAACCACGTGAGGTGCTAGGGGTCCTCTTTCACCACAAAAAAAAATCGGCCAAATCCCCGACCCCACGGTCGTGCCGTCTCCTTGTGAGCGCGCTACCTATCTAGCCATTCTAACATTTGTGTTAACTTTCTTTTGTTCTTTGCCTATTTTTATAATTCTAATTTTATTCTAAAGGATGTCAACAATTTTAATGAATGTCAATAATTTTATTCGTGATGTTGAAGTTTGCATCGCTGCAATGCAACAATAATTATTTATTTTACCGCTGACCTTTTTTTGCTCAACTAGGCTGTGAAAATAACTCACACGTTTTATGTATTCTCATTAGAGTGTTACAACCTCGATTTGTAAAAAAAAGGCTTCGGATGATTTTTGATACAACTTTAAAAAAAATTGTGCCCATAAAACTTTATCTAACGATGATTATTTAATTTTAACGCTGATTATTTACCTCACATTTTCTAATGAGGATGGCTACATTAAAAACAAAAAAAGAAAGCTGCTGTTTAGCAGCTCTCTCTTTTTTTTAATGTTTTATGTTTTTGCTCTCTGAGAGAGCAATTTATTAAAACAATAAATCTTTTTTCTGAGTGCATGCTCGTACGCGGCATGCACTCAGAAAAAAGATTTATTGTTTTAATAAATTGGCACATTAGAACATAATTTATTAGAAATTAATAAATGTTTACTTGTATGGAGACAGTTTTTATGTAATTGTAACTACAGCATTTATTCGGCGTCACTAAATATGTTTTTTTACGTGCCGATTTTTCACATCAATTAAAAGCCATATTTAAAATAGAAAATTTGAATAAATATTTCCTCAAATCAAATAAATACTACTTTCTAATCACGAAACCCTCTTATTTCGCGACTATGATACTAATGTGCGCATGCGCACTTTGCCCTTCAACGCGACGGGCCCGACAGCAGGCCGCTCGTCAGATGTAGCTCACGCATACGCTTACCATGTAGCTCCTTCCTATGCCAATGATTTTGGCACAAGTGTCAATGTTGCGTTTCGGAAGTGAGAAACTCGAAAGTGAGGAATGATTTAAGTGTAAGTAAGAATATAAAGTGAGACAAAAACGTTCAAGTGAGAAAATAATGATGGACGAAATGACACAATTCCTTGAAAAAAAAAACCAGCTGGGGCATTATGAAGAATCCTATTAGATGTTAAGGGAAGGGTAGGGGTTTCAGCGTGAAAAAAAAAAAAACACTTTTTTGCAATTTTTTTTCATCTTTATGGGTAGTGTAAATTTATTGAAACCTTTTGTACATTGTTAAGTGTCATTTCAAGAATATTCCGTGAAATTTGTACGCGACAATATCCACAAACGAGCCGGTGACAAAGCTTTTCCAAGAACGCGTTTGGAAAAACACGATTTGCGGTGTTCACTGTATCTCAGCTAGAAATTATCTGAAATCGAGTACCGTTAAAATTTAGTCAAAGTATCATCAAATCCTCCCTCCAACGGTCTTTGATAATTTTTTTTTTCAATTCTAAACTTTTGGTGGTCATGTAAAGTGAAAATTGCTATTTTTCACGAAAAATTTCGCCATTTTGGGGGTGGAAAACCCCCTCATTGTAAAAAAAAATCTCAAACTGACCGTTGGGGGGAGGTATTTTATATATAGAAAGTGTGTACCAAGTTTGAAATAAATCGGTCATGTAGTTTTCAAATGGCAGTGAACACGGACTTTGAAAAAGTGGTTTTGAGAAAAACGCGGCACCGACTTGTTTGTGGACATTTTCGCGTAAAAATTTCGCGGAATGTTCTTAAAATGACACTTAACAATGTACATAAGGTTTCAATAAATTTACTCTATCCATATAAATGAAAAAAAATCGCAAAAAAGTGTTTTTTTTTTCACGCTGAAACCCCTACCCTCTCCTTAAGAAAAACTCTATTTGTCGGATATAAAACACCTATTTCTTCTAACTTATATATCCTATTAGATGTTAAGAAAAATCCTTAGTAAATCTTGAACGTAAACTTAAATAAAAAAAGTCTTAGCTGTCAATAAAATCGTAGTAGGCCGACATACGAATAAGAAAACTTATTCGCCGGGAGACAAATTTCTTTGTCCTTGATAAATCTTTTTTCTGAGTGTGAGGAGGGCAAATTGTTCAGAGCCAAGTCAGGCAATCTCTAACGGCGTCCTAACACGGCCCTCGCGAGATTGCCTGATTCGGGCCTGATCAGGTTGCTTTTGTTACACCCGTTCTCTGGACTCACTGATCCAGTGGATATCCGGCAAAAATCAGGCGGGCACTTCTACGGGATTCCGGACCGTATCTTGAAACCTGCCTGATCAGTGATCCGGCGCCCGGAACAACATTTCTAGTCGGGTAATTCATTATTATTTGATTAAGAAATAAATAATGTACATTACTCTCGGATTGGATGATTAATTTCTACCGAGTATAATGAACATTTGTTTTGAAAAAATATCGTGAGGGGGCTATAAAAAGCGCAAAGCGTTGTATGATGAGCAATAAAGATTATACGTATACCTTTTTTTTTTCTATTGAGAGCATAAGTACGGTTGAGCATAATGTAGATCGAGATAGAAAAAAAAATAAAAGTAAAGAACAGAACAAAGAAAAACGAGAAAAAAATCCTAACCCGTTTGGTACGTGCCGAGTCGTTATCGAGTAATTGGCTAATTTCTCAATGAGTCCAGTCGCGGCTAAGGAGTCCGTGCTTGCGGAGTAGATGGACAAGAATCGAGAAAAAAAAAATGGCTGTTGTTTGTCATTATAATTAACATTGTTCTTGTCGTTATTATTATTATTGTTGTGATTATTTTTATTGTTGTTACCGTTATCATCATTGTTGTAATTATCTTTCCAATTTTTGTTGCCAATATTATTGTTATTATTATTAAGGTAGGTGTCTAGTCTAGATAGCGAAAAACAAGCTTATTTTCGAAAACGTTTTTCTCAGCTTCTTTATTAGATATAACAATAAAACTTTTTCGAGGCCATAGTGTTATCCTTATAGAATAGAAAAAAATTGTTTACTCCGCCCAGCGTTTTTTGTCCAATTTTCAGAGGGCGCCAAAGTCGAGTCCTCAAAAAAATGTGTTCCCATGGCGGATAAACAATCTCCGGCTTGGCACGTACGAAACAAAAATAGGAAACGACATTTCAAAGAGGAAGGTTTGGCACGTGGTAATTCACCACCGTTTGCCAAAAATCGATAATGGAAAAAAATGACGGCAATTTGAAAAACATTGTACGAAAATCGACATATTTTTGCACCGTTTGCGTCCTGTAAATTTTTATATTATACATTTTTTCTACAAATGTGGTGAATGAGCGTACAAAACATCTTAAGGGGGGATTGTCTTTTTTTTTCGCAAAATTTACCGCTTTTTGGGAATTTTTTTGTGAAGAAAGTATACAACGGAAAACTTGTGAAACTTGGCATATCGTTTTATTGATCTGTTTACTACATACAAAAAATTTTTTAAACAATTTCATCAAAAAATCCGCCTCCCACCCCCCTCGACGCGCGATGGTCCTTTTTTGACGGTGTGCACGATTACAGCCTTCACGTTCATCCTGCAACAAAAACCCAAAAAGCATTTTACTTTAGACACATATAGCTATCGTTCGATGAAGGGAAAAAAAAATTGACGTTTTGAACTTGAAGTATCGATTTTTCGAAAAAAATTGATCGATTTTTTGTTATAAATAAAAAAAACTATTAAACGTATTGCTTTTTTGCTTCATCGAACGATAAAAGGATGTCAGCTGAGCATTCTGTCCAAATTTGAAGGCAATCGGTTGAATAGTTTTTAAGAAATCGTGCACACCATCAAAAAAGGACCATCGCGCGTCGAGGGGGGTGGGAGGCGGATTTTTTGATGAAATTGTTTAAAAATTTTTTTGTATGTAGTAAACAGATCAATAAAACTATATGCCAAGTTTCACAAGTTTTCCGTTGTATACTTTCTTCACAAAAAAATTCCCAAAAAGCGGTAAATTTTGCGAAAAAAAAAGACAATCCCCCCTTAATAAAGAATCGTACAAAGTTTCATCAAAATCGATCGAGCGGTTGCGGAGATTGTTTGTCCGCCAGTTGAAAAAAGGTGATTTCCTGAAAAACGCGTTTAAAGTTTTATCCCTACACCCTTTTGTCCCTTTTGTCCCTACACACACCGCTATAACTTTTTTTCTATTACGAATTTTGTCACAACATTTTAGGAGGTGATTCTTGACGCTTTAAGACGTTGAAAAATAAAAAAATGTTTTTTTTTTCGATTTTCCGAAAGTTCTAGAATAGTACTCCTTAATGGAGTATTTCGTTCTCCGATCGTTCTATCAAAGGCATAGTCGCTATAAAGTGAACGGCCCGAATGAACACCATAGTATAGCGAGCCGGGCATAAAACTCGCGCGATCGCAGGACATCAAATAACGACGCCATGATGCAATTTAGGATGCGTGTATGTATGTATGTATGAACGTATGCCGAACGGCGCCGGCTCGTTGCACAACTGGACGTTCCCTTTCCCGCGATTACATTGCATTTATACCAGAGAAAGTTTTTTTTTTCATTTATTTTTCAATAACTTCTGAAATGTTGTTTTTTTTAGAATTAAAACAGAATTTTATTTTTTGCTCTGAACAAACCCAAACAAATTCATGAGAATAATTTTCACAATGCGGAAGAAGTTTTCTCCTTTTTTTCATTGTTTATTCGGATTTTTATTATTATTTAATCTGAATTTCCTTATTATTTTCATTAAAAAAAATATATTCACACGAAAAAAAAACAGCCGCATTTTTCATCGGCGCCACGTCCGAGATGAAGTGCGGAGTGGGAAGGGGAATGCCAAAGTCGGACGACAAAAGGAGAGGGGCGTAGGTGGGGGGCGGGGGGTGGCGGTAAGCTCTCGGCGGCGCTTTGCGACTAGACGACGGGAAATCGCCGCGCGAGGGAGGACTCGATATGTTTTACAAATAGAACTCGGAGATCAAACGAGAGAGAGAGAGAGAAAGAGAGGAGCGCGCACACCACGCGTTTATGTTAGTTGAGGTTAGGGTGGCTCATGTCCAATTTTGGCCCGCCTCGCTCTAACGCTGCCCGTATTAAGTTTCAGGCGATATTGGCCCGCTCCCCTTGCCGCGCGTTCCCGCACCTTTTCCACCCCACCGCGATCTCGCGCTTCCCCCCCTCCTTCGTCTGAAACCCTTTCCACACGCGTCGTCTGCCCCCGACGCTCTTTCTTCCCCCCACTCCGCTCCACGTACTCCCCAACAAGCGCGCCCCCTCCACCTTCTCCCCCCTCTTCGCCGCTCGCGCTCTGGACCGCGTTGCCCCATCCACGGGCGCGAGACCTCGCGAAACCCTCCTAAGAACTGGAAAAAAAAATGTTTACAAAAACTCGGCGGGGAAATGATGAATAAAGAAATGAAAAGAAAATAGACTTGTAAGCGCCGCAAAAAAATGCTTGCGAGCTTTTTTATCGTCAACGAAATATTTTTCTTTAACGCGTTCCTGTGTTTCTTTTTGTTCATTTAGTGACCTATCAAATTCGGAAATACGATTAAAAATAGTTTGTAAAAGCGATCAAAGTGTCATTCAAAGGCAAAATAACGATAAAAAACTCAAATTAAATCCAAAATCACGTACACACCCACATATGTATATTAACATTACAGATCAAAAATAAAAAGGCATAATTACATTTTTATGTTATATTAAATGTAAGTATGTTATACGAAAATATTGTTTTTTTAACTTTTTCTTCGAACGAACTGTTCAACAATTAACTTTACCTTATACAGTGGAAAAAAATGAATGGGAAACAATATTTTCTCGCGTTGAAGTAATTGTGAGTAATAAGTGTCGCGATAAATTATATTACGAGTGAAGGGTGTTTGATGGAATAAAACAATTATTTTCTTTTTTTGGCATTTGGAGAGGAAAAAAGGTTCAGTAAAAATAAAAAAACATGCGAATGAAAAAAAATAATTTGGTTTGCGCGAATTATTGAAGGAATCGTCACAACTCGTATACACAATATATGATAATTTATTTAAAAACAGAATGATAAAAATAATCATCACAACAACAATCATTTTAAGCCTCTTGTTGTTATTATTTAATTTTTTTATTTAGAAAGAAGTAATCAGGTACATTTAAAAAGAACGAATAGTTATAAAATCAAGCCTTATCGATATTATCATCATTATTATTTATAGTATAATATATTTATTTTATATACATTAGAGTAAGAGTGGGAAGGGGCGGGAGAGAGACAGAGAAAGAGAGAAACGCCGATATTACGGCAACGCCGATATTACGGCAACGCGGAGAAGAAGAAGACGATGACGAGAGAATCAGGACACCGGATATATATAGCGCGATGGGATCGGGGTCGTTACTAAAATATACCCCGCGCACAAGACACGCGGATGATCGTACCTCAAAAAACTCTCGATTCCGCGCGATTACATGCCGGCTCGAGGCTTTCCTCTTTTCAAATAGATGAACAAAAAAAGTGGATTGAATAAAGGAAGAGTAAGAAAAAAAATATAGAGACGGATAAAAGAAACGCGGGATAAATATTTTTGTCATACGATAGAACATGTTATAAACTATACTCTATCCGACTCGATCAATTTTGTAGATTTTTTTTCCAAAATTCTTGTTGCGAATCAAAGTTAACTAGCTTATAAAATTATTCAATAAAAAAAATCGTGTTTTTTTTAAATTCCAAACTTATGCAGACCCTTTAAATAAAGATATATGTCTTTTTACGATTTTAATTTGCCTTCACTGCGAGAAAAGTCCATGGTATTTACAACAAACGCCCATGATAATAGAGAGTAACATTAGTTGTAGTTTATTGACACCGTAATCATAATATGGTTAACACGACTATAAGCGAAAAGTATACCTGAACATGCGATTTGGGTGGTGTGTTTGACTATCCATTATCCCTCAAGGGGCCAGTCCACTTTGGAGCCACGAAAAAGGCTATTTTCGCGATTTTTTTTTGAGGATTTTATAAAAGATACGAATATAAAAATTGTTCGGCTTAAGAAATAAAGTCTTGATAAAAAAAATATATATTTTAGGTTCTAGGCTAGGCTAGGCTGGCTCCATCACAACTCGGCAACGGCTTGTGTAAAACAAAAAAATCAAAGTCCATTAGATTCAGTATGACGCCAGCTACAAAATGACCCTCGGATATAAAGTTTTATCAAAATATAAAAAAAGGCAGATGAAATACGAAAAAAGTAAAAAAAAACGCGTTTTTTTCGCAGTTTTTTGCAAAAAAAAAAGTAAAAATAAAAATTTTAAAACCATCGAGAGTCATGTTACTTAAACTCCATTACTTACTTACTACTTGTAAGTTGAGCCTACTACTTACTAGGGTCAACTTACTTAAACTCCAAACTTAAACTTTGCCAAACGACGTCAAATAGACGATAGACGAACAGCTGTCTGCCCCTCAAATTTTCTGAATTTGAGGGGCAGACAGCTGTTCGTCTATCTATTTGACGGGATTCGACGGGATCTGAAGAGCCGTTTCAGAGATTTTTGGGTATCTACAATTGTTCTACCATACCGACCGCGATGAGGTGTCATTCCGTCTTAAGGGAAGTTTCTGCCTTGTTGGGCCAAAAAATGTTCGATTTTTCGCCAATTTTGTATGCAAAAAGTATTAAATATAGAATGTTGATATTTGATATTTTGACTAACAAGGCACATCCCTCAGGTGACACCCTTCGATTTTGTTGAAATTTGGATATGTTATAAAGCACCGAAAAATAAGCGATACGTATTTTTTTTTATCGGCGGAAAAACGGTTTTAAGGGGTGAAACGAACCATCGAAAATAGGGGTATTTTTCGTTTTTCGTCGATAACGTTATCGTTCTCATCTCCAATGTATAGTGCACAGGAAAATAAAAATGGTTGCAATTTGAAATTTTTCATATCTCATACCGTTGAAACGTTGTCGACGAAAAACGAAAAACATCCCCATTTTTGAGGGTGCGTTTCAGCCCTTAAATCCGTTTTTCCGCCGGTAAAAAAAATACGTATCGCTTATTTTTCGGTGCTTTATAACATATCCAAATTTCAACAAAATCGAGGGGTGTCTCACCTGAGGGATGTTCCTTGTAAGCGATCTTTATTGAACATCAAAATATTTTTTAAAGTTTGACAAAGCATGGTGGTGGAAGTGGGAGGTGCGGAAGTCCTAAGTCCCGGACAGGTGATCTTAAGCAAAAAAATCAAACACATTTTTACCTTGTACAATATTGTGTATAAGTTGAACTAGAATTATCCAAAAATATCTAAAAGTTTTTATTTAATGAACAAAAAACTGCGAAAATGTTTGGGAAAAAAAACAAAATTCCCACCGATCGCTCACTATTTTTTTATTTTTCAATTTTTCGTTTTGATTCTTTTTCAACGAAGATGCCGAATTGGAAGCATTATTGGAGATTCGTGCCAAACTCAAGAGTTGCCGCAAATGACGCTTATTCGGCGCAGAACTCGACATTTTCGCACGAAAAAATTATGTGATGCTCATACAAACCGCGATTAATTCAAGGTTATGGTCTTGCCAGATGTCCAAACTTACGATATGACGTTTTACATCGGACAATTTCAATCATAACCTCCTGGTGGGGCCATCTTAAAATATATTTAAAAATATTATTGTCCCCTCAGGGACATATAAAATATAGTTAAAAAATGGTTGAGAACACCATACATTTCTCTCAGTGTTTCGCAAGATAAATATAATATATTGCAATTGTGAAAAGTACTCAATTAAATGTTTTAGAACATTACGAATATATTTGGCTATATTTTACCTATATTACATAATTTTTTCATAGAAATATATTGAGATCCAAGCGACTTATGCGCTGCCTTCGGAGGCGCCAAAAAAAAGTTCCTCCACTGATTCCGACCGATTGAGTAGCTGAAACCGAAAAAGAAAAAAAATGTAGTTAAAGTGGAAGGTATTTCCTGTACAATGACGTAGGAATTTCGAAAAATATCAAAATCTAACAAAATGGCGTAGTTATGAAAAAAGTCTGTTTTCTTGCCTATAAAATGGTCGTTCTTTTCAATGCCAAATCGTCAATTTTCATCCAATCAAAAATATCCTACGTCATTGCAGAGTAAATATATTCAAGAGTACTCAGTTCAAATGTCAAGTCAATCGGATAATTGCTCTTTGAGTTACAATGTCAGCAAATTTGAAAAATCTCATTTCGAGAAAAACGCGTTTAAAGATTTAACTATCGATTTTTGCAAGATAAAATGATATTTACCATAAAAACTGCTAATCAGCTATACCTGGCCCATACAATGGACCCTCCTCTTCCTCGAATAATGCCTGCTGAGAGGCTGAAGCTTTTCACACTGGTATAGCCCCTTAAGGGATCATAACAATGTAACGGGTCGAAAAATAGCTGACTACAGCAATTTTTATGGCTAAAATACGCTAATCAGTCTGGTGATTTTTATGTCAAATCAAAGCACTCATGAACAGAAAATGAATTTTTCAACGTTTATTTATTTTTCTTACATTTTTTAACCGCTAAAATGTCTCAAAAAAGGAGTCTTCTCGGTGTACACGGTCGTGGCCGTAAATTTTATTCGAAACAAAATTTGTAAAAATATTATCAATCAGTATGAAGGCTGCTTGCTATGGAGGTTTTTTAAAAAATCGAAGTTGACAAAATAGCGGCGGTTTGAAAAAAAACGTATCGAATTGAGCCTATCAAAAAAGCTTCCATAGCAAGATAAAGAATGGCGTGAAGAATGTTGTGTCAAAATTTGGGACGGATAGCTTGAAAACTCTTTGTTTAACGCGGTCCTCTAGTTTCTCGGCTGTTTTTGTTACGGCTTTTTCAATAATTTTTTACGGGCAAAGCATCGTAATAATCAATCTCATTGTTTTTGCATAATCTTTATTAACATTTAAATAAGCTTTACAAATTTTTTGAAGTCAAAATATATAATAGAATAAACGTTATAGTGGCCGACAGGAAGACATCAAGTAAAAGAGGTGCTTGACGGTGACCAAGATTGCGGCTGTTCTGCTTATCTGAAATCAAAAAACCAAACGGCATTTTAATCTTCATATTTAAGACTAGCGCTTGAACTAGAGTGAATTCTAAATTACAAAAATTGACTTTTTTATACACTTTTGAAAATTACATTCTATTTTTTACTCATTTTTTCTTAAGTTTTTCGCTCGTACAAAAAAAACTATCGAAGCAATCATGATAACCCTAGTTCAATCGCTGGCTTATAACATATTAAAGATGCTGTATAAATTTGAACAAGATCGATGCAGTAGTTTCTGAAATATCGTGGACACCGTTTCGAAAAATGGTGTTTCGAGAAAAACGCGTTTGAAAGTATACCTGCTCCGTATATCTGCTCCGTTCCAGGGCCGTAACTTGTGAACCACTTCGAATATCGAAAAATCCTTCGGCACACATTTTCTACACATGGTGTAGATGTGATTTGTGAAAAAAAAATCGATTTTTTCGACCCGAGAAACTAGAGGACCGCCTTAAGAGTGTACACCGTTTTGAAAAACGACATTTCGAGAAAAACGCGCCTGTCCGCGCCACGTCGCACGCAGCTGTTCGGATCCCTTTGTTTGAGAAAGGCTGTAGCAGCCGGAATAATTCGAATTTCGCTCCAAAAATTGAACAGCATGCTTTCAACCGTCTATACTATCGGATAATGCAACAACAAAAAATCGATTTTTGATAAATATTTAGCACTGTGATGATCCCTCAAGCAGTACTGTGCATGGCCAATACACGGAGCGGTAACCACTTTCAGTCGTACACCGGCTGGCGCATCAGCCAGTGAGCGGAAGGCCCATACTCTTGATAGCTTGGTATAGATATTAGTCTGTACACCAGAGAATCAGAAAAATTCGGGACCGTCTATACCGGTACAGGTTTTCCACACTTTCCCCGTACCCTCGGAAAATGCGATATAGCGTAGCTTTAACCGACAGTGGACGCAACGAAATGTTTAGTTGGATTATCGAAGTGCGCGGGTAGGGGGTGATAGGAAAGGGTACAATTGGGAAGGGTAGACCATAAAAACCCGCAAGGCTATACGTTGGAACTAAGGAATTAATTGAGACCTCGTTAAACCAATAATTTTTCTATTTTCAATCATTCTTTATAACATTACGATTTTTATTTCATTATAGAATAAGAATGTTAATCATTATTACATGTGTATAACGTGATAAATTACGAAGCTGACGTACATCCTTGAATAAATAACCGAATGCATTTTAAAAAACTCAATTGAATTTCTAACACTAGGTAGTGATAAATATACAGGATTGTCTATTCAAAGTGTAACAAGCTGAGAACACTTTTAAACATTTTTATTTAAAAAATTAAGAAACCCTCAGAACCAAATCACTTTTTTCTCGAAATATTTTTCAGCACGATCCGTACTTTATTAAATGTCGGATCTCAAAACATTTGGGTGACCCTGTACATATATTTGTTCCAACCCTAGGCATATGCAATAGCCGGATTGTTCAAATTTCGCGTTTGTGCAGACCCCTTAATAATGTCGACTCTCGTTTCTCGCTGTCGGCAAATTTCCTCCCACCGAGATATACGTTCCGCACTTTTGCCGACCGATTCTTGCGTCTTGTTTCAAAGCGGAGGGGGGGGGGGGGAGGAAATTTATTCAAATCAATTATAGTTTATTAAAATTGGATGACATTTTTTTTGAAAAATAACAATGCGTTAAAATTTATCAAATTTGTTACTTAACACGTATAATTTATCAAATTTGTTAACGGACAGTGTAAGGAGTCATAAAATACTTGGTTTTCGCGATTTTTTCTCGACGGTTAAA
Organism: Ophion ellenae; assembly: GCA_963210295.1. Taxonomy (NCBI): domain Eukaryota; kingdom Metazoa; phylum Arthropoda; class Insecta; order Hymenoptera; family Ichneumonidae; genus Ophion; species Ophion ellenae. The sequence goes on from OY723392.1 coordinate 27,550,679, forward strand.
ATACGCGAATCAGTCTGATTTGTTAATGTCAAATGAAACCACTCATGAAGAACAGAAAATAATTTTTTAGACGTTGATTTTTATTCATTTTTCACAATTTTTTGCGGTTGAAAATGTGTTCGAAAAAAAGGAATCCTCACGGTGTACACGGTTGTGGCCGTAAATATTATCGAAACAAAATGTGTGAAAAGATCATAAATCAGTATGAAAGCCGCTGTCTCGCTATGGAGTTTTTAAAAATCAAAATTAACAAAATGTGGCCAGTTCGAAAAAATAGTATCGAATTTAATCTTTTTTTTGTACAGTTTTTCATTTTTATAAATATGAATATTTCAAGAAAAAAAAAGCTTCCATAGCAAGGTGAAGAATGGCGTGAAGAATGTTGTGTCAAAATTTGAGATGGATAGCTTGAAAACTCTTCCTTTGAGACTCTTTGTTTGATGATATTATCGGAGGTTGTGAAGATATTATCGTTGAGTGATGTTCAAATACTCGATCGACGCGTCTTTTCAAGCACCACGACGTTCCCATTTGAACAAAAAGTGTACGAATTTTTTCTAAAGAGTTATTGAATTAAAACTGAGTTTTCAAAATTTCACCCCACTTTTTCAGCCCCAAAATGAACTTCCACGACTCCGGTGCTGTGGACAAAACTAAAGCCCGGATTTTTCTGCACATTTTGTCTCACGGCGCCGACCTTGTAGGGGTTGTGGTTTGGCATTAATCCAGCCCTATCCCCTTTCAACCCCTAAAAAAACCCTACTCGCCGATTTTTAGGAAAACTTGGATTTAGCACCCGCGGCATCTACAAAATTACCTGTCAAAAAATAGCCTTCTAATTTTTTTCCGATTACGGGGTTTTTCAGCGACAGCACGACTGTACTAATATGTATTTTTATATGTATATGATTTTCTCTATTTTCCGAAGATTTTTTTCTCGTTAAAATCTATCGGCTTAGAATAAAATATGTAAATATAAAAAATGAATGTGCGTGTGTATATATGTGTATATAAAATATATATATTTATTTATTCAGACGTTCACAGCATGGTGCAACTCGCATCTGCGCAAAGCCGGGACCGCGATCGATTCGATCGAGGACGACTTCCGGAACGGCCTCAAGCTGATGCTCCTGCTCGAGGTGATATCCGGCGAGACCCTGCCAAGGCCCGATCGTGGCAAGATGCGTTTCCACAAAATTGCGAATGTGAACAAAGCCCTGGATTACATTGCGAGCAAGGGCGTGAAACTCGTGTCCATCGGTGCCGAAGGTTCGTCCGACCCCCCGTTAATTTATATCTATATATGTATTTTCATTAAACGAATTCTTTAGGTCACACTCATCTCGAAATTTCATTTGGGAAAAAAATAGAAAAAACAATTAGTTACGAGCCAAAATTGAAAATAAAAAAAAGCAAATACGCTTTGTCGTTTGGGCCAAAAACGGAAAAAAATACAAAGAAAAGCAATGCGTTGCTTCCTGAAGCCAAAATCGACTTTTTGTAAGACCAGAATTCAAAAACAAAAATAATCGAATACGCAAATCCGAGAGAGAATTCGATGGAATTTATGTTCAACACTTTCTTTTCATTCATTATTATTATTCAAAATTGTGGTCAATTTAATTGAAGTTCATTATCATCGTTGAGTATATTAAGTTTATTATTACTGTGAATGATTCTGCAAAAAGATTTTTCAATGTTTGTTTCAAATTTTAAACGAATTAATTATTATTTCCATTCACTATCGTTATTCTTATTATTTAAAAGTTTTTTTGCGTGTGAGTTTTGAATTTTTTAAACATTAATTTTCATACAAAATTATATTATATATTATTAATATTGAATTTATTATTGTTGCAATGTTTTTGCACAAACAAAATTCGTATGTTTGTTTTGATTTTTTTCAAATATTGATTTTGATATCAAGTTATTATTCTTGTTATAAGCAAAGTGAAAAAATAATTAAAAGCAAGTACAAAAAAGGTTTTCAATGTGCAAAGTTTTTTTTTGAGTAATAACTGATGTCCGAGTATTAAGAATTTTTACCTCTTGAATAATTGAAACGAAATAATAAATTATAAAACTTGAGAGAACAATTTTAAGTCTCGTTTCATTAAGTGTTTTGATTTAAATAATTCTCGAGGAATTTGGACCGTGTTATTTTTGCGGTGAGATAAAAAAACATTTCAATAAACAATTATATTATTGAACTGTTGTCTCACGAGATTGTTTTGTTACTCATTGTTTTTTTTTTAATTGAAATGTTAATGTTGTTGTGTTCTGATCTCTGTCTCTGTCTGTCTGTCTTTCTCTCTCTCTATCTCGCGCGCGCACACAACAAACGACGCGGGGCGCAGAAATCGTGGACGGGAATTTGAAGATGACCCTCGGTATGATCTGGACGATAATTCTGCGTTTCGCGATACAGGACATATCGGTGGAGGAAATGACAGCTAAGGAGGGATTGTTGCTATGGTGCCAGAGGAAAACGGCACCGTACAAAAACGTGAACGTACAAAATTTCCATCTCTCGTTCAAGGACGGGCTCGCCTTTTGCGCCCTCATACATCGTCATCGTCCCGATCTCATTGACTACAACAAACTCAGCAAGGACAATCCCCTTGAGAATCTCAACACGGCGTTCGACGTCGCCGAGAAGTATCTCGACATACCGCGCATGTTGGATCCGGACGGTGAGAGAGATAGAGAGAGAGAAAGAGAGACAATGCAAAAAAAAAACATTTTTCAGATTATGCAATTTCCGTGGTGCTGTTTTGGTCGTTCGGCGTCGAATATTTCCGATTATTCTTTCGAATTATTCTCTGATTCTTTCTATATATTTATTTATTTGTTGTGCTTTTTATTTATCGTCTCGTCTATTTTTTTTTCATCGGGATTCTTTATTTTCTATTTTTTCCTCGTTGCCCTTTATTTTTTTCTTTATGTTTTTCTGTTTTTTTTTTACTTTTCGCTCTCTACGTTTCGTTTTTTATTTCAATTTTTTTCTTTTTCTCTTTCGTCTTCTACGTTTTCCTTTCTTTTTTTTCAATTTCTCGTTCTCGTTTCTTTTCTTCGTCGATTTTTTCATTTTTTTCCTTCGGCTTGTACTTCTATTATTTTTCTTCTACTTTTTCCGCTATCTTTTGTTGTTGTTCGACGAAAATATAAAAACACAACGATGCTCCGATGTATAGATTTGATCAACACTCCCAAGCCGGACGAAAGGGCGATCATGACCTATGTGTCCTGCTACTACCACGCTTTCCAGGGTGCCCAGCAGGTCAGCGCAAACAAAAATCAGCCGCGTTGTTCTTCTTCGGTTGATCACTTTTTTCTTCCGCAATATTTTTAACGCCCCTTTTTGCTCTGGTTTTTTTTCTCGATTAATCAAGAAGAAAGAAGAATTTAACGGAAATGATTGCGCTTGAACCTAACAGCACTCCAATTCCTCGAGAAAAAAAAAACGGATCGAAATCGAATGTTTGCCGGATATTATTTTTTTTTCGTTGTCGGCGAAATTTTCACTAGCATTCGCATTGGTATTATTATTATTATTCATTACACATACATTGAAAACAATATCGAATTTATTGTTATTGTTTATATCGACTTTACGCAACTATTCGATTTTCGTCGCTTTCGTTTTTTTATCCGAGGATAAAATTCGTCCTCGTGTGTGACCCCCCCTCCCCTTCCCACAACCCACACACGCACCCTTGCCCCACTCCTTTTGCTCAATCCCTGGGCCCGCCCAACGAAAGAAAAAAAAACGAAATTCTATTCGCATTCTAACAAGGCATGGTTTGAAATTTGTCGACGGAGATGATTTTTTGTTTTGTAGACATGCGAAACACTGCTATGCCGGACGAGAGGGCCGTGATGACCTACGTGTCTTCGTACTACCATTGTTTCAGTGGCGCCCAGAAGGTGTGTGCGTGTGCGCGCGCGTCTTGCAATTAACAAGAAAGTTTGGCGAAAGAAATAATGAAAAAAAAAGAATAATAATAATAACAATCGTCTCTGGAGATTTTCCCCTCGCTGCACGTCGCTTTTGCGTGAATGCTAAAATTGTAGGACTACAGCCACGATTGCAGAATAGATCCATGTGAAAAAAAAAGAACAAAAAATTAAATAATGTATATAATTTTTTTTTTAAACGAGAACGTAAGGATGCGCGTCCTCGCGGAGTAACAAACTGAACGAGTCTGCATAAGCTTGGGGGCCGAAAAAAAAAGAAAACAGACCGATTTTGCGTATTTATATCCGATGGGAATATTGGGATGACGAGGTCGGGTTTTTACACACAATAAATACATAATTTGCCAAGTCGGAGTTTTGTGGAAAAATATTGATAAACAATGGAGTCGTCATGGACCCGAGGACTCGAGAGGTGCTCTCGGCCACCGCTTACTATCGGAGCGAGAAAGACCTCGAGTCCAAAGGGTTTTATTTCAAGGGGGTCATCCCATGTGACAGTTATTTATTTTTCGCTTTTTTGGGGACTTTTTTATGAACCATCAAGGGATAACACCACTCTAGCGGCAGAAAATAAGGCCTAACTTTGACAATTCATTTTGGGAGTGTCAAAAAAGGAATAGAATTTCTTTTGAGAGGGGTTAAATTAACACATATTAAAGTATTAAAAAAAAAATTATTATAATTTACATACAATATGGCGGCGACACAGCCCAACTTGAAAAACGTGTTTTTTTACAAATAGCTTCACGGGAGGACGATTTTCTCGTAAAGTATAATAGCTGGAAGAAAAAAACAAAAAAATCTATATACGGGACTCTATATTGGCTATAGGACTACGTAGAGATTTTTTTAATCCAATTTTGAAAAAACGTCACTCTTTGAAAGAAATAAATCGATTCTTTTGCCCACAAAATAGGCAGTAAATTGTTTATAAAATAAAGGTTTACATGTAATCAAAATACGGCTATGTACTCCCATAGAGAATGTAATTGTGAAGATACTATCAACATTTCAAATCGATCCATGCAAAGGTGTTCGAGTAATCCGTTCTCCCAGTTTGAAAAAGTGGTTTCGATAAAAACGCGTTTAAAGTTGTACGAGGCGCCTTAAAGAAGTCCGAGGCGCTGCGGCAAAATCGATATTTGAATCTTAAAAAAAAATCGCTACAGTACCAGTTGCAAATTGTTTTTGTGATCCCAAAGTATTTTTCAAGCAAAAAAACGAGTTTTCCAAAATCCTAAAGTGGTGTTATTCCTTACAACACACTATCTTTGAATCTTTAACACATTTATTAACATTTCTACAGTCCTTCAAAATTTCATCAAACAAAAATAACGAGTTGAATTGACTTTACACCGCTCTGAAAAAGATGGTTCACGGCTGCCATTATTACGGAGGTTTTGTTCATCTGAAATGAATAAAATCATATGGCATTTCAATTTGTAGACCGGAGGTTATCGCCGGAACGAGAGTAAAGTAAAAATATCGAATTTTTTGCACGATTTTAAAGGTTAAGTTTCAAGTTTCGCCATTTTTTCGGCTTTTTCGGCTTAAAAAAATGACAGATATCAAAAATATTCTAGTTCGGGTGAGAACTATAGATGTGCTGACTGTACCATAAAAATATGAGCGAAATCCGTTCAATAGTTTTTGAGATATCATCGAAGCCATTTTGAAAAATACAGTTTTGTACAGTTCAAGTACGAGTTACACAAAGAAAATGTTGACTCACCATTAGTCTGCTATGTCTCCATATAACATGCACACATTTTTCGCAATTTGTGCAAAAATTAATTCATCGATTTGTTTTGGACCCGTCACATGGGAAGGCCACCTCAAAGGGAGGTACCTGAGTAAACGGCGAGAAAAACAGGTGAACTTCGGGAATTTTTATCTCAATAACTAATGTTTCGATTGGATCCGGGTTTTTTTATTGGAAAATATGTACATTGAGGTATGTTTAGGAATTTTTTAAAATAAATTCGTTGCCTGGAAGCGATTCAAACGCGATTATCTCGAAATATAGTTTTCAAAGTCGGTGCCAGATGTATCTCGAAAACGGCTTGTCCGAGTTTGTCCAAATTTGGATACAATGTTCTTCGATAGTTTTTCTCGTTCGCCACGTAGCGGTTTTTTATTTTATTGAACCGTTGCTTTTTTATGCAATGTGTGTGCAATCCGAAATCGTCGGAAATTGCGAACGAAAAACGAATGTTTAATTAAAACGGTCGCAATTCCGCAAAAATGAAAATTTCGAAAAAATCCTACATCGCGAACGAGAAAAACTATCGAAAAATATTGTATCCAAATTTGGACAGTAAATATTAAATATTTCGTACATCAAATTTCAAGCTTACGCAGACTCCTTAGATACGAATCTACGTTTTTTTTTTAATTTGCCTTCCGCAAGATAAATAATGTATCGCAATTGTAATATTGCAACATTACAGTGGCGATGTGTAATTGATATTGTTGAAAGCCAGTTGAACCATAAAAACTCCCACGTGTGCATACCAAAGATATTATTTTGCGAAAACAGAATAATAATAATTATTAATAAAATAATAAATTTTTATCTTTAATCATTTTCTATAATATTACAATAGTTATTATTTTATTAGAAAGAATAACAATTTTTTATTTGCAGTCATTTTTGACAAAATGAGAATATTTGTTATTTTATTATATCAAATAATAATGATTTTCTATTAGAATAATAATCATTATTATTATTCTGTATGAAGTAAAAAATTACGAAGCTGACGTGCATCCTTGAATAAAACAATAAACCCATTTGAAAAATATTAATTCGACTGTCAAGGACTAGGTACTGAAAAATAAACAGGGTGGCCCATTCAAAGTGTTACGAGCTGAGAAGACTTGAAGAAAAAAAAATATTTTTTTTCAATAATCGAGAAACTTAAAACCCGATCATTTTTATTAGAAATATTTTTCACCGCGCTAGGTGTTTTTTGTCGGCTCGTAAAAAAAAAACTTCGATTTGGTCACCCTGTGCAGATGTTTCCTTCGACCAGTATCGAGACTAATGTTCTTTTTCCGTTGTTTCTTCTTTCCTCCGTAAAATTAACGCGGCAGGCGGAAACGGCGGCCAACAGGATTTGCAAAGTGCTGAAAGTGAATCAGGAGAACGAGAGGCTGATGGAGGAATACGAGCGTTTGGCTTCGGACCTGCTCGAATGGATAAGGCGCACGATGCCGTGGCTCGCGAGCCGCCAGACCGACAATTCCTTAGCCGGATGCCAGAAAAAACTCGAGGAGTACAGAACTTATCGTCGCAAGCACAAGCCACCGAGGGTCGAGCAGAAAGCAAAACTCGAGACGAACTTCAATACGCTACAGACGAAGCTGAGGCTGAGCAATCGACCGGCGTACATGCCGACCGAGGGCAAAATGGTCTCGGACATCAACAAGGCCTGGAAGGGTACGTTCAGTCGTTATTTCTCATCCTTTCCCGCATTTTTTTTCTGGCTGGGGGTCAAAATGTCGAACGACCAAATATAGTACGACAAAGATTTCGAAACGACAGAATTATGTACTGTCAAAATAACAAAGGTTAAATTATTCGAAATGTTATCCTTTGACCGATGACGAAATCGAATAACTACCCAGGTAGCAAAATGTTATCTATATGGTATCCGAAAGATATCCCAAAACGGATATGGATAACTTTTTGGTTGTCCAAAAGATGCCAGTTTGGATTACAAATAGTATCACTAATGACAGCTTCGCGGATAACTTATTTGTATCCAATAGGTTGACTATACGGCAACTTTTAATGGTTGACAAATTGACAACAGGAGGTTAACTTTTATCTGTCGCCGGTACGTTAGCGTTAAGTTATCAAATCGACATATCGGAAAGATATCCTCTTAAAGGCATGAGAATGCCACGATGCCATATGCATCTAAAAGTTGTCCAAAAGGCATCCATAAAGTTGACAAAACGACATCTAAACGGCATCAAAGAGTCCTATCGAATGGATATCTATTTATTGGCGATATATATATATATATATATATATCAATTTCTTTATAAAAATCAACTTATTAATAGTCTAAGATATTTAATATAGCCCAATATTACCTATTTTTAGTTATTACATGGTTATTAACATCGTTAATAACCAAAAATAGGTAATATTGGGCTATATTAAATATTCTAGACTATTAATAAGTCGATTTTTATAAAGATATATCATAAGATAGTATTATGACGGGTTTAAAGAGGGTCGGGAAGTAACGGACCAGTCCACTTTGGAGCCACGAAAAAAGGCTATTTTCGCGATTTTTTTTGTTGAGGATTTTATAAAAGATATGAATATAAAAGTTGTTGGGCTTGATAAATAAAGTCTTGAAATACATTTAAAACAAATTTTGATTCATTTTTATTCATTTATAAATACAAAAACTACAGTTTAACGTAACGCCTCAAAAATAGGTGGGCTAGGTAGCTCCATCACAAGTCGGCAACGGCTTCTCTGAAACAAAAAAATCAAAGTCCATTAGATTCAGTATGACACCAGCTACAAAATGACCCTCGGATATAAAGTTTTATCAAAAAATAAAAAAAACATGGCAGATGAAAAACGAAAAAAGTTTTAAAAAACGCGTTTTTTCGGAGTTTTTCGCAATAAAAAGAGTAAAAATCAAAATTTTAAAACCATCGAGGATCATCTTGTTGCGAATCATGTTTACAATATGTGGTTCAAATTTCAAGTGAATCGGTTTATTAGTTTTAGAGATACGATGGAGCTAGATTTTGAAAACCTTGTTTCGAGAAAAAACGCGTTCGAACTTTATACTATGAAAACCTTTTACCTAAACTCAATCGGCAATTCCTGCACCTCACAAAATCCCTCCTGATTGCTCATCATCGTCGATTTTTTCAAGTCTTGCTGGCTTTCGATTTTTTGAAATTTTCAAAGTGAACTGGCCCCTTAAATGTTAACTGGTAATGAAAAATAAAATGTAATTTAATATTTCTATTTAGAAATATTAACTATGAATGTATTGTTTAATACATTCATTGTTTGTAACGAATATTGTAAGTGGGAAATATCAATGCAACGGCAAGACATGTAGAATAAATCTATTCTATTCTATTCTATATTCATTGTTTTTCATTGTCGTTAAGGGGGCAGCTTTTGTCAGCCACCAGTTGCCTAGCCTTCAACTGGTCGCCCCCACGACGAAGCCAGTCCGAGATACGATTTTCGATATCCTTTAGTCGCGTCACGGCATGTGCTTCGTACGACATCTGAAAAAGAAAATGAACAAATATTATGAATGGAATTTCATTAAACGTGCGATGACGTCTTTACAGCGAATGACTTTACAAAATATTGAAACAATAAGATATTTATTTATGCGTCTAATATATACGTACCGGTAGTGTACTTACTCAAATTTTGGCGTCTCCTCGAGGAAAACTGCCTGCGCGGTAGATAATTCTCTGTATAACCTAAAAAGCAAACGTACGCTTTTAGAATACAAGAAACGTACATTAAATATACATATATCTACTCACCGAGGTATATATACTCGCGTGTATTTGTTTAAACACGTTTTCGTTTTTATCTATTATTTTTTCACACTTTGCACTACACTCCAGCACACGAGCCGGTGAGAATATAACGGTCATCCGTTAAGTGTCACCTGTCGGACAACATTTGGATGCCTTATCGCTATCTCTCGTCAATTCCAAATACGTTAAAAAGACAGCATATTACCGATGTCCGCAAGATATCATGAAAAAGACATCTTATGTGATTATTCTTTGGGATATCCTTCGCACAACGTTTAATTAGATACAATAGATAACAGCAGACAGATAACTTTTTGATTCCTGAAAATAGTCATCAATTGGATAACAGCTTGTGATGCCTTTAAGGTAGTACCTCCACAGAAGAGTTGAATTAAGAAATGGTTGAAATTTGACATATACGTTATTTAATACATTATCCAAACATCTGTGCAATTTGAATAAGTTTGACCATCCCAAACCTGAGATATTTACACTTAAAGTTTGCTTGGTTTACACGTAACAAATGCGTTATGATGGGCAAACAGAGCATCATTAATTCTACCGTCAAAACTAAAATTAAGAAATTGATAAAAAACGAGGATAAGCTACAGTAAGATATCACGAATAATGTGAAAAAAAAATGAGAATGATTCACCACCTAGTTTCCAAGATATAACCATGAGAAGCCTTCACAATTTTGGTGCAAAGCCTGGCAAAGCCTGGAAAAAAAACAATTGGGGCAAAGCCTGGACAGTCCCGGCAAAAAGTTTACTGGCAATGGTCGATCAAAAACACAATACAAAATATATTTTACGGCAATAAATGATATCCATCGTATTATCTACTAGTACCGAGTCAATATTGCGTAGTTTTTAATTTTATTCATTACTAATTAAACCAATTATCAATCTTTTAAACATGAACATGGTATGTAAACTTTTGGTTGAGATTTTCGCAGAGGAACTACCTTAAGGACGTTGTGTCCAAAATTGAAGATGGTAGTAAAATTTTAAAACTTTGATCGGTCATTATGTAAAACATTTGAAAGGTTGTGTAAAAATTTCACGACGATTAGGAAGCTGGCTACTGAGAAATTAGAATTCACAAATTACACGCAGACTTATGGAAACTGAAGTAACTTTGCAATTATTATTTTTTGTTTGTTTGTATATAACATATACGAAGCATTGTGTAATTTTTTCAACACATTTAGGAAGCTCGTGTTCTCAAAAATAAATAATAAAGACGAAGTACGTGACGAAATTCAAATACTCATTTTCGTTCACGGACGACGTCGTTTCTTGCACCATAAAGCCACCTTTGTTTTTGATATATTTGAAATAAAAAACCGATTATTCATAAATATTTGCAAAGTTACTTCAGTCATAATAATTGCAAAGTTACTTCAGTTTCCATAAGGCCGCGTGTAATTTGTGAATTCTAATTTCTCACTAGCCAGCTTCCTAATCGTCGTAAAATTTGTACACAACCTTCCAAATGTTTTACATAATGACCGATCAAATTTTTTAATTTTCATTACCATTTTCAATTTTGGACACAACATCCTTGAGGCGAGAAATCCCTTGAGGAGCGTGAAAAATAGGTATTTTTCGGGAATTTTTCAGGGGGGATAAAATAATCTGATCATTTTCAAATTTGGACATGAGTTTATTATAACTATCAAGTTAAAAGAATTTTTTTTTGGGCTGACCAACAAAATGGCGGCGTTATTAAGGGTCTTCGGACGCCTGTTTTCCGCGACATCGAAAAGTGCTGCAGTTGTCACTCTTTTTCTGTTGATCTGAAAAATATTTAATAAGTGTCATTCGTTTACTGACATATTAAGGGGAAGGACATACCTAAAAAATGATGAAAGAGTGCAAAATTCAAAATTTGGGAGCCTTTTTACTCCAAAGTTCGAATTTTCGACATATTTGACCCCAAAAAATTTATTTATTTACACGCTACCTTTTAAACTTTAGGTACATCCTTCCGATAATATTACTGAGAGTAACCTCCCAAATTTTCATCCAAATCGGTTAATTACTTTTTGAGCTACAGCACGAGCAATTTTCGAAAAAGTAATTTCGAGATAATCGCGTTTAAAGTTTCAACATATGCTCTAGACTATATGCGATATGCTCTAGACTATATGCGATAACTCCGCAAATATTCAATATTCCGAGTTTTCCTTTGGTCAGTATATTCTTTGGGTATCATACTTTCGAAATATGTTTTTAAAAAATCGATTTTTTGTAAATTCTAAAGGGATTTCTCGCTCTAAGACATCTGTTTTCACCGCCAAAAGGTATCATTAAAAAGATAACTTTACGACAACATTAAACGGGATGTCGTTTGAAAGATGTCGAATAGTTATCTTACGGTAATGTCTTGAAGATAAGCTGAAAATGGTAACTTATCGGCGTCAATTGGACATCTATGCTACCTGAGCGTTTATAGCAAAACCCCATATACCGAGACTACAGACTTCGAATGTGTAGATCCTAAAACGCAAATGATCGATGGTCCGAAATGGTGAATAACCTAAATGGCGAACATGGCATCGCTGCCTGACCCGACTGACAACTAACGCCATCTGCCATCTTCATTCTGAAGCGAAAGTAGTATTGCTCGATCCCAAGTTTTCCCTATCCGGATTGTTCGCCATTTTGGCCCATCGCTATTTTAACTGCTCGACTTTTTGGTCCTTCGCTTTAATGAATTTGAAATTGTAAACTGTCGTGATTTTGACAATTCGACGATTTGACGTCTCGAATCGTTTGGTGTATATATACAGGCGAATCAATATTATCTCTCATCATTTGGTTGAATCTGATATTTGTTTTTTATATCAATCAACTTCGAGATTTTTGTATTCACAATTTTGATTAACTGTTTTACAGACTATGATGAGATTGATCTGTCTATATTGAAACGTTCGTCATTACTGAATTCGAAATTTCGGTCCTTCTGAATATTGATCGTTCGAATTTCCCATCCCCACTCTTTTCTCTCTCCGTGGCTTTTTTTAAGGAACATTTTTTTCGTCGATTGCTATTTTATTTCGATATTTTGAATCTTTTTTAAATTTTAAAGGGTTGGATTTATTTAAAATCGTTACTGTATGCATGAGTAGTTGAAAATAAATGTTGGAGTATGTATGATTTTAAAGAATAATTCATTTTTCATAGATTTTTGCAAGTAAATCATTTTTTTTTAATTAACTACAGTCATGTTCAAAACCACAATATGGTCGGGTTGAATTTCTTTCGTTTTCGAATTTTTTGGAACGCCAAATATTTTCTTCTACGAATCGAAGAAAATTATATTTTTTTTCAATTGTTTGGATTTGTATGAGCCATCGACAAAAAATAAATTTTCAAAGATTTTTCGACAAAATCTTAAATAATAAATTTGAAAAAAGAATGACTTCAAAAATTATTTTATACACTACAATATATTCACGTTAATTTGTTTTCCATTTTTTTTTCGAACGCACGTTTTTTTTTACAAATTGATAAAAATGTATACGAGTTTTTTTAAAACTATTTGGATTTGTATACAAATATACACGTATATTGATATTTTTTAAAACATTTTCGCAAATGGGGAAAAGAGAATTCTGCGACAAATTTGATTTCCATATGCTCGAATTTTCTAATGCTGCGTCTAAATTTTTGTATCTTTAAAAAGGAATTTTTTCATTTCTTCTTGTTCCTTTCGGTTCTTTTGCATTTCTTGGAAATTTCAGACTTAAAAACGTTCTGAGCTCGTTTGTTTTTCCATTCGTTTCTCTCAGTTTCTTAATTTTTTCTTTACAATTTTCCAATATTTTCCTCTTTTGTAAATGATTTGTTTGTTTTTTTTTTCGTTCAATTTTCCCCTTTTGTTTCTCAATTTACCATTTCTCTTATTTCCAATTTTTTCTCTTAAAATAGAACCTCTCACTTCTCCAATTTTCAATTCCTCATGAAATTTGTTTTCTTCGTTTATTTTCAAATTCATAATTTTGTAATTCGCTTCCTTCGCTTGGACGACGTCTCAAGGTCTCGAGCTTGGTGAGAAGTCGTTCGAGGAGTGGCTGCTCTCGGAGATGATGCGCCTCGAGCGGCTCGAGCATCTCGCCCAAAAGTTCAAGCACAAGGCGGACGCTCACGAGGACTGGACCGCCGGTAAAGAGGAGATGCTCACCTCCCAGCACTTCCGCCAGTGCAAGCTCAATGAGCTCAAAGCCCTGAAGAAAAAGCACGAGGCGTTCGAGTCCGATCTTGCCGCGCATCAGGATCGCGTCGAGCAAATTGCCGCCATTGCTCAGGAACTCAAGTACGTTTGTTTGTTTTTTTTCGGTTTTTTTTCCTTTCACCACACAAATGTAGTTATTATTATTTTGCGTCATTATTATTGTTCCAAAATTACTGTTATAGTTATTCTATATTATAATTCATTAGTATTTATTAATATTCATTGTTGTTGATATTATTATTTTTTAAATTATTAGTTATTATTATTATAAAGAGTATCGAATATTGCGGAAATAATTTAATATCGCAATATCAATATTAAAAATATATCTTTTACTTCGTGCATTTCATAATTTTTTTGTTTGTATTTAACGTTCTTCTCGTCTCTTTTTGTTTTCCGTTGCGTTTTCGGTACAAAGCACCCTCGAGTATCACGACAGCGCGTCGGTTAACGCGCGATGCCAGCGCATCTGCGACCAGTGGGATCGCCTCGGTACTCTGACCCAGCGCAGGCGCCAGGCCCTCGACGAGGCCGAGCGCATCCTCGAGAAGATCGACGTGCTGCACCTCGAGTTCGCGAAACGCGCGGCCGTGAGTCGAGAACGATTTCAGCCTTTTCTTTTTCACTTTTTTTTGGTTATCTTTCAATCCATCGATTATATTCGGTTCGTTTTTTATGAATATTTTTTTCTTTAAGGCTTTGCTTCGGTGGCTATTACGCGGGATATTGATGGGTGAATTGCGAAATTTCTCATGAAACATCGAATAAGCATTCTTTTTAATTATTTGATTAAGGAATTGGAAAAAAGTATATCATTCGTGCGATTAGTGCATTAATTAATTGAAAAATAAATGTCAGTAGTTTGATAAGTCAATTATTTTATTGAAAAAAAACATTTATCATTTAATTATTGTTTTATCTTTGTTATCATTTGATTATGTAGATGATTAGTTTAAAGAAACAAAAAAACTATTTTTCATTCAAATATTTGATTATTTTATGAATAAATTTGTTTTTAAACCTGTTTTTTCACTGCTCATTGGTTATTCTTTTTATTTATATATATATATATATATATATATATATATATATATATATATATATAAAGAATAACCAATGAGCAGTGAAAAAACAGGCTTAAAACAAATTTATTCTTAAAATAATCAAAGATTTGAATGAAAAATAGTTTATATATATATATGAAAATTCCTGGAAGGTGACGTTTTTTTCTCGTCGACAGCCATTCAACAATTGGTTGGACGGGACGCGGGAGGATCTAGTCGACATGTTCATCGTCCACACCATGGAGGAGATACAGGGCCTGATGGACGCCCACGCCGCGTTCAAGGCGACCCTCGGCGAGGCCGACAAAGAGTACAACTCGATCGTCGGCCTAGTCCGGGAGGTCGAATCGATCGTCAAGCAATTCCAGATACCCGGAGGCCTCGAGAATCCCTATACCACCCTCACCGCTCTCGTAAATTTATTCTCGCTACTTTACGACTCTTCTTCCTTTTTTTTCCTATTTTATCGTCAACTTTTTTTCGATTTTCCGACGCTTTTCGAAAATGATCAATTATCCGACAAACATTTATCGAATGCGGCTTTTACGGGGATTTCTGTTCTGAGATGTGAAAAGAAAAATGTTATTGCTTCGCGCAGGATCTGACGAAGAAATGGAGCGACGTGAGGCAGTTGGTGCCTCAGAGAGATGGAACTCTCGCGGCTGAGCTTCGCAAACAGCAGAGTATCCTTTTTTTTCCAAAATTGAATTATATTCTTATTATCAATTCTATTATTATTATTTGTCGTTTATTTATAAAAAAGCTTTCGGCTTTTTCTTCATTTGCTGATTTGTTTAGCAGCTTATTAAAAAAAAAGGGTTGGTATTTAAAAAAGACTTGCATAGCCCCGAAAAAAAGGTTTTTTGGTCAGTTTTTCATTTAGGTGATCTTTTAAAATGAACTTGATTCATAATCAATGTCCCACTTTTATGTCAATATCTATTGTGAATATTTTACGTAAATATCTTTTGATTTCTTCAATCTTTTTAGTTTTTTCATTGTCAGGGGGAAGTTTTTTGCCTTTTTCCGCTTATTAATATTTTTTTAAATTCAATTAATAAAAATGTCTAGCTTTATTATTTGAGATAATTATAATTATTTAATTTTTATCTCTTCTAAAAGATTTGTTCGTTTTTTTCAATGATTGTTTTTGCTCTTTCTCATTTCTTTTCTTTCGTCCATATTTTCTTGTTCCAACGTTTCAATTTCTTTTTTTTTAATATCTATTTTGCAAAACTATTATTTATCTTTTACCCTACATTTTGTAAATCAATTTGTAAAAATAATTTTCGAAATTGGTTGTTTCCTCATGTATTTTTTCGCTAACTTGTTCATTTTCCGAACTTCGCTTCTATTTCGGTATTTTTGAAAATTTGAAAAATTACCTTCTCTTTTATTTCTTAACTCTATAAATTTACTACTACTTTTCCTCGTTATTGTTTTTATTTTACTTTTCATCGTTTTTTTCTTTCTTCATGTTGTCCATCAAACGTCTTTCGATTCGCGTGTAGTGTTTTGTTTTCCTGAACTTTCTCCCGACGCCGTTTTCTTTGTTCCGTCATCGACCTAATTAAGACAACGAACTGCTACGTCGACAATTCGCTGAGAAGGCGAACGCCGTGGGTCCGTGGATCGAGCGGCAATTGGACGCGGTGACGGCGATCGGCCTCGGCCTGCAGGGCACCCTCGAGGATCAGTTGCATCGGCTCAAGGAATACGAACAGGCGGTCTACCAGTACAAGGCGCATCTCGAGGAACTCGAGAAGATTCATCAGGCGGTCCAAGAGGGCATGATCTTCGAGAATCGTTACACCCAGTACACGATGGAGACCCTCAGGGTCGGTTGGGAGCAACTCTTGACCTCGATCAATCGCAACATCAACGAGGTCGAAAATCAAATTCTCACGCGAGACTCCAAGGTAACGGACTTGCTATTTCAAGCAAACCAAACAAACCCAAACTCGGGCTAACACAACCTAATCTCAACAAACACAAGCATTTCTGATCTAATCCAAAAAAGTCATCTGTCGAGTTCTGGTCTGAATAATAACAATGATGATATTCATTACTATTGTTATTATGATTATATTAATTATCATTATATGAATCATCATTACATTAATTAGCATATTAATTATCATTGTTGCTATTATTGTTGTTGACAACAACAATAATATTCATAATAATCTTTATCATTGTTCTTTTTATTACAACAATGATAGTGATAACGTTTATTGTCATTCTTATGATAATATTTACCATTAGTAGTGTTATTATCATTATAATAATGACAACAACAATAATACAAATATTCACAACAACAATAATAATTATTATTATTATCAGTGTTGTTTTCATTATAATCTTCATAATAGCAATTACACTGCCGGCTAAAAGTTTGGGTACATTAGTCGAAATTTCTTACCGCACTAAACGTTAGATAGCGGACTAAGAAATAAAGATAATTGAATCTCCCAAGCGGCGTTTTAAAGAGGACAAAATTAACTCTAGTTTTCTTTTTTCGAAAATTCTGTACGATTTTTTTTCGCCCCGTCACGCACTCTTGAACGTGGCCATTTTTCGGCTATATTTTGGCCGTAGAGAATAAACTGCAAAGTTTATGGAAAAATATGTCCTCGGTTTTTTCGATGCTGAACTTTAAAGGGATATCAAAACTGAAATTTTTGTTTTTTAGACAGTCTCGTACGACTTTTTTCGCCCCAGTATTGCATTTTCAGATGAAAAAGACATGTTTTAGAAAAAAAGGCGTCATCGAAGAACTATCGGGTTTCAAAGGAAATGTCAAGAGGGTAAAAAGTTACATGGGTTTATACTGGAGTGGCTAGAATTTTTCAGTTTTTTAAACTTTTTTTTTACCATATTTGGTTGGAACTTCGATGAGTGGAAAGGCTCCACTTGGGAATTATGGGGTCTAGGACAATATATTGAGAAAAGAAATTTGTTTACATTTTTATTTCTAATAAACTACATATCCTTAGATAAAAAAAAAATCGGTGGATTTCGGAGAATCGTCGTCAGTTGGTTGTTGTGCCTCGAGAGCTATCGGATTTAATTATAAGACAAAATATTAAATAGAAAAAAGTCGTCATTTTTCATTTCCGAAACGCTGAAATTTGTCCAGATTTCTTTTTCAAAACTCTTTTTACCGTAATTTTTTTCCCAAATAACGAGGTGCTGTTTTTGACCCTTTATCACAAATCCAGCACCACACAACTTTAAACTTTTTGACTTGCTATTTAACGCAAATAAAAATAGTCAATCAAGTCTCTTACCTCCTCTATATGAGTTTTTTTTTATCGAAAAAAGATTCTCCGAGTTCCACCGAATTTTTTTTTTAATATGAAGAAATTGTTAAGTGAAAATAAAAATGTAAACAAAGTAATTTTCTTCATATATTGTCCTAGACCCCATACTTCTCAAGTGGAGCCTCTCACAGCTCATCAAAGTTCCAACCAAAAATAGTGAAAAAAAATTCTGAAAATATGATAGCCACTCGAGTGTGAACCCGGGAAACTTTTTACCTTTTAGACATTTCCTCTGAAACCCCATAGTTCTTCGACGGCGCCTTTTTTCTAAATCGTGTATTTTCTTTTACCTAAAAATGCAATACTGGGGCGAAAAAACCGTCCGAGACTTTCTAAAAAACAAAAAGGTCAGCTTTGATATCCTTTTTAAGTTTATCATGGAAAAAACCGAGGAAATAATTTTCCACAAACTTTGCAGTTAAGTTTCGACGGCCAAAAATTTGCCGGAAACTGGCCCCGTTCATAAATGCATACCAGGGCAAAAAAAAACCCGTAGAGAATTTTCCACAGAAACAAAATAAAGGTGAATTTGTCCTCTTTAAAACGCCACTTGGGAAGTTCAATTATCTTCATGTATGAGTCCGTTATCCTAACTTTCAGTGCGGTAAGAAATTTCGACTAGTGTACCCAAACGTTTTGCCGGCAGTGTATATTAATAACTTTTTTATTATTATTGTGGACGTCGTAATTGATGATTATTATTGTTATTGTCATTGTAGTAATAACGATAACAATAATATTGATCATTGTTCTTTTTGTTATAATAATAATACCGATAACATTTATTGTGATGTTATGATAATAATAACGCCAAATAGAGGGTGGATCGATAACTATTAGCACCTCGGATATCTTCGAAACTATAAAGTTCACAGAAATATTTGCTGAAATGAAATTGCACAGTACGAAAGGGGCCATCCGATAGCGACAATAGTTTTTTTTGCAGGCGGAGGTACTTCGGACATTTGAAGGTCAACTCCATTTTTTAAAATGGATCGATATGTTTTTTTTCCGTATCATGAAAGAGGAGCTTAAAACGAGTTCAACGACCAATAACATAAGGTCATTGAAGGTCATAGTAAGTACAGAAAGGCGATAATACTTGCAGTTTCGGTAGTAAATAAAATTACTACGTTTACAGTAAGTGTTCAAAATGACGACCATCAGTATCAATGCAACATTGAATTCTTTTTTCGATTGATTGACTTGCAAGTTTTGCAGCGTCAGAACTCATTGATGCACAGGCTGTAATAATTCTTTGTTGCATGCCGCCAAGTGTAGTTGGTACTTCTTTGTGCGCTTTATCTTTCAATGTTCCCCATAGAAAGGAGTCTAAAGGTGTCAGGTCTGGGGAACGGGCTGGCCACGATATTGGACCGCCGCGTCCAATCCTACGATTTCGAAATTTTTCGTCGAGTTGCCTTCGTGCAATCAACGAATAACGTGCTGGACATCCGTCATGTTGATACCACATGGTTTGTCGTGCAAGTAAAGGCAATTCTTCGATCAAAAGACCCAATGTCTCTTTGATAAAATTACATGTACATAATAAAATTACGTACATAATAACGTACGCATTGATATTGATGGTCGTCATTTCGAACACTTATTATAAACGTAGTAATGTTATTTACTACCGAAAGTGCAAGTATTGTCGCCTTTCTGTACTTTCTATGACCTTCAATGACCTTGTGTTATAGGTGAACTCTTTTTAAGCTCCTCTTTCATGATACAGAAAAAAAACATACCGATCCATTTAAAAAAGTGGAGTTGACCTTCAAATGTCCGAAGTACCTCCGCCTGCAAAAAAACTATTGTCGCTATCGGATGGCCCCTTTCTTACTGCACAATTCCATTTCAGCAAATATTTCTGAGAACCTTATAGTTTTGAAGATATCCAAGGTGCTAATAGTTATTGATCCACCCTGTATAATAACTAATATGTTTCTATGATAATTATAATTTTTTTTATGATAATTATAATTCACAAGTTTCTATGATAATTATAATAATGACAATTTTTACTATGATAATTATAATAAAAACCGTAATTATTATTATCGCAATCAGACCGTTGATTTTTTTTTACAATATTGAGCTCGCTAATATTGACGATTCCTTTGCATTCATTATTTACATGGGCTAATTTGTGTTTTTTTCTTCTCATTGTTGTTGTTGTTGTTCGTCGGTACAGGGAATAACGCAGGAACAGTTGAACGAGTTCCGCAGCAGTTTCAATCACTTCGACAAGAATCGCACGGGTCGTTTGGCGCCGGACGAGTTCAAGTCGTGCCTCGTCTCGTTGGGCTACTCGATCGGTAAAGACCGACAGGGCGACATCGACTTCCAGCGTATACTGGCGATCGTCGACCCGAACAGTTCCGGCTACGTACACTTTGACGCGTTCCTCGACTTCATGACGAGGGAATCGACCGACACCGACACCGCCGAACAGGTCATCGACAGCTTCCGCATCCTCGCCGGTGATAAGGTGAATAATCGGACCGACCCTTTTTCGTTGGAAATCGGGGGGGTTTTCTTTTTTTGAGATCGTTATGTTTTTTCTCGAAGTCCGGTATTTTTCGGAGATCGGTATCAATCGGTATATATGGTTACAGCCTTACATCCTCGCGGACGAGCTGAGGAGAGAACTGCCTCCGGACCAGGCCGAGTACTGCATCCAACGTATGCCACCGTACAAGGGACAAAACGCCCAGCCCGGAGCCCTCGACTATCGCTCGTTCTCCACCGCACTTTACGGCGAATCCGATCTGTAAGAAGATGCGACGAAGAAAGACGAACAAGGCGACGAAGGAGGAGAAGAGAGAAGCGAGAAGAAAACAAAAGGGAAGAGAGGGACAGAGAAAGGGGAGGGTAATCAGGAGAGAAAGGTGGAATAACGAGAGGGGGGCCAATTTCCGTTGCGGGAAGGCGGAATTGAAGATTTGGAAAACATATATACGTACGAGATCTGTTCTCTTTCGGCTTTTTCACACCATCTTTGAACGCACAATATTGGAGGGCAGGGGGGGGGGGGGCGAAAGAGGATACGAGAACGAAATTCTGAAAGGATATTCCCATTTTTATAGAAAATGTTGAAATCAAACCCAAACGAAGTTGAAAAAGGTTTTGGTCAAAATACGTAACCCAAATAAAATTAAACAACATTTTGGAAGAGTATTCCGATTTGGACAGAAAATTTTGAATAATTAAATCCAAACACTCGAAGAAAAGTTTGACATAAAATTTCCATTTTTCTAGAAAATTCGGAAATATCAAACGCAAACAAAACTTTGAAAGAAAGTTCCCATTTAGACATAAACTCAAATTCTTTTCACACATCAAACGAAAACGGACCCTAAACATTTTCCAAAATGGAACCGAAAAGAGGTCAAAAAATGAGGTCCAATTTTATAGAAAGATTTGAAAGTTCACACCCAAACGAAATTTTCATAAAAAATTTCCATTTTTACAAAAACTTTTGAAAATCGAATTAAAATTTTCTAAAATATCATACCTAATCATAACGGAACAGAATTTTCAAAAACCAAACGCAAACACAACTTCGAAAGAAACTCTCGAGATTGAATTATCCCGCCATTTTTATTTTGGCAAATTATTTATTCTTCCCCTCTCCCGCGTCCTCTTTTCTATTTCTTTTTTCTTTTCTTCATTTTTTGTGCCCTGTCGACTTTTATCGCTCGAGAAATATTGTCGAATTTCCTGTCTCTCTCTTTCTCGCCTCCCGGCCTCTCTCTTGTACGCACAAGAAAAAAAAACAAAATCACAATTGAGAAGGATTTTGGAGTCGCAAGCCAAGCAAGGACAATGGCACGAAGGGCGGGGGGAAGGGGAACAAGGGTAAAAAAAAATGCCGAAAGATATGAAATACCTCGCGTAGAGACACTATTATTAATATTAATATTATCCATTATTATTATTAATATTCTCATTACGCATATTATTATCATTAATACTGATATTAATGTTATTATTATTGTGATTATTGCCTAAAAACGCGAAAAGTTCGTGACGGCCTTTGGCTCAGCCGTGTGCCAAAAAAAAACAACGACAAAAACATTGATTCGGGATAACGCACCGAGGGAAAAAGAGATCGAGAGGGAAAAGAGAGAGAGAGAGAGAGAGAGAGAGAGAGAGAGAGAGAGAGAGAGAAGGAAAAGATGTGGGAAAAAAACGACTAAGAAATTTTGAAACGTCGCGAAAATAATGGTTTTTTTTCGAACGACACCGAGCAAATCTCGATCGAGTTGTGAACGAAAAAATGTCGAATGGAAAATAAAAGAAAAAGAAAGAAAAAATGAAGAAAAAAATTTAAAAGAAATAAGCAAAAAAACGACGACGAATAAATGAAATAGAGAAGACGGGGAAAAGAGAAAACGGCGGGAAAGGAAAAAACGCCTATTTTTTTACGAGACGCTCTGCGCGACGAAAAACGACTCCTCGAACAAGAGAGAGAGAGAAGGGGGGAGAATAGTCAGCGAGCCGCCAAACTCCTCTTTATTTTTTGTAAAACGAATTTAAATGTCGCGGCTGCTAAATCATTGAGAGGGAAACAAGAACGAAGAGGCGAAAAAGGGGGCAGAGAAGAAAGGTAAACAGGGCACGAACCAAGCAAATTATTTATTTATTTGATTTATTTATTGTCGTATATGCGAAGGCGCGCACAAGAGAGAAAAGAGAAAATTAATGAAAAAAAAAAGACGAAACGTCAGGAAGAGAGCGAGGAATAAAATTGGAAAAAAAATCATCGGTACGGCAAAAAAATATGCCGGTGAAAAAAAATCGATCAATCGTCAATGAGGAAATCGATGAATTTAAAAAAAGCGAGAGAAAAGAGGGAGGAAAAGTAAAATACGTATCATGAAATATCGCAAAGACGACTAGAGAGAGAGAAAGGGAGGGAGGGGGGGAAGGCGAGAGGGAGGGAGGAAGAGAGACCCCATGCTCATCACATCGACCTGTCTCGCTTCAAAAGTATTTATTTTTATATAAATATTTTTCGATGTCTCTGTTGCTTCCGGCTTTTTTTTCTCTCACTCTCTCTCACTCTCTCCCCGTCCCGATTTTCAAATCTCATCTGTTTATTTCACTTTTTATTATTTTACTCAGAACAACATCGAAAAATAATAATAACAAGTCGTGAAATTTGAATATAAAAAAGCAATGAAAAAAAAATAATAAAGACAAAAATGTCTTTTTTATCCTCAATTTTCACAAATCGTTGTTATTTGAAAAATGTTGTGCTTTTTTCGATTATTTTTTCTGCAAAAAGAAAGAAGAGTACGCGTGGCGCATTGTGTGTGTGTGTGCGTGCCGATTTTACGAATTCTCTCGAGAGCGCGATTCTTATTTATTTCGCGTTTTCATATATTATTATTATTACTATTATTATTATTAATTATTATTGTCGATATTACAGTCAAGAATCATTGCAAAAAATGGAGCGTGAAGGGCGAGAGAGAAAGAGAGCGAGAGAGAGAAAAATTGAGTGAGAAATAAAAGAGCGAGAGGGGCAATGAATTATTGTTTGGCTTGAGACTCAAAAATGCTTTTTTTATTTTCCGCCGTCCTTGAAAAAAAAACCAACAAAAATGAAAAATAAAGAATGGCGAAAAAGGTATGAAACCGAAAAAAAATGTACTTTTTTTCATTTGAAAAACTCCCACTCATACACACACGGAGAAAAAAAGCTAAATTTTGGGAAACACTTCCCTGCTGGATATTTGCCCTTTGCTATCCCCGTGGAATTGACTCAACTACATATTCTTCGTTTTCTTCTCTCGTTTCTTCAATCTTCTATTTATTTATTTCTTTTCAATTACAACTCTCGCTACGCCATTTCTTTCTTTCTTTTTCTCGCCCATTTTTTTTGTTCTTCCTGTATTAGTTTTACGAGAGAGAGGGAGAGCGAGCGAGAGAGTGAGAGAGAGAGCGAGAGAAGAAAATAATACATTGAAAAAATCACGAGATAACAACGTCATACTGTATACTGTACTGTGAAAACGAGAAAAATTGTATAAAAACGTAATAAAAAAATGAGACAAAAACCGTATTTGGTAGGAAATCTAGTATTTAAATTTTTCTGCCGTTTTGGTTTGAACTTTTTTTTCTGGTATTTACTTTTGACAAATCGTTACTTTTTATTGTTATGCAATTTTTACCAATTATAGTGGCGAAAATAATTATTATTATCATAATTTAATTAATAATTGAGTTGACATTTTTATTAGTAATAATAATAATTATAAGACAAGTTATAATTTATTCAAATTAATTATTATCAGTAACGGAAGCGGGGTCCAGGGGACCGGACGCGTGACTGAGCCAAAATTACTATAAGTTGTAGACTGCCAAGCGGGCTGGCCTGCCTTGTAAGGGTGCCTTAAAAAGTGTCCTTTATGAGTACCGATTAGGGTCGGACGATTCGCGATAGCAGTTTAGTCGTGTTAGTCAATACTAAAAAAAATCGGGCGGGCGCTGGCGTCATTTTGACCCACATGTTACCTGCACGTATATTTTTTTGTAAAAAAGTGGTATTTTTTTGTTTTCTTCGTGGGATCACTCTACGTAATGTAAGTATGAATATAAGAACGGTACATTTTTTTTCTATCAAGTTTATATGAATTACTCCGAAATGTGAATTCTTTGCGACGTCCGTCTACGTCATTTGAAACTCATTACAATACTACCTAGAAAACCATAAAACCATTTAGAATGTGCGAAAGCACAGAGTTTTCATCTGCGTCCACTGTAGGGGACAAACTTGATTTATTTACGATTTTTTAATAATTTGTATTTTTTAATATATTCTTTTGATATCTTTCATATATACTGCGTTTACACTATGCTCTCATGATTTTTCGAGCCACTGTGGCGAATAAATTGCTCATTTTTCACGATTATCGTTTTTTTTACTGCGAAAAGGGCCCTCTTCAAAGGTCCAAATGAATACATTTTTTGAAACGCCCACTATGAAGTTATTTTTCCCCCTAAACTATCATATATCAAGAGTATCACCCATTTTTTTTTGTTATTGACAATTGCAAGAGTCGGAATTTTTTAATCAAACAATGGCTTGTTTCACGCATTGATCCCTACCCGATTTTTTTCCCCCATTTTATATGTCGATTACAATATTATACCGAGAATGCCACAATCTAGAAGGTTCAAATTAACACCCCGAATTTTTCCAAGACATTCGGAACAATAGAATCAACGTGGCAATTGTTTAAACATGGCTGGGGTCACACGGACCCCATGTGATCAACTAAGTTGCTGGCCGAGAGTGTCACCTCGAAGGGTCAAGGATTTTACACATATGCCCCCCACATTCTCTTCTCCTTTACATTTGTTCTTACAATTTGTATAAGAGGGATTCTTCGGCAATTCAGCCACTTTTTTTTCTACCATCCCAGACCTGCCCCATAATTGGTTATATCACAGTACTACCAAAAGGCATTCTATGTGATTTTTTTCAGACTTTTAAGTCAACATTTTAGAAAATGCCGTTTTTGTTTTTAAAAATGGGGTGTTTGTAATTTTTGGTGTTTGATTTTTTAATTTTGTTTGTAAAAATTAATTTGTGTGGTTTCACTTTTTTTACCCTAGAACCTCGATCTGTGCCACTCTGACGATTTTTTTGCGATATCGTCAGATATACAGGAAGACTAATTTTTTCAGCAAAAAATTGCCGTTTTTTAATGAAAAAATAATTTCCCCCTTTTTTGGTAAAAAAATTAGCGTTACCGGAACGTAAAAATTATTTCAAGTCGTCCGCTCGAAAGCTAACACAAAACTACAACTTTTATGTACAGACTTTTTTTCAGTTACTTCTAGTTTCCGAGATATATTCGTTTGGAAAAAAAACAGCATTTTCTAAAATGTTGAATTTAAAAAATCTGAAAAAATGCACACAGAATGTCTTTTAGTAGTACTTTGATATAACCAATTATGGGGCAGATCTGAGATGGGGCTGAATTGACGGAGAATCCCTCATAAGTGTATTTCCATTTTCGTAACATTTTTATATACCGGTACTTGCTTCTCTTCGCGCTACCTGTTTCGGCAATAACTCGAATTCTTTCACGTGGGCACATAGCTCTGGCGGGCGTATTCCTTACCAGTTCCTCTAATTTTGCCCCCCCCCCCCCCTGTATTCCAGCACATCTTCTAGTTTTTCCACTATTTCCGCTCTGATCCCTGCATTTATTTATTATTTTATTTCCCATTATTTCTACTTCGGCGTTCTCTTTTTTGTTTCTATATTCATTGCAGGATGTCGATTTGTCAATCCTGCACCAGTCGTTCTGAATTTCCCGTTCCCTTTTTATTTTTATACCTCTTTCAACTTTTTGCTCTATTCCTCCCACATTCTTGCTTCTTATTGCCTGCCATATGCCTCCGTCTCCCACTTGCTTCGGCAAGGGCCTCTCCCCACTTTGATGAATTCCGGGTAATAATTCCTCCTATTTCATTTTTGTAACATACCTTCGACCACCTTCCTTCTTCCACCGCTATCAGGTATTTTTCCGCTCTTTTCCAGGCTTCTATTTCCACCCTTCTGCACCTCAACTCCATTCTCCAAATATAGTTTTGTGCGTTCAGACTGATTTCCATAGCTATTTTTACATTTTCGCCCTGCTATGTTTGCAACACGGTCTTGAAACGAAGGCGAATTTCAGTGGTAAGGATTAGTACCCTTAGTGAGCAAGTTTTTCGTTCGTCTCAACGCCACTGCGCGTCGCTGCTGTAGATCGGTACGGTGAGGCCCGGTGCCTAACATAACCTCAGTACTACATCGAAAAAATATTTATATGTTTGCTCGTAGTTTTCTCTTACACTTTTAATAATGAGTCTTTTTCATGCATTTAAGCGTAATAATTGGTTTACAATTCTTTTGCAATCATTATTTTTAAGATTCCCAACGCTTAATAGTAATGGAAATCGAGTTAGAAAACAAAATCAATTACGCCTATTCCGCTCAAAGTGATTTGCGTACATCGTAAATAAATTCAGGATGAAAAAGGCCGATTAAGGAATTGAACCCAAAATACTATGAGTGTAAGCGCGAAACGAATCCACTTGGATTTATAAAAAAATCTATTAAGGTTTTTATTAAATATATACATTGCCATACAGTCTTTGGGTTTTTAAATCAGCATCTCTAAATTTAATATTTTTTTATAGAATATGATAAAAAATATTTAAATTTAGTCAATAGTGTTCTTAGATATAATAGTTTGGCGTGAAAAACTATGATATTGGGTATGAAAAAAACCACGCTTACAGTAATTCTTAAAAAATAGTCAAAACAACAAGTTAGTTTCACTAGGGTGAGTTTTTCGTATATTACGGATCCACTTGGTCAAATCACCTTTGTCTCATCGATTAACGAAATGCCATTCATTCTCATTGGAATCACTTAAATTTTGCAAGTGTTCTGTTAAAATGTTAACATAAATCCGATGAAGCGTTATTAGTTAGTTATCTTTGATCGTGTTGAACATGTACTTTGTACTTTCTTCATCCGTTAATTGAATATTGTTTACGAAACACGGAATAAATACGAGTAATGGGGTTAGGGTTTACAGCGCACGCGTTACACGTGGTAGAAAAAGAGACAGAATGCTACTCTGTCTTTGTTGCACAGTCTACCGATCTATCGTCACGCACCTCGCGGCCGTAGATCGCGATGCAAAAATCACGTTAAGGCGGGATATACATTTACTTTTCTTCTAGATTTTTTTTTCTTTAAACGGTAGAACTATATATGTAGAATATATTCCCAAAGTTTCACAGCGAAATTCGGAAAAATTCAAAGGTTACAAATTGAAAAAAAAACTACTTTTTAATCCACATTTGACAGAAGTGTTGCGCGAAATGTTGATTTTCTTTGTAAATGCGTGTCATTTTCTTAAAATTTCATTTTCTTCATTTAAATTACCGTCATATAGAAACTATACATGTTCTAAATGAAAAAATGTTTGAACTTTTTTGCAAATCAAAGTCTACGGGAAGCTAAACTGCATGCCGATAAGCTAAAGTCCCGCGGCGACCTTGCTGTAACACTGGCAAAGCCCCGCCATTTTGATGATGAAATAATTTAAAAAAAATTGTTTTGTATACTTAAATATACTATTAAAGTATACGTAAAGTTTGATAATTGTAGAATAATTATTTCTTAGTTTAAAAAATCCCTCAATATTGCTTATTTTTTTCCTGTATAAATGTATATCCCGCCACAAGCGAACGTACCCCCACGACCGTTGTTGCAAGACCGTGCTTTCCAAGGTTTTCCTTTTCCTCCATTCCCGTACTTCTGCCCCATATAACATTTTCCTTTTTGCAATTGCCCCCATCAGCTGTAATCTCTTTTGGCTGTTTTTCCTTGAATTTCATACTATTATTATTATCGTTGTCGTATTTATAGAAAACAAATGTAATTTTCACATGTTTACAATTTACTATTGTTTATTATTATCTATAATGTGCTAGAAAAAGAATTGCTTTTTTCCAGGCATTGATTTACTTCTACTATCTCATTTATTAAAATCCTGAAATGTCTAATTTTCTTTGTAATTACTGCTATGGATATTTATTATTATTATTACTGTTGGTGTAAAATAATGTGCGAGACGAGAGTGCAATTTAGGGCCGCGTTGAAAATGTTTTGAACGCGAAAAGGCGAATGTAAAAAATCATAAGTCGAAGCTCATTTCTTCGTAACATCGAGAACAAAGGATCGATGGAAATATAATTTATATATGTGATGTGTGTGCAATGATAAAAAATCAGCAAAGATAAAATGATAATAACAATGATGAGGAGAAGGAAAGTGAAATATCGCCATTTTCTTTACACAAATATGTATATCTATATCGCACATACGCAAATATACAGGGTGATTCACAACTATTCGGGTTACATTTTTGTGCATACAGGGTGTCACTGCTATCAAAACGCCTCTTTCTCAAAATGTGCGACAAAAATTGTTGATAAGAAATCACCTTCGGACGAGTGAATTTTTTATTTCTCAACATTTATTTTCCTCTTAAAAATAATGGACGGAGCATCGCTTTGCAAATCGATAATTCGATAAAAAAAATGTCAGTTTATTATTTAATACTTGAAGGAACGAAAAAAGTCGTGCCTAAGCAGTTGGGAATTGTGTGCCAAGCGTCGGACGTTGAACGCTAAAATCCCGGTCGATTATCGTCGCGTGACATTTCAAACGAAGAAGCAATTTGCTCGCAATGACATGGCTTGTATGCTCACGAAGGGAACCCTCAAACACCCTGTACATATATACACACAACCACTGCGAAGGTACGCGCATCACGCCCCAGATGGCGCGACCGCCCACAGCAGTTGCGTCGAACAATAATCCGCGGAGTTTTCCCCGGCAGTGACCGGGACAATCCCGAGTAAGCGCATTTTCGCTTCGACAAAGATACAACACAAATGGAAAGCCAAGAGAAAACGTCAAATTGACAATGGACCCGGCGACGGACAGGACCGAGAGACGTTCGTCGTGAACTAGGAAAACGCAAACTCGCGGTGTTTTTCCTTCTGAGTGTCGATATTATCGTCGTCCTCGCCGCTGCTCTCGCTACGACGCACATACATTGTCGTGCTGTTGTTTGGCCCCCCCTCGTTCTTTGTTTTGTTTTTCCGAGGTGCGCGCGGCGGCCATATTAAAAAGTTTAACCTCAAAGGAGCGCGCGGACGTCGAATATGGCCGTGATATCGCGATGGAAGATGGAGTTTTTTTTCCGATGAGTAATTGAACGTGACGTTTCTCCGATGTGCCAATAAATGGTGTGAGTGTGTTCTCGATAATCTGCGCGCGCGTGTGTGTGTGTATATATATATATATCGAGATGTGGTTGAGTTCACATTTGATCGTACGATCGCAATAATCGACGGAAATTATCGTTAAATAATTTTCTAAAAAATCGTAGACAAAGGAATTAAAAAAAACGGTATTAGTATGAAGCATTAACTACTATACCTTTTCATTTTCAATTTGTTGTATTTTATGCTTGAGGAAAAAAGCCTTCGATATAAACATAAACACAAGCCAATAAAAAACGAACCCAAATGACCCCAAACTAATCGAAACAAATCCAAACGTACTTAAAACTAACTGAAGCAAACCTAAACCATTTCAATCAAACGCAAACTTATTTCTTGGCCTCCTTTTTCGCAGAACCTAAACGAGGCCAAAATAAATCCAAAAAATTCAAAACGAATCCAAACAAACACAAACTCATTTCCTGGTCTTCCTTGTTGCAAATGAACCTAAACAAAGCCAAAACAAATCCAAACAAACGCAAAGCGCATCCGAGAAACCAAATACACATGCAAATAGACCCAAACCACATCCAAATAAGCCCAAAATCATTTTTTCGTCTCTTTTTTTGCAAACAAACCTAAACGAAATCTAAAATTTAAAAACCATTCAAAAACACCAAAAAAAAACTGCAATGAATGTAAAAAATCTGAACAAATAAAAAAATACCCACACAAATCCAACATGGTTTTAGAAAATTCCAACAACCCCAAAATGATTGAAAAAACTCCAAACTAATTTAAAATACCGAAACAAATCGATTTTTAGAAACCCAAACAAAACGAAAACGAGATGTAAAAAAGCTTAAAACACATAAAAGCAATCCAAAATGAATGAAAAAAAAACTGCAATGAATGTAAAAAATCTGAACAAATAAAAAAATAGCCAAATAAATCCAACATGGTTTTAGAAAATTCCAACAACCCCAAAACGATTTTTAGAAACCCAAACAAAACGAAAACGAGATGTAAAAAAGCTCAAAACACATAAAACCAACCCAAAATGAATGAAAAAAGGAGAAGAAACCTAAAACGAATTTAAAAGAAAACCAAGCCGAATCCGAATGAGCCCAAACAAAACTTATTGCCCGGCTCTCCTCTTTCGCAGAGATAGCGCACCAAGGATGAGCGCCCTGGAGCCTTCGAAGAGAGGCGACTGGTCCTGGGGTAATTCGCGAGGCGCCACTTCGCCGAATCCCGCGATGATGAAGAGCCTGGAGAGCCTCGGGTACGAGGAGCACGACGCGGAGGGAAACAAGGGCGACCTTGGGGTCCCCGGAAACGACGCGACCCTCGAGAATCGTCCTCAGGATGCAAAGTCACTGCACGCATATCTCGAAGAGCCAATGAGCTTTTTGCTGATCGACGGCGAGGAACGTTTGAGGGTCTCGAGCGCGGAGCAATTTCGCGCGAAGCTCCGTTGCCCCGCCAACACGAGACTCAAGGTCGTCTCGATATTCGGCAATACCGGGGATGGCAAGAGTCACACCTTGAATAGAACCTTCTTCGAGGGCGCGCCCGTTTTCCGGACCTCGGACGAGCAGAGCTCGTGCACCTTGGGCGTTTGGGCCGCTTTTGATCCCGGTCTCAATGTCATTTGCCTCGACACCGAAGGCCTCCTCGGTAATCGCGATGCCGATTTTTTGCCGATTTTTTCGACCGATTTTTCGAACCGATTTCTTACCGATTGTGCCGGTTTTTTCTTGTACTCGACGTACACGGTGTTAGGAGGATTTTTTTGTATCGGAGTATCGTAAATATTGACACAGGCGTGACGATTCACGAGAACGAGCGTACGAGACTGTTGCTGAAGGTGTTGGCGATCTCGGACATCGTCGTGTACCGAACGCGCTCGGAGCGTCTGCATCGCGATCTCTTCACATTCCTCGGGGCCGCATCGCGCGCCTATAGCCATCACTTTCAGGCGGCTCTACAAGCCCTCGGCAAGCGCGAGGGCGTACCAAACTCCTCGTGCGCCCTCGGACCGAGCGTCATCGTATTTCACGAGACTCGACACACCAGACCCCTCGTCAACAGTGAGTGCACCTACGGAGAGACGCGACAAATTTTCACAAAGTTGTACTTTTTTTAACGCCTTTGGCCACAGTAACGGGTATTACATCATATGCGAATTTAACCATTTTTTTTCGTCTGGAAAAGTGATCCACTCATGAAATTACACGTCTATTTAGTATGAATATCAAGCTGTTAGAAAATATATATATATATATATTTTTTTTTGGATGTACAAAATGGCCCACTACTATTATTTTCTTTTATCTTTGTTTTTGGGCGCTCCGCGGCGTGACATTTAGCATTCACAATGTTTTACCTAGAACAAAAAAACAAAAATTCTCGTCAATCTACATTAGAATCTAAAAAATATTGTTTCATTCAAAAGTTGTAGGTATTTGAACTTAAGAAATGAATTTTCAGTGAAAAATTTCGTTATAACCGCTCAAAAACTACTCATAAAATGAAAAGTTTTCGATTAAGAGGCCAGTCCACTTTGGAGCCACGAAAAAAGGCTATTGTCGCGATTTTTTTTGAGGATTTTATAAAAGATATGAATATTGTATATAATTATATTATATACAATATTATACAATATTGTATAATATTGTATATAATAAAAAGTTGTTGGGCTTGATAAATAAAGTCTTGAAATACATCTTAAAAAAATTAATTCTTTTTAATTTATTTTTTAGTACAGAAGCTATAGTTTAACGTGACGCCTCAAAAATAGGTGGGCTAGGTAGCTCCATCACAACTCGGCAACGGCTTGTCTGAAACAAAAAAATCAAAATCCAATAGATTCAGTATGAGACCAGCTACAAAATGACTCTCGGATATAAAGTTTTATCAAAAAATTAAAAAAAAATGGCAGATGAAAAACGAAAAAAGTTTAAAAAAAACGCGTTCTTTCGCAGTTTTTCGCAACAAAAAAAGAGTAAAAATCAAAATTTTAAAACCATCGAGGGTCATCTTGTTGCGAATCATGTTTACAATATGTGGTTCAAATTTCAAGAGAATCGGTTTATTAGTTTTAGAGATAGGATGGAGCTAGATTTTGAAAACGTTGTTTCGAAAAAAACCCGTTTGGAGTTTATACTATAAAAAACTCTTACCTAAACTCAATCGGCAATTCCTGCACCGTACAAAATCCCTTCTGATTGCTCATCACCGTCGATTTCTTAAAGTCTTGCTTGCTTTCGATTTTTTGAAATTTTCGAAGTGGACTGGCCCCTTTATCAGTAATTCCGTACGTACTTCTCTGCGAAATGCAATTAGGAACATAACTTTTTAATTTGAAGTAAATCGAGTGATAATTGTTGAAGTTATTTGTCACGTCGATTGGAAAAAAAGCTGTTTCGAGTAGTCGGCCATTTTGTACATCTTTTCTAACAGCTTGATATTGATACTAAATAGATATGTAATTAATTTTATGAGTGAATCACTTTTTTCAGATTTAAGGCCTAAGGCCTTAAGTCAAAATTTCACAAAGTTCTTTGCATAAAATAAAAATTGAAATACTTTAGAAGAAATATCAATGAAAAAATCGAAAGGTAAAACAAAAAAGAGGCCGTAATTTTTAGACGCGTCGGACAGCGCCGAGGACGTGCTGCGAAGTCGTTTCGCTGAGATGCAGCTGGAGATCGAAGCGTTCAGCTCGATAAAGTACGTCGGGGTGCAGACCTCGAAGCCGCCCACTGATTACGAACCTCTGAGAAGCGCGGTGAGGAACGAGCTCGAGAACACAACAGTGAGATCGGCGAGGAAGCCTAGCCTTGTTTACGGCACCCTCAGGATCCTGAACGACAAGTTTTCCGGCGAAATAACCGGCGTCCCGAGCGCCCTCTTTCCCGATCAGTATTTCACGTGCCCGATCAAGTGTCTGAGCTGCGGCTGTCGATGCAACAACAGCATGGGCCACGTCGGGGAGGGAAAACCCCACACCTGCGAAACGCGGTACGAATTTTTTTTTACGAAGAATGAAAAAAATCGTCGAATTTTATCAATTTACTTTGAAAAATTCGATTCGAAATGATGGAAATTTGGGCAAATGTATATGAAAAATGATATTCGCGTGATTCAATTTTAAAAATTCAATTCGAGACAATAGACTCAAAGAACGGATTTTCGGGAATTGGATTTTGAAAGAAATTGAATGTCGAAAAGTGCTTTTTTCAGATATTCAGGTATAAGAATTGCCTTTTGAGAAATGTTGCTATTAGAAGTAAAATGACATTTGCCTAATTCAATGTAAAAAATTAAGTTCGAGACGAAAAAAATCAAAAAACGGTTTTTCGGGATGTGAATTATGACCGAAATTTAAGTTTAGAAATTGAAAGTAAAAAAGTTGTTTTCAGAAATTTTGTTATAAAAATGAAATGTACAAAACAAAGAAATGTAAGAGATTTATTTTCGAATATTCAGTTATACAAACTACATTTAAAAAATAAAATTTGAACAGTTCGTATCGGAAAATTTCATTCAGCAAGTTGAATATAAAATTGAATTCTCAGAGTCTCATATCAATGCACAAATTTCGAGAATTTATATTTTCAGGAAAATTGAATTATCGAATTTAAAGAATTAAGTTTTCAAAATATTTAATTATCGAATTTAAAGAATTGACGTTTTGAAAAATTGTATTTGACAAACGGTCTTCAAAGGGTGTCATCATTTTTGAAAACACAAAAAAATTCCCTTCGAAAAATTACCCTAAACACATTGAGTTTTATCCGAATGAAATATGAAACATTGTCATTGAAAAAAAAAAAATTTTCAAATTGACTTTGACAATTCACACTCCGAAAAACTGTACTTGGAAGAATCGCACTTGAAAAATTAAATAAAAAACGAAACAACAACGGACCAAACGAAAAAACAAAACAACAAACGAAATCAAGAATTGTTGATTCGACCAGCTGTCGTTATCAGCATCAGTATGAGAACGTGATGTACGTGTGCAAGAGATGTCACAGCAACGGCAACGAGGTGATAGTGACGAGTCGTACCCAGTCGCAGAGCGAGTATGGCTGGTACGGGCTCGCCAGGTACGCCTGGTCCGGCTACGTGATCGAGTGTCCTCACTGCGGTGAGATTTACCGCAGTCGCCAGTATTGGTACGGCAACAAGAGTCCCGAGGACGACGCCGTCAGGACCGAGATCAATCACGTCTGGAACGTCGTGAGTTTTTCCGTCTCTCGTTTCGTTTTTTGCTCTCACGACAAATTATTTCTAACAGCAATAATCAATCATCGATAATTGTAATGATGATAAATTACTGCTGACAATAATAGCAATAATAACAATAAATTGCCGATCGTGATAACTGGTCGTAATTACTGATGATGATAATAACAACAAATGGCTGATAATACTTTTAATAAATTACCGATAATAATAATAATATAATAGTGCTTATTTTTTTCGTATGTAATTACCAAATGAGTAACGATCATAATTTAAAGTATCTAACAATACGTTTTTTTAAATAACGACAATGATCATAATGAGAATAATTCGTTTCAAAGATAATGAAGAGATAAATAAAAATCGTAATTTAAAATAACGTGTACGAATAATATGATGATTATTTAACTGAATAAACAAAATATTATTTATGCTTTGTAACTATAGTTTTACAATGATTCACTTTATGTGTTCGTCATTATTATTAATTTATTATTTATTAAACGAAAGTTCATTAATGTGTAAAAAAATGTTGCGATTTTTATTGCGTTTTATTAGTAGAGTTCTATGGAGTTTTCCCTATTGTTATCAAATTGATCATTTATGTTGGTATTGTTATGATTATTATCATCAGCATTAGAATATCATTGTTATTTTTTACCCATGTATTTATATTCAATAAACGAAGTACTGGCCAATCGTTCTAGTTGTTATTATGATACAGTAAATTATTATTATTATTATGGCTGAATTATTAATTTTTATGGCCATAGTATGGTTATTTGTAGTATTAGTATCGAGTTTTATTTGCGCAACTTTTTTGCAAAGCTTTTTACAAAACATTAATATTTCACATACATACTTTTCACTTATTAACTACACCCTACATTAATCCACTCCCCATTATTTTCACATTCTCCCTTTCTTTATTTTTTCGTGTAGTTAATAAGTGAAAAGTATGTATGTGAAATATTAATGTTTTGTCCATGCTCCTTACTCATCTTTATGCACACTTCCTCTATTTCCCTAGAGTACTCGCATATCCCTATTTGTATTTTCCCTCCCAGCATATTTATGATTTCCCCCTTTACCGCCAAATCATCCATTCCTTCCATCCACTGTTCTGCTTTCTTCCTTGCTTTCTCTGATACTAACTCCCTACGTTTTTTACATATCAATAGGTGCTCCGATGTCTCATTTTTTTCTTTACATATCCTACACAGCCATTCATTTTCCCCTTTGTTTCTCGCCCTTCTTATGTTGCCACATCTCAAGGGGTTAGGCCACAGTAACGGGTATAAAATCATGTGCGAATTTAACAATTTTTTTCGTATGAAAAAGTGATCCACTCATGAAATTAATTACACATCTATTTAGTATGAATATCAAGCTGTTAGAAAATATATATATATATTTTTTTCGATGTACAAAATGGCCGATTACTAATATTTTCTTTTGTTATCTTTTTTTAGGCGCTCCGCGGCGTGACATTTAGCATCCGCAATTTTTTACCTGGAACAAAAAACGAAAATTCTCGTCAATCTACATTAGAATACCTAGAGAAGTACTTACGGAATTTAAAAAATATTGTTTTATTCAAAGGTTGTAGGTATTTGAATGAATTTTCAGTGAAAAATTTCGTATAAAACTGCTCATAAAATGAAAAGTTTTCGATTGATCAGAAATTCCGTACGTACTTCTCTGCGAAATGCAATTAGGAACATAACTTCTAAATTTTTGAAGTATATTGACTGAAAATTGTGGAAGTTACTTGTCACGCCAATTGGAAAAAGCTGTTTCGAGAAAAACGCGTTTAAAGTTCTAGGTACTCTATGGCCGTGCCAGAGGTGGACTTACGTTATACGCTCAAAGTCGGTGAAAACAAAATTTTCTTGCTATAAATCGAATAGTAACTTATTCTTGTGATAAAGCACCGTTTTAGCGAAAAAAAAATCGATTTATTGAAAATTATACTGTGGCCTTACCCCTTGAATAAAAGCTTGTAAAAAAAGATCTCAATTTTCTTTTTTCTCGTGTGTGTTTGTCACAAAATCGCAGTCGAATTCTTCGTTGGTGAACCAAAACACGGCGCAACGGGTGATCGACGGGGTGACGTACATAACGGAGGCAGTGGCGAGCGCCTCGCTCCAACCGACGAAGGCACTGTCGGCCTGGGTGGCCGATCAGGTAGCGCCGAGTTACTGGCGGCCAAACAACGAGATAAAGTACTGCCAGGGCTGCTCGAAGGTTTTCGGTGTCGCGGACACGAAGCATCATTGTCGCGCATGCGGCGAGGGCTTTTGTGCGAAATGTTCGTCGCGCACGATCCCCGTGCCGGGGAGAAAATGGTACGCGCCGGTGCGCGTGTGCGACGCGTGTTACGCGGGGACGACGACGACGACGATGACGACGGGGACGCGGGACGGTGGTAACGAGAACGAGCCGGGGGCCGCGCGACGAGCATCGACGACCGGCCACCTGGACGGAGACAACAACGAGGCCGAGGACGTTAGCGTGAGAAAGGTCACGGAGCACGTGGTGTCGACGTTAAGCGCGGTCGGGACCGTTCTTACTTATTCCAAGTGTAGGTTGACATTTTTTTTCGTTTACATTCGCCGATTTTTTTCTCTGTATTTTGACTTTTTTGCCGCGTTTACTTTGCAATTTTTTTTTCATGGTTTGGACTTTTTTTTACTACGCGAAAAAAAACTCACGCGTTCTTGCTATTTTTTTGGGGATTTGCCGAGTTTTTAATTTTTTTCGTGAGTTTGAAAATTTTCAAATGTTCTCTTTCGCGTGTTTTTTAAAATTTGTTTGGGGTTTGTTGCTTTTTTCATGTTCCTTTTTTTTGCAGTTCTTTAGCATCGCCGGTTTTTCTGATTCTGGGATTTGCTGCTTTACACAGTTTTTTTGCGTTCTCGTTATTTTTTGGATTTTTCGCAAGTTAGAAAAAATTCTCTTTCGCGTTTTTTTTTCTATTCTTTGGGGGGTTGCTGCTCATATTTTTGTTTTGCGGGTTTTCAGAATTTTCGAACGTTTTTTTGAAATTCTGTTTCGCGTTTTTACCGTTTTTTTACTGTCTGCTGCGTTTTGAATATTTTGTTTCGCGTTTTTGCTATTTTTGACGCATTTTTTGTTTCAATTCGTTCATTATAATATTTTCCATTTTTTTGTCAATATTTTTGGTCGTCTTATTATGAATAGTTCTTCTGAGTGCCAACGTATACACTTGCAGGCTTTTGTGTATTGCACTAACCAAATGAACCCATTCCCATCACTCTTTACCCGTATTTCGCAAACCCAGACTTTCCCAACATCTTTAACGGCGGACGTCTAGACCGCCCTCCCGCGGTCTTGTTCATCAATTTCGTATCTTTATTCATGTAGTCCGCGGACCTCTTGGGACATGGTGCCGATTCCAGGTTAGGAAACCCTGCGCTAATCTAACCTGCCTTCCCTTGGGTATAAAATCGTGTGCGGGTATAAAATCATGTGCGAATTCATCTTTTTTCGCATGAAAAAGTGATTCACTCATAAAATTAATTACACATCTATTCAGTATGAATATCAAGCTGTTAGAAACTACATTTTTCGATGTACAAAATGGCCGACTTCTAATATTTTCTTTTGTTATCTTTTTTTAGGCGCTCCACGGCGTGACATTTAGCAGCAATTTTTTACCTAGATCAAAAAACAAAAATTGTCGTCAATCTACATTAGAAAACCTAGAGAAGTACGTACGGAATTTAATAAATATTGTTTTATTCAAAAGTTGTAGGTATTTGAACTTAAGAAATGAATTTTCAGTGAAAAATTTCGTTATAACTGCTCATAAAATGAAAAGTTTTCGATTAATCAGAAATTCCGTACGTACTTCTCTGCGAAATGCAATTAGGAACATAACTTTTGAATTTGAAGTAAATCGAGTGAAAATTGCTGAAGTTATTTGTCACGCCAATTGGAAAAAAAGCTGTTTCGAAAATTTTCGAGTAGTTGGCCAGTTTGTACATCGAAAAAAAACATATATTTTCAAACAGCCAGATACTCATACTAAATAGATGTATAATTAATTTCATGAGTGAATCGCTTTTTCATACGAAAACAAATTGTTAAATTCGGACATGATTTTTATACCCGTTACTGTGGCCTAACCCCTTAACTCAAAGTACCGCCGGAGCCGAACCCCCAGCGCCCATCCACAAGTGTCGGTTATTGACTTTATTATGATTTGTTTTTCATCTCTTTTGTTCTATTTTTGTGTTATTTTTACTTTTTTGTCAATATTTTTTGCCATTTTTTTCTGGTTTGGTTTGACGTTGTTAAGCAATGTCTTATGTAGGAAAAAAAATCTGATCTATCGTTGGATTCGTTTTTTTTTCCAAATTTTAAGGTGTTTTTTTCCTACTCATGGAATTTTGCTATTTTTTTTACATCCGTTCGACCTTTTTGTTATTTTATTTTCGAATTTTTCACTTTTTAGTGACTCTTTAGCGACACTTTTTTTTTCTCGCTAATCCTAATTCTTCCATTTTTCTCTATTTTAATCTACAATTTGTAATAACAATAACATATAAGAACATTTTAATATACAATGTATGGAAACCGACACTGGTGAATGGGCGGTCGGGGTTCGGCTCCGTCGGTACATCGAGTTAAGCCGTGTTGCGTGCATGGTCAATACTCGGGGCAACAACCAGTCAGTGGAAGACCAATACTTCTAAGACCTTGGGTTCAGATACTTGAATAAAAGTCTGTGCACCAGAAAACCAGAATAATATGGAGCTGTCCATAACAGCACGGGTTTTCCGCACTTTCCCTGTACCCTCGGAAAATCCGGTAGAGTGTAGCTTAAGCCGGCTGTTGGTGCAGCTGAAGTTAGATTACCGAGTGCGGGCAGGGAGTGAGAGGAAAGGGTTCAACTGGTAAGGGTCCATACGTAAAAACCCGTGAGAGTATAAGCTGGAACTCAGGAAATAACAAAACAAATAGGCGATTTATAGTAATCATTTTTATAAATAAGGATAATTGCAAATAATAATAATAATAATTACTATAATGATTGTATAATTATTATATAATATTATTATAATTATGTATGTATTATATATATTATTTTCACAAAAAGGGAAAAATTGGACAAAAAATAACAGAAAAGTGGAACCAACGTTTCAGCAACAAAAAAAGCAGCAAAAGAGGCAAATAGGCAAAAAAGAGAAAATTTAAAGCAAAAAAGAGGGAATCAAAGATATTAATTTAAAAAAAGAAATAATAATAACTTCAAGCAAACGGGAAGTCTGTTGCCCGGGGCAATAACAATAATAATCAGCAATATAATATGATGTACAACGTGGTCACCATAATACCGACAACGAAAAAGTGCTCGGCACCGTTGAACGAGAGATTGCAATGTTTTCTTGTTCCCGTTATCATTGATGTTCTCTCGTGTCTCGGTTCCTTGCAGCCCTGATCAAGGACACGGTGAGGCCCACCTACTGGGTACCGGACTCGGAGCTGACGAACTGTTGCGTCTGCGAGGAGCCCTTCAGCGATCAGCTGCCGTTGCATCATTGCCGTAACTGCGGCCGGGGCGTTTGCCAAAATTGTTCACAGCACCGGAAGCCAGTGCTCCGACGTGGCTGGGAAAAGCCCGTGCGCGTATGCGATCAATGCGTCAAAATTGACTGACTGCGAATATCGCGCAACGATAATTATTAGCCCCGTCGAGTTCACACGACGAATTAATTTCGGGGCCGCTGAAACGGGGAGCGAGGAGACGAGAAAAAAAAATCTCGAACTTATTGGAGTACGTTGATTTACGGTAATAATAATAATGTCGATGAGGACAAAGACGATGAGGAATAACACAAACATGGCAACACCAACAACAAGGATAATAATAACAGTAGGCCCAAATAATGGGTGCATTAATGGTGATGATGATGATGATGATGATGATGATGTTGATTGTTGTATTGCTGAAGAGGCATGGAGGCTTTTATTGATTTTTTACATTTAAAAAATCGGACTAAAATTCAGTAACTTTTTTTTTACAAAAAATGCATCTACGTAACAATATCTGAATTAAGTTTTTTTTCCATTTGTACAACCCAAACAAACGGGGGCAGTAATGACGATGATGATCATAATAATAATAGTAAGAATTGTATTGCTGAAGAGGCATTAAGATTTTTATTTTAACGTAATTATTCTCATTGTATTTCTCATTGTTCTCGTTATTATTATTAATAGTATAATATTATTGTTAGTATTATT
Source organism: Ophion ellenae (assembly GCA_963210295.1). NCBI lineage: Eukaryota > Metazoa > Arthropoda > Insecta > Hymenoptera > Ichneumonidae > Ophion > Ophion ellenae. Next base: position 27,592,179 of record OY723392.1, read on the forward strand.
ATTTTGGTATTATTCGTATTATCCGTACTATTATTATTAATGCTCCAGTTGTTTATTATCGTTAACAATTATCGTTGTTGATGTTATGGCCAGTATTGTCGTGACTATCGTCAATAACAGCGACAACCGGAGCACTAATAATAAGATATGATAATAATCGTAGGGTCGAAGGAAAGAAGTTTCAATTGAAATAGTTATTGTTTTTATTGTCAGCATTGTTGCTACCATCGTGAACAACAATAACAACAATAACAATAGAATTGTCGAATAATAATAATCGTGATGCCGAAGAGGCGTTAAGATATTTATTTTAAGCATTATTATTATTATTGTTGTTGTTGCCAGTATCGTCGTTATAGTCCTCAACAACAATAATAACAAAGACAAACAACACAAGCATTCACAATAATAACGATGATCGTATTGCCGAAGATGCGTTGCAAATGTTTTTTTTTTCTTTTCATTTCATGTGTTATCGTTGTCAAGATTTCGAGCCTTTGATTTTTTATTTCGAACATTAGTGCTCCCATGGCAATTGATGATTATTATTATTGTCGTTGTTGTTGCCGTCGGTGTTGTCGTTAAGAGTGCTATTATGATTATTACAATAATCATCGTTACTTTCGAGATTTCGTCGTCTCGTGAATTCGAGCGTTTTTTTTTCTTTCCGTTTCCCGTACGGACGAGCGCGAGAAGTAGGTGGAGGAAGAGGACGAAAAAAAACAAAGTTTGGGAAGATCAACCACGGGGCTGTGCCATATGTTATACGTGTGTTAATTATTATTTTGTATTTTTATGGCGACGCGGCGCGAAAACGGATGGAAAACAAGCGACGATTAATCCATTAGCGTATTATCATTATTATTATTATTATTATTAAGATGATGATTATTACTCGTTAAATGGTTGGCTGTTTTTAATGACTCAAATATGCCGAAAAAAGATTATCTTTGCAAAAGGATGCAGCACAAAATGGCGATTTAAAAATATGACTAACTTCTAAACGTTGTTCACTCGTAAACACCTGCAAATATTGATTTTAGACGAAAAAGTCACAGGCAAAATTTTGATGGTTTTTCAATGTTTACATTTTCGTAGCTTTGGATGTTTTTTCTTGTCGAGGTGTCAAGTTGTCTTCAAGGTCACCTCCATTTTTTTAAAAAAGAAAACCCATTTTTGTATTGGCGACAAATGGAAACTAAGAAACAAAAGCAATGGCCTACAATATCGTCACCTTCGGATGACCTCGAAATAAGGTGATGGTTTCAGGCGCAAATTATGTTTTTAGTGCATGACGTGTTTAAATATTGCATTTATCGAACATGTCGTGCGATCGAAGCATCATTTGCGAATGAAAGCGCCGCCTTTTTACTTGCCTTGCTTCCATTACTGATTTGGACATTTTTTTGGTATCTCAAGGTCATCCCAAGGTCGTGATATTGAATGTCATTGGTTTTTTTTGTGCTCTACAATTATCAATGAAAACTAGGGATTCCCTTTACAAAAAAGTGTTGGCGACCTTGACATCAGGTTTATAACTCCATGTGCCCAAAAAAGTATAAGTCTTGCAAAATGTAGACATTGTCAAACTATTCAATTTTTTCGTCTGACTTTCTCGTCTAGAGTCAATATTTATAGGTGCTTTCGAGTGTCTAACTTGTGGTGAATTAGTCTGTATGTATACAGGGTGATCCACAACTATCAGGCTTGGTTTTGTGAGCATAAAGCGTGTCTAATTGCGAGCAAAACGCTTTTTTTTTTAAATGTGTGACCAAAATTGCCCGAGATATTCGCGTTCAAAGTCCAAGGGGTAAAGAATGGCACAGTAGACGCTCACGCGCGGAACGTGCAAGCCGGATCGAGACTTCGAATCCACCTTCGGACGAGTGAATTTTTTTGTAACATTTTTTTTCCGGTTACATATAATGAACACGTAGCCTGGCTTTGTGAATCGACAATACGATTCAACAATTTTGATTTTTTATTATTTAATACTCGAAGAACGAAAAAAAAATCGCGCGTGCGCAAGTAATTGGGAATTGTTTGCTCAGCGTCGGACTTTGAACGCGAATATCTCGGCTAATTTTTGTCGCGTGACATTTAAAACAAAAAAAAGGTCTTTACTCACTATGAAACTGCCTGTATGCTTACTAAGGTAGGCCTGATAGGTGGGAATCAGCCTACGTATGAGAAGTACCGTTTTGAAAGGGACAAATATTCATTCGAGAATAAACTTGGCTGTGACAGAGAGCAGAACCTACAAGGACAAAACGAAACGAAACAAAAAGAATAACAATAAAAAAAGCGCATTTTTCTCAACGTTCCTGAGAGGCCGCATGTGTTCCGCGGAATTCCCTGGCACTAATCTTTTTTGTACCACAAGTGAATTGCTATTTCTTCCTTTGGGTTTTTTTTTATTTCATGTCGTGTATACTTTTTTCCTCATATTCTGACGATCGGAATTTTCTTGTTCAGCAAATTGTCATTTCGCGAACGATTATGGAACAGGAGAACGCGAGCTTGGATTGGAATGTAAGGGAATGAATTTATTGATCGATCGAGATACCGATTTCTGTCGGGCTGCGGTGTATTTCGATCGATTGGGAATCATTCGTATGTGGCTTTAGATACGTATCGGTATATTTTTAATATGGCGTATTGTTAATAAAAACGTTGACCTGTAAACATATTTCAGGAGGGGGAAAAACACAAAAAAATCTGGTTCGGAATAAATAATTATTGATAGTTGCGCCTTGGGTTTTTTTTCCCTTGAATTTCCTTTTTTCGCAGGTGTGATCTTCCTTTTTTCATTCGAAAGGTCTTTTCATGATTTCTTTTTTTTTTATGTTATTTCCCATGATTTTTTTATATTGGAAGTTTATTATTTCTATGATTTGGTTTCTGAATGTTTTTTCCATTGATTAATTTTCTTTTTGGTTCATCATTTTTATGGTTTGATATTTTATCACATTTTTTTCTTCGAAATTTGTTTTTGACTCTTCATGGTTCGTAATTTTTTTAAGTGTTTTGTTCCTTGATTTTTTTTTTATTCAAACGGTATAATTTTTATCATTTGTTATTTTTTAAATGTTTTTGTTCTCTTGAATTCTTTTTATCCGTTGAAAGTTTATAATTTTTGCGATTTGTAATTTTTTAACGTTAGTTTCCCTTGAATTCTTATTTCTTATGCGAAGGATACAATTATCATTTTCCGCATATTGAAAGAAGCGGGCAGCGCACACCAACTTGTTTTCTTCGTGCTTTACGATGCAGAAAAAACCGTCGGGACTCTGCACGTTTTGTTGTTTGTTAATGCTCGAAATTCAAATTTTTTGTAATTGTTACGAAACAAAATTTCAAGCCATTCGCTGATCCGTATCCATTTTTTCTCGAATTTGGAATTCCAATTGGACCAAATCGATCAATCGAAGTGATTTCGAGGTTAGAAATTCCCTCCCGAAGTGGATCGAGATTTGAGTCGCGTAGTCCGCGTGCAAGATCGTCGCGGACGAATTCGTCAGCAATTCACCTCAAAACTTCAAGCCCGCGAAAAAGAAACCGCGATTACGTGAGCGAACGCCGCCCAAAAATTCAAACCCAAAAGACAAACAATCCCAAACAAACTCGCAATATCATCGAAGCGTTGCACGAAGCTCCAGATCCGGCAACGCCCCGATTGTCTCCTGAAAAACCTAAGCGGACTCAAACGCGTTTTTCCACTTCCCGCGAAAGTGAGCGCAGCCATTTCAATTTCCCGCGCTTGGCGGCAGAACTTTGCACGTTCGCCGCTGGCGGGGCTCAGCGCGTTTCTCCCTCCCTCGGACGGCCGTGACGTCACAACATGGCGTCCCGATCAGCTGGGTGTTGTGTAGAGTGTGCTTGCGATGCTGTCCGTCTCGAGAAAATTCACTAACGACACCGTCTGTCTACTCGTACACGTAAGTTTTGCCCACGAGCCCTCGACAATCTCGTGTTTTGTTTTTCTTCTTTCCTTTTCCTTTCCCATCTCCTCCCTAACTGGCCTCGACGCTAAAAGATTTCGCGTGTGAAATTTCTTCGAAAAACGCGAGAAAATCGCCTATACGTCGTTCGATCAACAAGAGGCTAAAAAAACCCCCAGAAAAGCTCAGACGCAAAACGCTCTCACGTGTGTGTGTCTGCCTGTGCTCGCCGTCTTTTTCCTCCTAAATTTCGATACCGCGAGAAAAAAAAACGGAGACAAAATTCCGCGAGCATCCATTCGGGAATAAAAAAGAAAAACCGGACAACGATTCCAGATCGCGTTTACTCGATAAAAATCGTCTGCTTCGGGACGTATGTCGCCTTTCAAGTGGATTTTTCACCCTTTTTTTCAACGTGGCCGTACGAGCAAAACGTGGGAAAGTGTTTTTCCGTGAGAAGGCGGTGCGCCGCAGGGGCAGGGGGTTAGGAGGGGCGGTAGGAAGAGCTGAGGACAGTGCATCGGGAATCTTAGCGCACCATGTTGATGCCGTGTGCAAGTGTGTTTGATGCCGTGGCCATTTTCATGCTTGCCATCGCGCGAGTTTCGTAATCATTATCAACTCCATATTTGAATTCAACAAGTATACGTATACGCCAATAACTTTTCCTTTTTCCATCGAAATAATAATCATTTTTCAAAGTAATATATTTTTTATCTCTGATCTTTTTCTCATCTGATCGCGTCCGAATCCAAACAAATAAAAATAATGATGATTCTTCGTTTCGCGAGTGGTATATATTGTTGACACGTGATGTGTACGGCGACGATACCTTGCGGTACGCGACGTTGATAATCGCCGTCGCGTTGTGCGTCTTCGCCATACCCCGCTGCTGCGGATATTTGCGTCACGTGACACGCGAAACTTTCGAACGATAAGTGCATGTGTGAACAGCTCGTGGAAAAAAAAACAAAAATTCATGAAAATAAATATCAAATCATACTCCGTCTGCCTTACGGCGAAAAATGTTTTCTCGACGAGTGAAAAATCGGCCGGTTCGCCCTCGCTCAGGGAGAAATTCGATCGCGTATCGGGACCACCAGCGGGAAAGACGAGCGTAAAACAACGGCGGCCATCTTTAAATATTTCGGACGACGTAGATAATTATATTAAAAGTAATAACAATAATGGGAATGTCCAAATTGTGGTTATTTTCTAGTTGCTTTTTTCTCTTCTCGTTAATGAGACCGTTTCGTGATTTGTGTGTGTGTGTGTGTGTGTGTGTGTCGGCCATCTTGAATATTTCCGTCGTCGTGAACAATGATAATCAAATTCGGGCTGCCGGATGGGAAATCTAGTTCCTTTTTTTTAGTAAATTGCATCGCGTTTTGTTTCTGAATATATATATAGCGAGGAAAGATATCGGCCATTTTGTATTTCGCGACGATAAACAAATGACGCCACATTGGCACGCGTTTGTGGGCCTCGAGATTAAATCGTTTCCACTCGACGGTTTTCGGTCCTGCCGCATAATTTTTCTGTTTAAGGGGAGGGGGGACGCATTCGGGCGATTTTTTCTAGAAATAATTTATTTGTGTTTATTATTTGTGATTGAGTTTCGTAAGTTTGAGGTTATATTTGGCGGTTGAGGGGGTATGAGTATGCATGAGGATTCGTCGATTACGCGCTTTGTAGACGTTGATATGTGTTGCTAGGGCGATGTCGAGAGCCGGTGACGGTTGCCTGGCAACAGCATCTTGCCCTCTCCTCCCTCGCTCTTTGTACCCCCTCTCACTCTCTTCTCTTGTTCTCTTTTTCCACTATTCTTCATGCTTTATGAGCGCGCGGGAGCCGAGAACAGCCTATCGATATACCAAAGACTCAAGACCTTTTTTAACCGCGATCGTAAACGGACGAGACCACAAAAACTCCGCAACGTCAATGATATTCGTTCACAATAATGGCAATACTATTTGTTACCCACCCTTCTCCCCCCACTACCTCCGCCATTCTCCCCTCTCTTCTCTCTCGTTCCCCTCACGCGCTTCCTCAATTATCGCGAAAAAAATCACAATGACTCGGAAGGAATTCGGTTTCCGATACTTCACGATTCGCTCCGCTTGAAAACGGAGTTTATCACATTGCACGTGCATTTTGAGGTTAGGATGCGGAATTTTTTATTTTTGCTCGAAAATTGACAGTGCCGTTTTCGAAATATTTTCGTTAGACTTCTTTATGGTCATTGGTGCATTTTTTATCTCTGAGCCTTTGAGCTCTCGCCATCTTTGTCCGTATTCCCAGTAAATGGTTGGGGATTAGGATTGTTAAGGTTAGGAAAAAGTAATTTATGGTTAGGACAAACTTTTTTTCATTATTGTGCCCCCCCTCCCCCCGAAAAGTTTGTTAGATTCGCGTCTCGAATTTCGAAATTGAAAATTCGACCGTTGGCCGCGAGGGGCGTCGGGGATTCGTGTTCGGCCATTTTGGATTCCCGGACGAGGGCCAATGAGCGTTAAAGAGGTCGCGAAATGGGCACGGTTTTCTCTCCCTCGGACGCTCATTCGCAAACGCCGGGTACAAAAGTGAATGAGCGATTAGGATCGAACGGAAATAACAAAGCGGGCGTAGAGGGAATCGAGAAACAGGGTTAGGGGAGGACGAGCATCGAGGAATCCGCGAAAGTAGTAAAGCCCGAACAAAAAAAAACTGAAAACTCATCGACCAACGAACTCATCCGTCCTTAATTCGCCAGTGAACGCGTATCGCGGACGCGCAAAGATTGCGAGATTTTTTTTTACGTGAACAAGAGATTCTTGTAAAATGCGGAGAGCCCCGGATGACGCTCTCTAAAAATAACTTATCGTTATTAAGGCGAAGTAGAAGGTTTACCACGTGACATTCGAGTGCAAGGGGCATAGCTTTAAATTTCAAACGTAAACTCCTCAACGATTAATAATATTGAGGGCGAAAGGAATCGTCAAGCTCTATGTCAGTCAATTCTACTGAGCCTGATGCTTTGTTTTTTTCTTGTAAACGTAACCATCGGTGAGAAAATTGCGTTAAAAAATTTGTCAGGTTATGTTGACCTTGAACATGCCCTCAAAAGTAACCCAAGCCCAATGTGGTGATCCGCCTCAAGGTTTTCCCCTCTCCTTCGCTTCTGTGTGATATCTCACCAACAAACGTACTCATGTGCTGCAAAAACACGACTACATTTTACGTAAAGACTAGAAAAACAGACACGCGTCTCGTTCGCAACACACGGCATTAGTTAGGTTTTTTCAATAACTTATTAGATTTATTAATAAATAAAACATTTTGCTGATCGTACGGATCTTCACACGAAGGCGGTGAGTGGCGTCGTCTGTTGGGATCGACGCGCACGTAAGTGGCGCTGTCGGTAGATGGCGCAACTTGAGCACGAAAACTTGCATCTTTATCTACATAGATTACAGTTTAAATAATTGTGTTATAATGATTGTAAGAATTCGAAATAATTTCGTATTCATAGGCTCAAGCCAAAATGGTATTCGTAAGGAAACGATTTTTTGAGTCCGTTGGCTCCATCTGTCGGAAGCACGGAGTACCGTATGAGGTAATGCACGACGAGTTCGAAAGATGGAGCCACCCTCGCGCGCGCTAAAAAAATTTCCGCCATATTAAAATTTCGTGGTAGTAACCGATACGATACCGATATTGCTGATATTTCAAGGGCTGGTTTATTGTCCAGTTGAAAAATGTCGACATTTGAAAATACTTTTCTCACAATAGCTTCTCTCCGGTCTCGTGGTGCCTCGTGCTATTTTCTGATTGCGCGACGAGTGAGCTTTTTCTCATCGGGACACACACACACACACATACACGTGTCACGAATAGTAAAATTAGATACTCGAGTCGACTGAAATTAGACATTAGCGTCGTTCTGGCAGGCACGGGGCGCGGGGGACGATCTGGGGGCATCAAAGATGGCGGTTCTCGGGAGCATTTTTTTTCTCGATAGTAGGAACGATTTTGTTATGAAAAAATATTGAGGGGCGGAGTCTTTCAGCCGTGCAGGAAACGCGCTGGTATGCGGGACATTTTTCCGTATTTTTTTATGCGGGAGCAGTGACGGAAAAGAGATCGAATATCTGGAAACACTATTTATAAATGCGATGTATATACAAGGTGACTCTTTAGACTGGAAGAACGATTTGTGCAGTTGACCCACTTATTCATATCCAGTACTTCGAACTTTCGCGTTTTTTAACTATCATGTTGAATCGGCCTTTTAAATATTATTTTTTTTTAAATTTGTTTTCTTCCCCTAAGGTACACGCTGTTCGCGTTTGTTACCTATTTTTTCCCCCATTGTGACGGTTTCTTTCCTCTACTTTCCACTCCTTTTTTTCTTCACTTTTCTCTCTTCCCCCCTTGCTTGTGGCCGCAGCTGACTCCCTCCTCTGCATTATATTCATCATGACATTTCTGTCATGGGTATAGGGAAACTGCGGAAAACCTATACCAATACAGCCGGTCATCAAGTTCGCCCCCCAGTCGTGGAACTAGTCTTATTTCGCCGCGAAATGCCGAAGAAAAACATTTCATGACGAAATCCTGGACCTCCCGGTGCGCTGGTTTAGTGGCGAGCACGCTAACCACTAGACCATTGCACCGGTGCCTATTAAATATTATTTACCGTCTCTTGCACCTTCATGGCGACCTCGCTGGCCGTGCGCTACGAATTGCACAAAACTTCGACGATCCTTTCGGTCATGGAGACTACATACAGCAGACCAATTCAATAGGAAGAGAGTGAATAATGAAGTGTACCCGAAAATGCAAATAATACTCATTCAGGGCTTATTGACACCAGGTTGACTGCCGCCTTCGGCAAGCCGAAGTTCGTTGCCGGAGGTGGCAGTCGACCTGGTGTGAATTAGTCCTAACAGTGATGGCACGTCGATCGAACAGACCCATATATATAGTAATATATCGATCAACGAGGCGAAAGTCACGGTCTTGAACACAGATCTGGTAACTTCGGCGTTTTTGCATGGTGGAAAATGTCACCTATAGTGAGGCAAAAACATAGTTGCTCATCTATCCATTGGAAGCGCTGTCACGTAGAAGTCTTGTAGATATTCGCGATCCTCAAAAGTTTTGGCGCTCCTCGCGGCCTGAGGCAGAAGCTGTTTCAGTATAGTAGTATAGTAGACATTGTCAAAATACATTGATAACAATGGACAACATTTGGACCACGCGTCTGCAGGTCGAAGCATGCACAACAGTTTCGGGTACGTTACCCACTTTCAGGTATAAGGGGTACCGCAAATCTCGACAGGCATACACTTTGAGGAAAACTTTATTCGTTTGGTCGTTTACTTGTCGATAATTATAAATATAATAGCTGTTGTAATAATAAAAATTAGTAAACGGCCAAATAACATTGGAAGTTCGATAAAGATTCATGCAAATACACGCATTTTTTTCATTATATTACCTTTGAATTGTACTATCTATGAAAGAATATGACCAGTGTTGGAAAAAAAATCACATGAGCGGGACTCGATCCAGCGATCCAGCGATTACGGACATTGAACGTTAACCACTCGACCGCCGCCGTCTCGTGCTCAGTGTCGCTACGCACCGGTAGATATTGATTGCGTAAGACTCCTCTTGCGATTTTCTCGAAAACACCTAAGTAGTATGCCTTGCTACTTGCACATTATGTTGTCCTTAATGCACTACTAAAAGTATACAAGGTTTGAATAAAATCCCTGATCCGAAAGTCGTGGCCTCCCCTTGTGAGCCACTCCCACCCTACAAGTATCCAGACCTGTATGTAAGACCGTGGCGAAAGTGATTGGACGAGGTTCTAACCTCACAACAGATCAGTCATGAGAGTATACTAGTTCGAACGATTTCATTCGTTGTTTTAAAAATGGCCACAAGATAATTTTAAGACAAAATTTATTTAAATAACAAAAAAGTGAGCCTCTTCAGAAAAGTAATCACATCTGCAGACTTAAGTTTTGCAATGCGTACTCGTTTTTTGAATTCAGATAAATTACGTTCCAAAACAAAAAAAAATAATATAAAGAACTACGCCTTTAGGTGCAGTCACTGAAAAAATTATACCGCTCGACACTAAAATCGAAATGCTTTTGGACGATTGAAATGCATATCACCGAGAGATTAATTTAGGATGCATCAACTGTTCAAAAATGAATCCGTTCCACCACGTAGTTTCGGAGATTTTAAAGACTTAAGTTGAACCTTCATCCATTTGGCACTTTCTAAACACTAATTATAGGGCTGGAGGGGCTGAAATAATGCATGTAGGGGTTGAAATAACACGTGGCACGTCGTAAACACTCGTTATAGGGCTGGGGATAAAATAATGCTTCGATTAAATTTTTTTAAACTGAGCACACTGCGATTAGTGTTAGAAATGTCATGTTAAAAAATACAGCGGTTTCTCCACTTGGCTCCATACAATACGCGAACAAAGATGAGAATTTTGAGCTCAAACGGTTTGTTTTCGGACATTTTGATCACATCACTATTTGCGATGTGATCGAAATGTACACAGCCGTTAAAAACATTCAGGGGAAGAAAGTTATCGCGCAAATACACTTTTTCGAAGAGAGAACAGTGTGTTTAAATTTTGTAAATTTATATCGATATATGCCTACGCCAATGGCCACATAATGAATTATTAACCTTTTGTTTTTTTTGTTATTAATTTAGCTATCCTTATTAGAGTGTGAGGTAAATAATCATCGTTAAAATTTAATAATCATCGTTAAATAAAGTTTTATTGGCACAACTTTTTTAAACGTTTTTTTACAAGATCATCAGAAGCTTTTTTTTGCAAATTGAGGTCGTAATACTCTAATGAGAATACGTAAAACGTGTAAGTTATTTTCACAGACTAGATGAGCAAAAAAAGTTATGCGTTAAAAGAAATAATTATTGTTGCATTGCAACAATGCGAACTTCAACGTCACGAATAAAATTATTGACATTTTTTAGAATTGACTTCCTTTACAATAGAATTAGAATGATAAAAATAGGCAAAGAAAAAAAGAAAGTTTATACAAATGTTAGAATGGCTAGATAGGTAGCGCGCTCAGCACCAAATTAGAAGACGTAGGTTCAAATCCCGAGGGTAGGTAAAATCTTGAACGAGGCAGGATACGTCTTAATCCGATTATCCCATAGGCACGAACATAAATAAAGCATATGGAAACGGAAAATACTACCAGATAGTTTTTATTAACATTTTTGCATTGTTTTATTTTTTATTTCAGGCATAGATACGGTAGCCGTATCAGGGCCTGTAAAGGTATACTGATCAGGTCCGTAAGTGGCATCCGCATCAGAGCTGGATGTAAAAAGGCGTTTCACGCCCGCTATAACCCAGATCTGGCAGCTTGTACCGTGTGGTGGTACGGAATACGGCATGCTGGATCCGGACCTAGTCTGCCCCGTAGTAAAATGTCTAGTCGAGATATAACGTATTACCTCCAAAAGACCGCAGCGCCACCCTTTGTACACTGCGACCCTTAATATCGGAACCTCCACAAATGGACAGCCTCCACTACGTGCCAAATATCAATGCGTGAGGCTTGAAGCATGCTAAACAATATAAAGAGGGCTTTACGGGGTACTGTAGCCGGGGGACTATTACGGTTCTCCGTTTGGGTGAAAATGACAAAAGTGAGCAGCTCACCCTATTACGGTCCTTTTCAGCTGGTGAAAATGCGAGATTATTCACGTGAGTTTAATCGACACGATATGTCGTGTCGAAAATCGAAATGCGCATGCGTGAGCGTCTTCCTAAAGCAGCGACGTCACGTCCAAAGCTAACCCATAATACGAGTTACTACGAAATAGCTGATTCAGAGACGGTAGCATCTCGACGCCGAATACTTAATAAAATTCAGCAACTTAAAGTTGATATCGTAGCGAATAAAGTAATGTCATCCGATAATGACGAATAATTTGCTAATGATTGTGGTTTTGCGAGATCGGGAAAATCGAATGCTTCGCATACGACGATCACTGCGCGATTCCTCAGATCCCTTCAGTATAACGGAACAAGAATAGATTGCATAGTAGTTCGATTTATTAACTTAAAACAATAATTCTATCACTGTATCATAAGAAACTTCTTATGTTCTAATATGATATAAAAATTATCAGAATTTTTTTTATTTGAATGGCTGTACCGCAATCTGTCTCGTGCTAAATCTTCGTCTTTTGTCATGAAATCTAATAATATTTGTTTTTGTTTTTCGGTAACATTCATGTTGCAAATTCAGATTCTATTCAACTTATTGCTTATTCGAGTGACGAGATTGTTTTTGTCGATGCGCACGTCTTTCGTTATGGGCTGGGTTTGATTAGCATGCTACGGTGTCGTGAAAATGTGAGATCACTAGCCGGAAGTTCCTAGTGATTTGACATCTTCACCCGACCGATCCGTAATAGCGTAACTAAACTCACGTGACATGAAAATGCGAGACGTGAGAAGTCTCACCCGAGAACCGTAATAAGCCCCCAGCTACCCTAGCTGCGCAGAGTTGGCTTGCGTGAATGGTGCGCTCCTTCATTTTTGGAAGTGTGATGCAAAGGCGATCCCGCCGCTGGGCCG